>OZ020269.1:88878782-89138782 GCA_963971225.1 Melieria omissa
CGCTGAGGTCCAAAAGTCTTTTTCGGACTCGTATTGGGCCATAAAAGCCACGGCTGCAGGTTTTCAGCCGATTACTGCTGACCAGCTAATTAATAAATAATTTTTTCGCATTTATTTTACCATCTGAAGATTTGTTCATAATTCAATGGAAAAGCAATTCTCATTATCTTAAACTTGAGTTTTTTGCTCAGCTGTATTAATTACGATTGATTTACGATAACTTAATTAACCTAACTTAAGTAAATAACTTCCGAACCCCGTAAATTCGACCTATTATAAAGGAAATGGTGTGGGTTCAGTATGACAAAGTGCTTTCAATCTTTGTTCCCAGTACTGAAAGTGGGAAGAAGCTTGAAGTAGTGGAGTTATATAAAGAAGAAAAACCAAGTTTATTTTAAAGGTTGTTAGAAGAAAATACTTTTTTTATTTATTGGTCACTCAGTGGCGCACACAGGATTTCATTTTGGGGGGTTTCTTCTAGAGTGTTTGAAATGAATAAATTAAAATGCTTAAGAAATCAGAAGATTTGATTTTTGAATGCAGTTAAGCATTGGCCAAAGTCAAATAGAATTATAAAGGGTGTCCAGATAGCAAAAATAGTTTTATCGAATAAGTATCTCTCAGCCACTGTCAAAGATATCAATGGCGTTTAAATGTAAAAATATGTAGTGTACGCTTGCCGAACGGGTGGAAGTTAACAAAAAATATTATCGAAATTCTGGCTCAGTTGTAAATACGCCCGAATTTGTTAAGAAAAAATTTGGCGACTGGGTCATCTCACAGCAAGCCTTCATCAACTGACCGCCGTGGTCATGCAACTTGACACCCCTCGATTATTTTCCCTGGGGCTACGTCAAGTCTTCTAAAGTTTTCTTCAAGGCTTCGCAAGAGCAGGATTAGGGTTATGGAATGGCTCGCACAATCATCAGACTTCAATACAATTAAAAATTTGTGGTGTGACGTGAAGAGAGCAGTTGCTCACAATAATCCTTTAAATAATAATCAACTTTGAGAAGCAGTAGACCACGCCCCTAGAGAAAGATATGAAAATTTGGTTAATGCATTGCATCGGCTCTGTGCTGCAGTAATAGCGAACAACAGTCACGCAACTAAATATTAATTTGAAGAAAAATTACGTTATTACTATTTAACCATTACATCTTTTAAAATTAAACACAATTTTTGCTTCATTTTTATGAAAGTAAAGCGAACTACTATTTTTTTGACCGTCCATATTTTGGAGCTTTTGACGCATTTAATTTAAATCAAACCAAACGGAGTTTAATTCTTAAGTTTTCTTTTATGATTGCATTGTTAACACATATAACTTGTTAAAAAAAATACAAAGTAAATATTTGTAAAGAAAAGCAGATTATTTTTTCTTAATTTTCTTTTCGTTGTACGCGTACTACTATTATTTTGACCGCAACTGTATTTATAGGGTTTTCCAACAAGAGGTGTTATTTTGAATCACACGGTATTTCGGTAGCTGTCACTTTTGAAGCTTTTATTCTTTGACATTTGACAAGTAGAAACTACGCCATTACTAAAAATGGACGATACACGCTTCAACAACGCATTGAAATTATGAAAATTCACTACAAAAATGGTGAAAATCTTGCAGTCACAGTTCGCAAAACTAAAGCATTTTTGGGTCGTCGTGAAGCACCTTGTCGGACCGCAATACAGAAATTGGTGGAAAAATTCGAGCTGTTGGGACAAGTTAGTGATGTATAAAGAATAAAACCTGTGCACGTCGCTCAAGAATAACTGAGAATATTGCTGCTGTAGCCCAAAGTGTTGAAGAAAACCCAGGTTTGTCGATTCCTCGTCGTTCTTTGGAATTGGGCATTCCAAAAACGTCATTACACCATATTTTGCATAAAGAATTGGGTCTTAAGGCTTATAAAGTTCAGTTAACACAAGAACTCAAGCAGACCGATCATCAACAACGTCGTGTCTTTGCTGATTGGGTCGTCTGGGTGTTATCTCTGGAAGAGGTGATCACAATTGGCCATCGAGATCTTGTGATTTGGCACCTTGCGACTTCTTCCTCCCAGCACAGCGTCGATTCAAGACCTCAAAGATAGAATTCGTGAGGCTATCGAGGACATAGGGCAGCCACTTTGCGATTTGGTTATGGAAAATTTCATGAAAAGGATATGGTCCTGTAAGCGTGGTCGTGGTGGCCATTTGGCTGATGTTGTTTTTCATTATTAACGGCAAACCTTCCTCTTTATTATGAAATAAACATCCGATCATTTATCTCAAAAATTGCATTATTCTTTGAATACCAAAATAACACCTCTTGTTGGAAAACCCTATAGCTTCAAAATAAAGTCAGCATCAATTTAATATCTCACACCGTTGTTGTTTTATTTAAATTACTTTTCTTATCATTTATATATATATTTGGTCATCCCATTTATAAGTTCTGAAAGTTCTGTAGCAATCAATGGCGCCAACTACAGAAAATAATTTTTGATACAAACTGATTTGATTGATTGACCGTTGCGTTCAATATTCCGAACAAAACTTCAATTACCCGGAGCTGAGATATTAAGAAGATACACTTTTTTGATGGTTTTCGAGACTGGAACACAGACTTTTTAGAAAAATGTAAAATTCTCCAAAGCGTTTCATATCATCTTAAGGAGTTGTGCCGGGGCCCTTCCAACCCTATACAAATTCGCACGCACAACACGGATGGTTACGGGTAGCTAGGCCTTAGTCTCGTAATCAGGCTGTCGTGTCAGTCAAGAAGAAGAAGATGATCAAGCCTCGCAAATCTTAAAACAATGGCGCACCCATGGAAGCAGTTTGGGAGTTCAAACCTCACTCCAAAATATCTGTTTGCTGCAAACATTTTAGGTGGCAAAACTGGTTTCAAATGGTATGGGACTCTAAAGTTATGTACAGGACCCGTCGAAATGAAATCCTGTGTGCGCCACTGAATCTCTATACGAGTAAATAGGTCTTTCTGTAGCAAATAGATCAGAAACTAGCTTAACCCTTTCGACCATAAAGTTGCCTGAAAGCAACTCTACCTATTTGTCATCATAGAGCAAAAGCTACGATTGATTTATGGGTTTAATTTAAGTAGGCACTAACATGTTAATATTTTTAGAAGTAATTTCAAAGCAAGTTACAAAAATTTTACTGTTATACCCAAAATAATTCCTTATAATTTGTAGTGATATTAGGGGAAACTTTGTGTTCTAATTTAAGTCTACGAATTGTGTGCGTTTAATCAAAACCTTGATTCATTAATAATGGTTAAATAAAATCAAAAATGATAATTTTGTATTTTTCCATAAATATTGAATACTTTTTCTGTAATTAAAAAATATTGATACACAATTTATTTAACTTGTTTTAACCTAAAATTGTTCACTAGCTCTAGAACTCTAACAAACAGTCTTGACGACTTAAAATGTCGTGTGCACACTTCGTAGGCAAATGTTTCATGATTTAAATACCAAAAAGTAGTATCGAGACACAGGGTAACATTCGGGGTCGAAAGGGTTAAACTATTCAATATTTTAAGTAAAAATTATGCAAATATTTGGTATAACTAGTATTCTTGATTTGGAGAAATGACAAAATCAGTTGGAAAGACTTTGTTAATGGGCACTTATATCTCTGATGAATGATAAAATGGTCTAATTATGGTCTAAATTAAGTTCCAAACAAGAACCAATTTGAAACCATTTTACTGTCAAGTTTGAGTTACGCACTTCAGTCGCTGTGACTTCGGTCTCGCTGTGTGGCTTAGCACAAAATGTGGTAAATATGAATTAATTTGTGCGAAACAAAAAACTGCATTCGAAAAAATTTGCATGTGTAGAAACCACAGAGGGGGGAAAATTGCATGAATTAAAAGCGCAGCCAAGAATGCAAGCAAAAATTTTGCATTCCACTTGCAGTGCAGAAAACGATAAAAAACAGTCGAATGCAAGTCGAGAAGGAAATATAAAATTCACCCTTTTTAGGAGCTAAAACAGAACACAAGCAGGTAAGAAGAGGGGCGTAGAAATGGGCAGGTGAAAAACTTCTTCACGTGTGGATTAAACGAAAGCAGTGGAAATCGGGCAGAATTTGAAATGCGTGGCCACAACAACAACTGCCAACTTCGCCAACAACACAATACAACACACCACACAGGGGGAGAGGGAAAGAGTGCAAACGAAAGCGCAAAAATTGCATTTCATATGCAACTTTTCATTATGTTGTTGTTGTTGCTGCTGTTGCAATATTATTTTATGGCTTTTTGCTGTTGCAATTTTGTGAAATTGCAATTGCACGCCGACAACAACAACAACAAAAAATCACTCAATGTTGACGTAAAGTGCGATAAAATAATTAAAAAACCACAAAATACACCCGCGGGAAGTGAAGGCGACACGACAGCAACTAACCTCAATGTTAGAGGCCTTCAAGTGTAAAGTTTTCATTGAGTTTTGTTGTTGTTGTTTTTAATGCAACAATGCGCACTGACACGACGCAACGCAACGTTTGCAGTGGTGGCCGATGACAGCGGTGAGAGTGACAAGGCGACAACTGCCATACAACAAAGTGCAACATGAACAACAACAAAAACATTAACAACAACAATAAAAGCATTCGTTTGTAAATTTCCATGGACGATAAAAATTGCAAATTCTGTTGCCGTTGCAATAAATGTTAACTTTTTATTCCGCCCTCGAACCGTTCAACAGTGGTAGTTGTTGTTTTTTGTTGTTGTTGCTGCCCAATGACGCCTACCACCACAAATAGCAATAATGCACTTGCAACGGTAACTTGTTTCTTGCTATTGTTTTTGCTGTCGCCATCATAAAATTTTAATGAACGAAAATCCTTTTGCGAATTTGTATGGCATGTGCAACACCAACAACAAGCAAACATAGAAACGAGTACAACAACAATGCAAACTAAGTAGTAACGGCGCAAAATTCAATGTTATTGTTGTTGTAGTGCAATTGAAAGGCGCACATTTTGCGCTCAAGTTTTGAATTGTTTTTATTTTGCAACATCAACAACAACAACAACGAAAAGCACATACTCACTCAATAAAAAATGCATTTCCAATTACCACCATGCAAGCGAACGCCCCAGTTTGCCACCAACACTGGACGCGCTGCCCCGCCCACCTGCGCCCCGGCGGCAGCGCTCGCCAACCTCTAAGGCCACTGTGCCGCCGGGTTGAGTTGCTGATTTGATTGCATTGCGATTCATAGCAGTCGGTCTTCGTTGACTCGCGGCACGGTTAGTGCAAACTTTGCAGCACTTTTCCTCCCCCTTCCCTTCTTCATGAGCTAGTTTTAGCAACTACACATGTGAATTGCATGTGCAGAAGTTCAATTTGTGTTGGCAGTTAAAAATTAATACAATTTCGCTGTTAGCAATTTTGCAAAATAAAAAACCAAATGTTTAGTAAATTTAGCCAAAAGCATTCGTTGTCACTTTAGTTTTCATTGACCCATTTTTTTTATAAACGTTATTTTAACATTTTTTGGTATATTTTGGGCGGTCAAGACTTCTTCAAAATTATTTTCAAATTAATCATTATTTTTGAATACTTTTTCAAAATTATTTTTAAATTAATTATTATAATTTTATTTTTTTTTTGTTTTCAGCTCCACTCTTTAACCCTTTCGGAACGAAGTTTGATTTTGAAAACTAAAACACTTTTAATAGAAATTTTATGAAAGCTGGAGGCTAAAAAAACATGCTACTCACAAAATTTGAAATCATCCTTTTAACCCTTTCGACGCCGAATTTCACCCTGTGTCTCGATATTACTTTTTGAAGTTTAAATCTTGAAACATTTGCCTAAGAAGTGTGCATACGACGTTTGAAGTCGCCACGCCTCTTTGTTAGAGTTCTAGAGGTAGTTTACTTTTGAAAGATTTTGGCTTAAGACGTGTTAAATACATTTTTTTTAACAATATTTTTTAATTACAGAAAAATTATTTAATATTTATGGAAAAATACAAAATTATCACTTTTGATTTTATTTAACCATTATTAAAGAAACAGAGTTTTGATCAAACGCGCACAATTCGTAGACTTCAATTAGAACACAAACTTTCCCTGATATTTCTCCAAATGATTGGAATTTATTTTGGGAATAATAGTAAAATTGTTGTAGTTTGCTTTGAATTTATGTCTAAAAATATTAATTTGTTGGTGCCTACATAAATTAAACCCATAAATCAATCGTAACTTTTGCTATAAGATGACAAATAGGTAATGTTGCTCTCAGACAACTGTGTTGTCGAAAGAGTTAACATGAGCCATATGATTGAAATAAATATTTTGCATGGGTCATAAAATCTGAATAATGGTTTCGAAGGCACTAAGAGAGCATTAAAAACTAGGTGGGACGTATTATCTCAGTAGTCCAGAAAGGGTTAACTTTTATAATTTCTTATAAATAAAACTCGCATAATTGTTTTGTTTATGTTAATTTTAATGCATTTATTAGTAATCAGTTTTATTAAATTCATAAATTCTTATGGCATTCTGGCTTACAATAAATAAATATAAATGTGTCTTTCTTCATTATGTTTGTTGTTAGAAAATAGTTTCACAGCTAAAGAAAATGTGCAAAGGTGTCTATGTTCTACATGAGATTTTTTATGATTATTGTTTTATTTTTAGATTTTTTTAGTTAATTGATTAGTGCAGAAGCATTTGAAGCAAACAGTCGTAGGTGTAAATACTATTACGAACCACATAGATTCCACACTTGAAATCTACTAGTTTGAGGACTTTTTGCAGTTACACATGTTTGAAGGTGATTTTTTAATTTAAATATTAAAATTTAAATGGGTTCCACATAGGTTCCACATTACAAATTAATGACTGTTACGTTTATTTGAAATAGCAAAGTGAAGGTTTGTTTCAAAAATAATTATTTGTAAATATCGGTTGCATTCCACATTTTTAATATTCCATTGTTACAGGGTCGGTGATGTTAAAATCATGTTACCTGCCTAAAAAATAAGAGGTACGGCATTAGAAACAGTTTCCACATTCTAAATTCAGTGCTTTTGTTAAAGATTTGTGAAAAAACTGTAAATCTTAAATTTTGAGATGAAAATTATTACATTCCACAAAGGTCAAACATGTTTAATTCAGATAAAAAATTCGACAAAGTGCAAATGTTAATTTCTCAGATGAAAATTATTACATTCCACAAAGGTAAAAAATGTTTAATTGAGATAAAAGATTCAAAACAATTGCAAATGTTAAATTTTGAGATGAAAATGATTACATTCCACAAAGGTCAAACATGTTTAATTCAGATAAAAAATTCGAAAAATGCAAATGTTAAATTTTCAGATGAAAATTATTACATTCCACAAAGTTAAAAAATGTTTAATTAAGATAAAAAATTGGAAAAAATTGCAAATGTTAAATTTTAAGATGAAAATGATTACATTCCACAAAGGTCAAATATGTTTCATTGAGATAAAAATTAGAATTAAGGTCAACGATTCGATTAATTACCAAAAACTCCTTGAAGTTACAGTTTGAATATTTACTCTCATGATAAAAGTCGTCATATTCGATTTTGAATCGGCATTAATTACTCAATGGGCCCAATAACTCAAGTTTTTTTAACCCTTTGTTGACCTCGTTAAATTTTTATGAAAAATACTCATATATCTCATTTGAAGTGCTTTTACATTAATATTTTAAGTCAATTAACTTATTAAATATGTTTCCCCATACAAACTCTTAACCCCGTTTTGACCCCGTCAGATTTTGATTTTCGAAAAAGTTAAAAACACGTATCGCATTATTACGCACGTTAATTGCTTTCACGAAGCTTGAAGTCGAAAGACCCATAAAAATCTAGTTTCTCGATACAAACTTTTAACCCTTTGTTGACCTTATTAGATTTCGATTTTTGAGAAAATAAAAACATGTGTCTGATTATATTTGTTTTCAAGTGTTTTCATTAATTTTGAAATCAAAAAGTTCGTGTCATGTCAATCATGCGTTTTCACAGTTTCCCTAAACAAACTCTTAACTCGTCGTTGACCCTGTAGCATTGATTTTGAAGAGAGCAAAAACCACTTGTCATGTTATCTTAGATTTGGAGCACTTTCAGCAAATTTTTGAAAAAATTAAAAGTGTCTATTTTTGATGTTAAGTTTTTAATCACGTTAAATTTTTATTTCAAAAAAACTAAAAAAGATTTAGAGCACTTTTGCCAAAGTTTTTTAAAAATTTAAAGTTTCTAACTATGTTTGATTTCAAATTTTTAACCCATTGTTGACCCCGTTAAAATGTGTTTTTCTAAAAATTAACCCTTTCAGTAACAATGTCCAATATATTGGACTACAACCCATACAATTCATACAGCGCGGTTTATTTTCATGTCAGAAAGGGTTAAAACACATGTGATGAATTATTTTTGATTTAAAATATTTTCACCAAATTTAAAATCAATAGATCCATTATATCGCGTTTCTTCATAAAACACTTTAACCCATATTTTGCCCCTTTAAACCCCGATTTTCAAAAAATCCCATCTTAACGAAGATTCATTTTTTCAAATGTACCTAAAGTTCAAAATTCATGTCTGTAACTTCAGTAATTTGGGATGAGTGATGATGAATCTGTCAGTCAATCAGTCAGTCAGTCAGTCAATCAGTCAGCACAAACAATTATGCGTATAGAGATGATAAAATGTTGGTTATGTTGCGATCAAATTCTAAATATTTATTTATAAAATACTTAAAAACCTCTGAATACATACCTATATACTTGTATATGTTAAATGAATTCTGAGAGACCCTAAAACTCGTTAAGAGTGAACGTTTACTCTATAAGTTAAAATGATTGTACTTGAAATTTTTCCACATTTTGAATAATCTTGGACTTGGAATTTAAAATTTGTTCATATTTAATAAAATTTCTTGCGTGTTTACATAACAAACTTGAACTTATATATATATAGAAAATATAGTTTACTATCACCATCTAATAGCTATAACACTTGATATCTTAGCAATTCTAATAGATTGATAGCAACTTCGCTATAATAAGAAGTTTTGCGTGGCAAAAAGTTCATTCTTGTTTTCTTGTAGATGACAAAGAATAAAAAGAACATTAATGCCACATTTCGGTGTCCGAAAGCAAATAGAATCCACAAAGAATACATTTAAGAAAACTGAAGACTCACAAATTATTAGTGTAGAGATTAAATCGAAGCACTGTAAATTGTTCTTTTTTGATCATAAAATATATCATATATCATAGTAATCATTCAGTAAGACCAAACTTTGCACATTTTCTTAAGCCATGAAAATTCTCATTTCTTTTCATTTCACTTTCTTTTCTTTCTTTAATGTTAGTAGCTGCACAAAAGATTTTTAAATTATTTATTGTTGTTATAAAAGTATACAAAAACAAATCAATTGTATATGTGCATGTGTTAATTTTTGTTATGCCTAAATATTGTTGAATGAAAATAAATGAAAATCAATGAAAACTAACTCAAAATCAATGTGTGGCTGATTTTATAGTTTTAGTAGTTAATGTTTAGATTTCGTACAATATAATGACTTCTTTTTTTTAAATAATCAACTATCTTGTTCTTAGTTAAATTGTTGACCAATTAAACTTTTCTCATAATGCATTCGAAAGATCTACAACAGAATCGAATATAAAAAAAGAATACAACTTTTTCGAATTACAATGAACACATTTCTCTGTTTACATGCATTGAATACATTGAATTGTCTTTGGGTTAAGTGTTTTATTCATTATTTCCAATTCATAATTTTTGCCAACATTGAGTAATTTTCAAGATTGAACATTAATCCGCTCATGAACGCAGACACAAAGTGCACGCAATGGCGGCGCTAACTGGCAGGCGAGCGTGTCTTGTGTAGGGGAAGTTAGTATAATAAGGCTGCACATTCAAGTACATTTATTTGGGGGACCATATGACTTGTATAAGTGAATAATCGTTTTGGTTTTTTTAATATATATTTTTCGTAATGTTTCTTAGTGATTTCTCTATGCAATATTCCCATTTCGAGCGCGTAACAAATAAATATGGCATTCATTTTTTTACGTAGCTCTGATCAAATGTTCAAATATGTGGTGGGAGGATTAGGCGTTATATGACTTGCTGATTTTTTCGAATTTTATATGAATTTTTTAATGAATTTTTATAAGTAGTGGCATTGCATTGAATCTGTATAGTTGATTTTCTGCCAAGGACTAAATACAAATTGTGATAAACTGTAAATATTTCATAAATTGGAACAATTAACACGTATATTGTAATTGTAATTGTTTTTTGTATATGAAGTAAGTGGCACTACACCCTGTACAAGGCGCGTTTTATGTGGAGTGCAGTGATTGATAATGGTAAAAAATTTTTGTTTTAATTAGGTTAAGTTAGACACAGTTAGGTCTACTATGACCGTGGTGATACCACAAGTTCTTATTTTAAAATTAAAATCTAAAAAAATTATACAAAAAATGTTAAGAACTAAATAAGAATCTTATAACTGAACTTACCGTCGTAAAAATTTATTTAAAATTTCATTCCATTTAGATTAAAGTTAATATCATCCAAATGTTCTAATATTTAAAAATAATGTTTAAATATTAAAAAAAATTTAATAACATCCTCCTTCATTAATTCTCAGTAGTGTCCGACCGAATTTGGATTTTTGGTTGGGCAAAAAAATAATTTAAAAAATAATAATTAAACAAATAATAAAAAAAATTTAATAAAAATCCATCATTAGTTCTCAGTAGCGTCCCACTGGATTTTTGACCGAAGCAGAATAATAATTAAAAAATAATAATAATTATATAAATAAAAAAACAATGACAATAAAAACCCTCATCATTGGTTCTCAGTAGTATCCGACCGAAGGTAGATTTTCAGCTGAAGCAGAATAATAATTAAAAAATATAATTAAACAAATACTAAAAAATTTGGAAATAAAACCCTGATCATTGGTTCTCAGTAGTGTCTGACCGAAGGTGGATTTTTGGCCAAGCCTAAGCAGATTATTCAGCAGAACTAAATATTAGGCCGGAGGCTGAAGTCGAATACTAATAAAAATTCTTTTGAGGAAAAAATCTGATCAAATTTGCCCTTCTTTCTTTATTTATTTCTTTTTTCCTCTTAATAATTAATTAAAGAATATAAATTCATATAAATAACTATATAGATTTTAGTAAAAAAAAAACCAAAAACAGTCTGAGAGCTCAGTTTGGAACAAAAACCTAACAATTCAGTTGACATAAATAGCTGATTAGACATTATTTGTATTAACCTTTTCGCTACAGATTTTTACTGGGAAAGTTAAAATTTTACGTTTTAGGTTTCTATGTGGTTGTATTAGCAACATTCCAAAAGAAATTTTAAAATTTTTTTACTCGGACCCTGTAATTTAGAGTGTTTTTTTATGAGAGCAACCACATCATTGTGGCTGTAATAATTACTAAAACAAAAAACTTCTCACGCAACGAAAGTTTGAATATTTCTTCATTTACTTCAGCCAAAGTTAAAAAAAGTATCTTAATTGAAAGAAAACGTCAAATTAAAAAGTTATCCCAAATTGTCTGCTTTTTCTTCCTGATCTACCATTAAAAATACGTGTATACTTCTCTTCTTTAAACTTTAATATCCAGTTTATTAATTTCGTATTTTTCCTAAAACTTCAAACTATTCTAAGGACCAAAAAAAAAGTATTCTAGAAACCAGAGAGGTTTCAGAAGTCCACAAAGTAACAATGTGCCATATGGCAACAAAATAGCGAAAGAGTTAAGAATTAATGAAAGAATGTATATCCATATGAATAGATATATTTCAGTAAAAAGAAACAAAAAACAGTCTGACAGTTCAGTTTCGAACAAAAACAAATAAACCTAACAATTCAATTGACAAAAATAGCTGATTCGAAATAATTTTTATTAATCGCAATCTTGTTGTCCGAAATAACGATAAAACCCCATATATGATAAAATACTTCGAAATATTTAGAACAAATTGACTTGCATTACAGGGCAAAAATCTTCGGCTAAATTATTTGCTATTTCGGCCGAAGCCGAAGCAGAAGATTTAAAATTCGCCTAATAAGTCAAATACCAAAGTCTAAGACTAATATGCGGTTGGACATTAGTTTTCAGTGTACTTCCTGCTTACTTACTTACTCAACTGACCATAACCACTCGTTACCGAGTTACGGTTACTTCCTGTTTACATGAACATTTTAGAGCAAAAAAGTATTTAAAAAAATGAAAAATGAAATAAGAAAATCAGTGTATGAGAAGAACTCTGAAACACCTTCTCTGCCCACTGTTTTGTCTACTTCCTAATGAAAGGATTTCAAGTAATTCAAGTAATTAAACTAAATTTAAATAAATTAAATAAATGTTTAAAACTAAATTTTAATTAAAATTAAATTTTTGTTAATAATTTTAAAAATCATTAAAACAATTCAAAACTTACCACAACATTTCTTTAGCCCAATTCAAGAAAAAAGCACTTCCTACCAAAAAACAAACATTTCTTCAAGTCATCCTCAACAGTGGCCAACTGCTGTTTTTTCCTTTACGAACTACTGCACCATACATACAGGATGTAGTGCCCACTTCTATATAGTGATCACTGATCAGCCATAATCCACAGTTTTGTTGCTCATTTCGCAAAGTATTTGCGCTGAGCTTCAGTTATACAACAACTAATTGTAAATAATTATTTCTTGTGTTTTCAAATCGACTGCAGTTACTTTTGTCGAATTTTATTTCTATTAACCTGAGTCCTCCACAATAAGTTTTAAAGTTGTCATTAGTAGTTGAGTACTTCATACTACTGTTGTTTTTATATATTAAAAAAATATTCTTAAACATTTAACTGCAAAGCAAAAGAACGACAAGTACAAGTAAATGTTTTCAAGCAGAAAATATTAAATTATAAATAAAAAATGTTGTTATTAAAAAATGTTATATTAAAAAAATTTTATACACCTAATTCTGTTTTTACACGGTCTTTTTTACACGGTTTTGATTTAACACGGTTTGAAAGTAAAACAAAATTTTAATTTTTACACGATTTTGTTCCATTTAGCACGAAAAACTAAAAATATTTTTTATTTCCAAATCGTTTAAATCAAAACCGTGTAAAAACAGAATTAGGTGTATTAGCATAAACAATATTAAGAAAATAAAAAATAAATATAAAAAAATTATTTTACAAAATAAAAAAATTATTAAATTATATAAAATTAAAAAAAAATTAAAAAAAAAACACAAAAATAAATACAATAAAACACCAAATTAAAAAAAATATGTATAAAAAATAATAAAAAATACATAATACAAAATTCGTATTTTTTGAATTAAAATACAAAAACAAAAATTTAAAAAAATAATGAAAATAATTTAAAAATATAAACAAAATAAAAAACAAATCAAAAATAAATACAATAAAATACCAAACAGCATTTTTTCAAACATAAGAAACTACTCAAATATAATAAAACTTTATTAAAGAATAAAAATAATTTAAATTCAAATCACTTGAAATAATTTCACAGCTATCTGCATAAAATTATTATTCAACAACTCAGACTAAATAACAAAATGAAAATCGCTTGTAATAATTTTTGTTTTTGTTTTATTCAATTTGAATACAATCTTACATGTATCTATGTATGTATATTCATTTCGCTTTATGGTCATAAACTTTTTGCAAATATCGCTGCTTTTTAATTCATTCATATTTCTGTAATCTGTGGCAATATACAAAGATTGGATCGAACATTTAAACATGTTTGTGTAGTAAATTTTATATATTTTAGCTGTTGTTGTTATTTGTTTGCGAATCGATTGTTTTGGGGAAAAGGGACACGAACAAGTGGTAAATTGTAAATTTTCTTGCCATTTAAATTGTAAATTTGTTTTGTCAGTTGTAGTTCCTCTTTCACATACATATATACTGGTTTTTTATATATGTATATTTTGTTTAGATTTATATTTGTATACTTTATTACACATTAAAAAAAAATTAAAATCAACATTAAAACGAATAGTAATAATAATAATCATAATAGCAATAAGCAGTTTTCCTCTCATTTGCATTTCATTTTTCACGTCATATTTCTTTTTTAACTTGTTAGTTCATCTTTTGCAACGTAATTTTTGCCTTTTTTTAATTGCTTTTTGACGCAATTCAATTTCTGCTATTTATTTCATTTCCTTCGGCTTAAAATTATTTTCTTTTTTTGTAAAATAAATGTAAATAAAAAAATATTTTTTTCATTTGTTATTTTTTTCTTAAATTTGCATTTTTTGTAGCGGTTTTTGTTTTTTGCATTAAATTTAAATTGTAAAAAATAGCATTTGAAAGTTGTATGTGTTTGTGTGTGTGGTCGGTATGTACTGATTGTTTGCAATTTGTTGTATTTATGTTGTTGTTGTGTGTGTGTGTGCATGTGGATAATTGATAAGACTATTTATTAGTATTGGATGTGCTCGAATGTGCTGTGCTGCCTTATTGTGTCTGCTGTTGGATTTCAATCTTCTCCACTGTCATGTCGGGGTTCATGGCTGTCGCTTCCTGTTGATGCAATGAAATAAATAACAGAGTTTTAGTAATTGTAATTAAGTTTTTTAATTACTCGAACTATAATTTACCTGAATTGCCTCAGCCAATGCTTTGTCATGGTCAATTGGATCGCCATCGGACTGAATGGTGATCTTCTGTTCCACACGCGTCTCCACAATGCCATCGCGTTCGGTTTTGTACTGTGAATATAAAATGAAAAAGTTATTCGAATTTAATGGTAAACAATGTTAACGAGAGAAGTTATGTAAGAACTGTTAAAGAACTGTGAAAGATTTAAGCAATTCCAATGTATTTTTGGGGACTATAGATGTAGACTCAAAAAGCTCATAAAAATTAGCTTTGTTTCTACAAATTTGCTCTAATTCAACACAGCGATGCACAACCTTTGAGGCAAATATCATTTAGAGCCACATTTGTTACCCAAAACTTTTGTAGAACACAGATATTTGTGTGGTTTGAACCCGGAAACGCCCCCCTTACGTGCAACACTTTCAGTTGCACTTTAAGTCGCACTTTCACTCAGAGACTGAAATAGGCCCATTCATTGTTGGTCGCTTCAAGTAGGTGAGAATATGATTATTGACTATAAAAAGAATATATACAATGACTGCTCCAAATGCCAAATCAAATCATTCCCACCACTAATTTGATTTAAACTACAATGTAAGGACGGACATTGACTCTATGTACTACAGACAAAACGCGAAGTATCATGAATTTACATGAGCTGCTACTATATACAGCATAATTATATACAGTATGACCACAGATAACTGATCAATCATCATCATCTGACGAGTAATCATAGTGAGTTATCTGTAGTATAACTTAAGACATCACACTTCGGAGCCAAACATTCGACTTACTTCATTACTTTTCATATTCAACTGAGAAGCTGCACAACTTCTTTAACCCCTTCAGCGCCCTTCTACTTACGGTAATGGTCTCCACAGTGCGCGTTTTACTGCTCACAGTCTGCGATGAGACAATTTCGCCGTGTCCCGAGTAGCCGGGCACATCTTCGCCCAACACTACGCGGGTCTGTTCAACATGAGGGCCGGTGGTGGTGGTAGTCTTTGTAGTTTCGACCAAAGGAGATTGCTGTGAAATAAGCAAAGAAAACCGCTTAGTTCGACATGAACAAATCTAACAATTCACACCACTTATGGAAGTTTTGTGTTGCAGTGCCACAACACTTCAGTGAGTACTGGAAGTGTTGTAACATTGGTGACTCAAACACTTCAAAGAGTGGACTCGTAGATATATTGACATGAAATGCTGAATATTTACTTCATAAAATGTATGTATATTATAAAAATGTAATAATTTTAAATACTTTTATAACAACAAATAAGTGAATAGATGCCAAAATGCTTTCAATTTAATGTTAAATACCAAAAAATCATCTAAAACGTGTTTATGAAGGGACTACACACGATTCAAGTGTTGTTAACTGCACCAACCTTGTAGCCGACTGTGCTGGTGCGCACCACACTGGCGCCATCGTAGGGTCCATCGATCGGTGTGCCAGAGTCGCCGGAGCTAGTCGATGAAATACTGTCTCGCCTTTGGTACTACACAATTTTTAATTGTTTGATATTTTTACGAGCAACGCACACGTTACGCATTCACATTATTTATGGGTATTGAGTTTTTTTTTTTTTTACAACAACAATGCAACATTATACGATAAATATTAAATTAGAATTAGAGAAGAAAATATAAGAAAATTAATTTAATATAAATATTAATGAAAGTCAGGTGTTAAATTTAAATATTAAAATTAAACGAAAAAATAAAAAAACTAAAAAGGAAAAAAATTTAAATTAAAAAAAATTTGAATTAAATTAAAAAATTACAATTAAAAATTTAAATAAGAAACCAACAATTAAAATCAAAATTTTAAAAATTTAAATTAAATATTAAAATTCAACAAAAAAAAACTAAAAATAAAAAAATCAAATTAAACTAAACTTAAAATTAAAAAAATTAAATTAAAAATTTAAACTAAAAATTTAAATAAAAAAAACAAAAAATTTAATTCAAAAATTAAATTAAAATTAAAATTCAACGAAAAAAAAACTAACAATAAAAAAATTAAATTAAACTAAAATTAAAATTAAAAAAATTAAATTAAAAATTTAAATTAAAAATTGAAATTAAAAAAACAATAAACTTAATTCAAAAATTTTAAAAATTGAAATTTAAATATTAAAATTCAATGAAAAAATGAATAAATAGTAAATAAAAAAAAATAACAATAAAAAAAATTACATTTAAATTAAAAATTTAACTTAGAATTAAAAAATTACAATTAAAACTTTAAATAAGAAACCAACAATTTAAATCAAAATTAAAAAATTTTTTTTTTAATTCAAAAATTGAATTAAAATTTAAATTAAAAATTTAAATAAACAAAACAATAAATTTAATTCAAAAATTTTAAAAATTGAAATTTAAATATTAAAATTCAATGGAAAAATGAATAAATAATATATAATAATAAAAAATAACAATAAAAATTAAATTTAAATTACAAATTTAACTTTACAATTAAAAATTTTAATTTTTTTTTTTATTACAATTAAAAATTTAAATAAGAAACCAACAATTTAAATCAAAATTTTAAAAATTCAAATTAAATATTTAATTTAAAAAAAAAAGAAACTAAATAAATAAAATAAAATATTAAATAAGAAACCAACAATTTAAATCAAAATTTTAAAAATTCAAATTAAATATTTAATTTTAAAAAAAAAGAAACTAAAAATAAAAAAATTCAATTAAATTTAAACTGTAATTGTAATTAAAAAAACTTACATTAACATTTTAAATAAGAAACCATAATTTAAATCAAAATTTTAAAAATTGAAATATAAATATTAAAATTCAATGAAAAAATTAAAAAAATAATAATTGAAAAAATTTAAATTAAATTAATATATAAAAAAATTAATATTAAAATAAAAAACCAACAATTTATATCAAAATTTTAAAAATAAAAATTAAATACTAAAATTCAACAAACAATTTAAAAACTAAAAATAACAAAATTTAATTTAATTAAAATTAAAATTAAAAATTTAAATAAAAAACCAAAAATTAAAATCAAAATTTAAAATATTAAAATTCAAAATTTGCAAAATTATTTCTAATGCAATACAGCAACAAAAACAAAATGCAACTCATGCAAAACACATGCGCGCCACAAAAGTTTGCCTTCGCTTTTCTTCTCGCAATGTTTTCTGTCCAATTTTTTTACACGCTTACCTGATCGCCACTTGTCACCGTCGCTGTTGTTTTCACCTCTTGCGTCACCACACGCTGCTCCTGTTTGGTGGGATCGTGGGTTCGTGTCGTCGCCACGGTCTTCTCCTCCAGCTGTTCGGTCTTGGCCTTCTTGCCCAGATCCTCGTGTGTGGTGGCGGTACGTGTGGTCACAGCGGTGGCGGTCACATAGGCGCCGCTCAAATCAGCGACGGGCGCATCGGCCTTAGTTATTTTACATGTTTTGTGTGTTTTAAAATTTTTGTTGCGAGGCAAAATTAAAAATGCATACGAAAAGAAACGAGTAAACAAAATGTATGTAGGTGTTAGTGTAAACAAAAATTTATGAAAAAAAACAGAGCAAACAACAATTTTTCAAAAAATTGCTAGCGAATAAAATTTAAGCAGTTGAAGTTGAAAAATAATTTGTAAGCTCTGAAAATTTACGATCAAAGTCAGTCAGTCAGTCACTCAGGAATCATTTAGAGGGATTTTTGAGGTTATGGCGAAATTCTGGCATGATGACATGGAGTGGACCACGGATTCGAGTTCAACAACCACAAAATAATGTGGTAAACATGCTTTCATCCCTAGATTTGAAATATTTAATGAGAGTTGAGAGAGGATTTAATGAGAGTTGAAAACCAACTCAAAGAATATAGAAAAAAAATTTAGAAAACACAGAAAAATCTTTGTATGTCTAATATAAATATTTTCCTGACATTAGTTGGCCTCTTTGGGTCACAGTAGCTCAATGGTCACAATGCCTGAACAGGTAACAAAAACAGAGCAGAAAGTTCGTAGGTTCAAATATTGACTCAAAGAACACTAAATTGTAGGTTAGGTTAGGTAGGGAAGGAAGGATATGTGCAGCACAGAGACCGCACTTCCACTCGGAGGCCAAATTGGCCCATTGTGAATCCCTTCTTTAATGGTTGTGGATCTATTCAATTAATAATCAATAATGTTCTAGTTGCCTTGGAACTTTTTGAAACCTTTAGCTTAGAGAATCTAACTAGACAATCTTCATTTTGGTTTAGAAAACTCAGAATCTAACTGATCTAACTGAAAACTCAAATTATGATTTTTTTTCAAGTCTACAACTATAATTCAAATGGTTTTTTCTGAAATCCTATAAACTATATTTTGGTTTCCTTAATTGTATATTTAAAATAGCATCAAATTAAAACCCAAAGCACTGATGCTTTTCAAAATATCTTAACCCTTTCAGGACTACTGGGATGATTTCAGTATTTGTGAGCATCCAATATAATTTTCTAACCCCATCATTCAAAGCATGAGAATATATCTACCGAGAGTATTTTGGATTTCAAAATTAAACTCCATCCCACAAGTGTTAAACATAACCTAAAACTGAAATCTATGTGCCCAGCTTCTATACGAATCAATGCTGTTATTCTAGAAATATTCTAAAGTATATTTTTGATAGGTTTGGAGAACATGTAAGAATGCCCAGCAAATATCTCCACACACAATGTAAGAGACCTCAAATCTTTTTTAACTCTCTGATTGCTCGAAAGATATTTTAAAGCTTTGTACGAGAACCCATTTTGCTATTAAGCTTGTAAAGGCCAAAAAGATCAACTAGAACGAAAAATGTGGACAGAATCACCGGAGAACCCACCTTGCCATATTTATCTATCTGTCTATATCTTCGTCTGCATATCCATCTCTCCATCTGTTGTAGAGAACTCGTCTCACTAACTAGGAATCAAATTAGATCCATGATTGGTGTTCTGACTGGTCACTTTATAATTGGCACCCACGCTTAAGGTTGGAGATGTTTTCAAACGACTTCTGTCGTAGTTGTGTGGACAAAGAAGAGGAAATAACGTTCCCAACCTTCTATGCACTTGTTCTGCTTTATCCAGAAGAAGGATGAATTATCTGAGTTACTTCTTCTTCGACAGTCTAGAGAATCTGGCCTACAGACTATTTTTTTTATAGTCTACTTGGCTTCAAATTATGATTTTCGAAGTCGTAGTTGTGTGGACGAAGAAAAGGGAAAAATGTTCCTAACTTTCTATGCACTTGTTCTACTTTATCCAGAAGCACCCTGAGTAACTTCTTGGACAGTCTAGAGAATCTGGTCTAAAAGACTATTTTTTATAGTCTACTTGGCATCATGAGAAACTCCAAATGGTTCAATAAATGAACGATATTATGCTCGATTGCCCAAGGCCCATTACGATGGCCTAAATGGGTTCATTCTTGGGACTTCCAACCCTACCTACCTACCTTACCTACCCTACTAAATGGATTCCGCCTTGGGACAGCCATTCCTACCTACCTATCCACCATTATCTGTCTGTTTGTCTGATATTCGAGCAATATGATGGAAAGACGATTTATTGTGGGTTACGGTGCTCTAACTGGGATTACTAGGAACTAGGATTCATCGGCAGAAAACCAAAGTATCATTGGTTATTTAAATTATTAAACAATTTTACTTGAATCTTTAGACCTACAATGGGTTTCAAAACCAATTTCTTCGATTGAAATCAACTTTAACAATTTAATTCAACTAAATTCAAAATGGTCACAAAAAAAGGCAAAACATTCTCGAATTGTGTCAATGGCATTAATTTTTGTCAAAAAACAAAACTCATGCAACATCAAAAAGCAATATGTTCTGTACTTACGTCTTCATTGGCAAACTTTTCGATCTTTGTAAAACACACACAAAAACTATAATAAAAGCTAAGTTAGGCGAGCAGCAAACAAAACTCCAAACAACAGGACATTCAAATGTCATAAAACAAAACCAAAAAATTGGCGCCAAAAAACTTCTAGAATAACTATGCAAACTCAACAATTAGCTAAAAAAAACTCGAGTCAAATTTCAACGCTCCGCAACAGCACTACCCAAACACTACGCGGAGCGCAAACTACGCTCAAGTCCCTCAATATTGTCGCATCAGGCGCCGTTTCAGTGTGCTAACCTTGTGTTCCTGTGTCGAGTAGGTGACTTCGCCGGTGCCGAGATTGCGCACTTCCTCCTCCACATTGTGTGTGACGCCGTCGTCGTTCTTGGTCAGCACCTGTTTGGTTGTCGTCTTCACCACCGTCGGAGTGCTCACGTACTTGCCGGTCTTTGTTGTTGTTGTGGTGGTCGATGTTGTGCCCGGCTGCTGCTTGGGACTGCCCAGCACTATGTCCTGGATGTTCTCGGTGCCGTACTGCTGGGTCATGTCATCGTCGGAGCTCGCCTCGGAGTCGCGTCGCAGCGCTCCCTTGCCTATGTGCTTGACGCCCTCGAAGAATTGCTGGCGTGTGATTGGAACGGTTTCGGTGGTGGTGCTCACTTGGGCCTCTTTGCCAAAGTGTGACGGATCGATTTGCGCATAGTTGAGTATCAGTTTGCCGGTGACAGGGTCGCGTATCGCCGTGGCCGGATCGATGTCGCCCGTGTTCGGGTCAATGTCGCCGTACTCGCTCTTGATGCGTCCCGTAACCGGATCGATTTCGCCAGTCAACGTCATTGTTTGGGTGACAGTGGTGCGTGCGCCGGCAAAGCGCGGATCGTTCGGGTCCACCTGAATAATTTCACCTGTTACTGGATCGATCATAGTGTAAACGTAAACAGTTTTATTGAAAAATTTAAGAACTCGTCCGGAGACTGGATCGATTTCGCAAGTCTCCGGATCGATTTCTTCGGGTCGGCCGCGCTCATCGGTCTTGGAGATGAGCATGATGCGAACGAGCACGATTTTGCCGGTCTTGGGATCGACACGGCCGACTTTGGTGTATACGTCGCCGGACTCGGGATCGACTTGGGTGGTGGCGTAGAGCGGTTCGCCGGTGGCTTTGTCAACCTCGCCGGTGGCCGTGTAGATCTTGCCCGATGATGGTTCGATTTTGGTGGTGTTGGGATCGAGTTTGTTTTGTTTTTTGATTTCGTTCGTTTTCGGATCGAGGTAGCCGTAGATGGTGATGACGTAGCCGGTCTTGGGGTCGACGCTGCTGGAAATGTACTGTGTCTCTTTAGTGTTTGGATCGCTGGCGCCGGTCGGCACCCAAATCTGGTTCGACTTGGGATCGACAATGATCTCCTTGTCCTTGGCCGAGCTGACGTGAGCAATAGGCGCCTTGGTCTTGGGATCGACGCGTTGCTGCACAATGCGTAGCGAGATGATGCGTGCGTAGTCCTTGTCGGGTTTGTTGTTCTTCGGATTGATTTGATTCTTGAGCACAATTTGGCCAGTGGCCGGGTCAATCTTGATGTCGCGCGTAACCGTTTTGCCGGATTTCGGATCGGTAAAGGTGATGGTGTGTTTGACCAAATCGATTTGTCCATATTTCGTGTCGATTTTGCCGGCTTTCGGATCGAATTGGCCGCCGGATGTTTCGACATGTGCGGTCTTGGGGTCGATGATGTTCTTCTTCGAATCATACTTGCCCGCCAACGAGGTGACCTCAACAATGGGATCGATTTGTTGGCCAACTTCGATAATGCGACCTTGGTTGGGATCAAGTTTACCGGTCTTGGGATCAAGAATACCTAAAATAGTGATCTGGCCAGTAGCCGGGTCAACTTTGACATTCTTGGACACCACAATCTTGCCACTCTTGGGATCAATGGCCTTCAATTCACCAGTGCGCGTGTTAATCTCGCCGTATTTCGTATCAAGCAGACCATTGTCCATATTCAAAACGCCAAGAGAACGTTCAACCTCGCCATTGACGGTGTCGATCTTGCCGGTGGCGGGATCAATGCGACTGGTGATGACAATGAGCTCAACGACGGGGTTGTCTTGTGGCGTAACGCAAATAATCTGACCCAAGCTATCGTCAATACGTCCCGTATTCGGATCGGCCACACCACTTGTGAGATGCAGATTGCCAGTTTTGGGGTCGACCTCACCCTGGAAGGTCTCATTCTTGCCGGTCTTGGTGTTCAGTGCCAACAAAGTGCCCTTCTGCGGATCAATCAGGCCATATTTGGTGTCAATCAAGCCAGTCTCAGGATTCAGAATGCCGGTGGAGTGCTCGATGTTGCCATTCTCGGAGTCAATGCGTTTGGTGGCCGGATCAAACTTGGAGGTGATGACCATAATTTTGACACGCTTCTTCTTGGGTTTGCCAGCGGCGGCGCCAGCAGCGGCACCACCTACGCCGGGACGAGCCTTACTAGCCGAAACGGGCGTGCCAGCCTTCTTGCCAGCACCAGCAGCAGCAGCTGCTGCTGCGGCTGCCGCTGCAGCTGCAGAAGCGTCCGCAGGCACACCCTTATCTGCGCCAGAACCAGCTGCTCTAGCGCCTCCATCAGCACCTGCGCCGTCTTTGCCGCCCAAACCCACATAGCCGGGCTCCTTGTTGTAGCGCTGCGATTCCAAGAAAGCGGCCGTGGGATCCACCAACGGCTTGTAGCTACCCGGCGCACCGGAACTGTAGCCAGCACCCTGCCCCTTCGTGGGCGAATAAGAACGCTTCTGTGCCTCGCTTAGCGGTCGGCCAGCTGCATCGACAGCGCTGCCTTGCAGCTTGGCGCGCGTTGTGGGCGACAAGCTGCCATCCTTCAGCAGCTTCTCGCGCGTCTTCGGCGACAGTTCACCCTTGTTCAGTTTGTCGCGCGTGCGCGGCGACAGCTGACCCGCCTTCAATTTCTCGGCGGTCTTCTTCAGCGTATCGTCATGGCCGGGCGCGTAGTTGAAGGCAATGCCGATCTTCTTCTGCTGATCGCTTGGCGACAGCTGTTCGTCGCCCTCCTGGCCCGGCCGTCTGGCGCTGTTGGGATCCTGATCGTAGCGGAATCCGCCCGGAATGTAGGACTTGCGCGTGGGACTGGTCTCGCCATCGCCGCCCTCCGAGTACTCGTACGGGCGCGTGTGGCCCGGAGTGCGCGACTGCCGATTCTTGTCGTCGTAGCTCTGATCAGCTGGACCGGCGGCCACCAGCTCGGCGTGCACCAGCTCGCCCTTCTTGCCGGACTTGTCTTTCGATTCCTTGGCCGGCGAGCTACTCTTGCTCTTGCGGCCCGACGAGAAGAGGCCACCACCCTGTACGCGTAACAACGACGATGACGATTGACGATGATTTGTTGATTATGCAGCAGCGGCAGCATGTGGCGCCGATGATGAAATTTTCAGTGTAATGTACGAAATGAAAATAAAAAGAAAAGAAACAAAAAATAAAGAGGGGGAAATACAAATTAAAAGTCTATAAGGAATAAAACTAATTTTAAACTTAAGAGATACGCTACGTTCATACATGGGATACTATTGGCTATGCTAAACTTAAAAGTACGAACGTAAAAATATAGGGGGACGGGGCCACAACAGGGCCAGTAATATCTATTACAAAAACAATCAACCAATCAGGGGTGGGAGTTACAAAACGACGTTCAAATGATTTGGGCTACACGTGCCGGGCTGACATACTTTTTACATAGGCGAGTATGTTTGTTTGTATATGGAAGATATACAACGGAGAGGAAGAACACCGGCGGGTAGTATGCATATACCTCGATGTCGAGTTGATGGACCTGCGCTTACAACTAAGTGGGAGACTACAAGCTAGACGGGCTTTAGGCTGCACCAATACTTACGCGTCCCTTTCCGGACTTATCCGACTTCTGTGAATCATTCAAATCTTCGCCTGCAATTAGCACAACATTTTGTCATTCATGAAAGTGTAGAGTTATGGGAGAATGTAGTGCAATTTAGTTGTAGGCCAAACTTACCATTGAGACCCTCGGCACCGGCTGCGGCAGCACCAGCAGCCAATTTGGCGGCCTTCTCCTTGGCTACCTTCTCTTTAGCTTCCTTCTCTTTCTTTTCCTTCTCTTTCTTCTCCTTCTCCTTGCGTTCCTTTTCTTCCTTCTCCTTCTGCTTCTTCTCCTTCAACTTGGCCTCCTTGTCGGCATCAGCGCCAGCTGGCACCTTTTTTGTTTAATTTTTTTGGTTGTAAGGTAAGAAAGAGAGGTTTGTGTTATTTAATTTTAGTGTGTTGCTGTCTTTTTTACTAAGCGAAATTTTGAAGACATTGAAAAAGCTTTAAAGTTTGGATAATGACAATTCAAGCTTTGCATGCTTAAGACAAAAGGTTACATAATATTTAAAAAGGATTAATTTGACGCAAAACGAAAACGCTTTGATGAATTGTTAGATGATTCGAGAAAGCTGCGAAATGTGTTGGGAAATAAGATTGAAGTTTTTTTTTTAATTTTAAAAGTTGTAAAAGCTTTATTTTATAGCTTTAAGCTGCATAAATTAAGTTTGAAAGTTTAAAGCTTTAATATTTTTAATTTCAAAAGCGTTGTAAAAGCTTTATTTTATAGCTTTAAGCTGCATAAATTTAGTTTAAAAGTTTAAAGCTTTAATATGTACAGAAAAGAAAGCTCATACGTCATTCATAGTGTAGAAAGCAATGAGTTTCGAAATTATTTAATAACTATGGCTGAAAAGTTTAGATAGAAGATAGAACTGCCATGAAGTACTATTACAAGCAATTGAAAAGTAAAGCTTCCAAGTATTTAAAAAAAAGTGAAACAAACATAAGTTTCATGGGTTGTAAAATTCTATATAATTTTTAGTACAGATTTTTTTGCAAATAAATTGTTTAATTTTTATTAAACTTAATTTTACACAACAAAATTCTGAGATTTTAAAGCAAAAAAATTTAATAAACATAACATTTATTGTTTTCTAAAACATACGTTTTATTGGTTATAAAGGTTTAAAAATTTTCAGTAGAGGTATTCACACTGAGCTCGTTACTTTGTTAGTTCGGTACTCGGTAGTTTTGTACGTATATTTTGTTTGATTCTTTTACTTAAATAAAATACACGTAAAAAACTACCGAGTATCGAACTAAAGGCTTGATTACACGTAACGAGTAGAGTGAGAAGACAGCAACTCGAACGAGTACTCGTTTCGTCTAAACGGTAAGGCGAGTTCTTGATTGAGTCAGTGATCGATGAAAGTGGCGAGAGAGCCACTAGAATCACATTTTGTTTGCTAGGCCGAGCGACCACTACTTTACCGTTATATTTTTCTCTTTTCGCAGCGATTCGTGCAATCGCTCGTCAAATGCGGCATCGCTCGTGACATGCGGCATCGCTCGTGACATGCGGTATGCGTCACACACCACTTTTCGCTCGGTTGAGTTTAATTGCGCGAGTTGCTTAGTTCATTTTGTGCGTTGTAAAACCGAACTGACTCGCCGCGTGTCGAAATACGTTTGAACAACTCGTCGCTTTTGCTCGCTATCCCAATTCTTTCGGCCTAGTACCATTTTGATGTCTCGTCACTCGACTCGTTACGTGTAATCAAGCCTTAACACAGGAACGAGCTCGGTATGAATATCCCTAGTATTTTATATGATAAATTTGTTGAATTTATTTTAATAAATTTGCAGTATTTTATTTGATAAATTTTGAGTATTTCATTTAATAAATTTTCAATATTTTATTTGAAAAATTTTCAATATTTTACTTGCAAATTTTCAATAATAACAATATAGAATTTTTTTAAATTTTCAGTATTTAATTTAATAAATTTTCAATATTTTATTTGAAAAATGTTCAATATTTTACTTGAAACATTTTCAACAATAACAAATTCTCATAATACAAAATTTTATAAAATTTTCAGTATTTACTTTAATAAACCGTCAATTTTTTATTTGAAAAAATTTCAATATTTTTTGGAAAAATTTTCAATAACAACAAATTCTCATAATATAAAATTGTATAAAATTTTCAGTATTTAATTTAATAAATTTTCAATATTTTATTTGAAAAATTTCAATATTTTAGTTGAAAAATTTTTAATAATAACAATTTCTCATAATATAAAATTTTATAAATTTTGCGTATTTAATTTAATAAATTTTCAATATTTTACTTGAAAATTTTCAATAATAACAAAGTCTCATAATATGGAATTTTTTAAAATTTTCAGTATTTAATTTAATAAATTTTCAATATTTTATTTGAAAAAATTTCAATATTTTATTTGAAAATTTTTCAATAATAACAAATTTTCATATTATACAATTTTATAAAATTTTCAGTATTTAATTTAATAAATTTTCAATATTTTATTTGAAAAGTTTTCAATATTTTACTTGACAAATTTTCAATAATTCCAAAATTCTTATAGTATAAAATTTTTTTAATTTTGTGTATCATTGCAAAACAACTTTTCATAGCTTTCTCAATAGTCGACACGTTTAACAAAATAATAATAAATATAAACAATTAAATTTAAATAAGAAATCGGAAAACAGACAAAAACTTTACAAATGACTGGGTTTTATTTATGTTCGAGAATGTATGTGTGTATGTGAATATGTTTGTATACAAGTATTAGTAAGAGTGATTAGATTTTGTGTATTTTAGACAAATTATGACACTTGGACCAATTAGTTGGGGACACTTAACAAATATTTCATTACACCATTAGTGGAAAGGAATTGTTATTACTATTTTTTTTTTGTTAGGCCCACATCACATTTTACAATTACATGTACACATTATGATTAAAATATTTTTTTTATTTATAAAATATGCACGAATAAAGTTATTAACAAGCCAAGCGTATTTTGAGTAGATTGGAGCATAAATTAGACACAAATAGTTTGTAATTTTAGTTGCACTAAACAATAAACATTAAGACGGCGGTAAAATATTTTAACATATATGAAAGAAATAATAAGAATGAAAATAAATTAAGCAATCAACAAAATATGAACAAGACTGAACTGTATTTATTGGTCGGAAAGTAACTCAATAGCCCAAATTTCGCAGAATTGCAATACATTGCAACTTTTGAGGTTTAATCAAACTGCGAACTTTTATTGTGCAGCGAGCAAGTTGGACCTCAGTGATGGATTAACAAAAGTTTCTAATATCTAAGAAACAAAATTCAAGTTCATAAACCCCAAGTTTTGGAAAAAATCTTGATCTGGAATCTAGAAGTTGTCAAAAGATCTAACTAAGCGAGTTCTTTCGACCTTAGAAAGTTAGAGCCTTTACAATAGACACTTATTTTTTTCTGGTCTCTGGTATCAAATGCCACACGAAACAACAAGGGAGAGAAAAATCAGAAGTTAGGCTAAGTGACTGCCATCGAAAAGGGAGCACATGGACCTATTAAACTCGTTGTTATGCCAAATAAGAGAGATTAGGTTCTATGGTTCCTCTCCGCACAAACCGGTTGATGATGTTTAGTGGTGTTTAGAGAATACAAAATAACTTTCTTCAGCGGCTTTAAAAGAGAGGTCACGCTTCAATTGGAAACAGCAAGAAGAGAAAGCTTTATCACCATTTGTTCTAACAACCTGGAAAAGACTCGCCTAACAGAGATGCTCGGAGAGAGGTTTATTTAAAATAGCATAAAGTTAAGCCACATCTGAGAAGGTACTAACTTTAAATCAAAACAGTTTTAAATGAAATCCTCGAAGTCTTTATGATCTTCAAAATTTTTCTAAATACTGCGCCAACTACAAAGAGGAAAGTTGTTACAGAAGAAGATATTTTAAGACTTTCAATACTTATTATTTAGACTTTGAAGCAGTGATAACCACTCTGCTTCTTGCGAGTAGAAGCAATGCCGACGCACCTATACGAATAAAAGGCAACTTGGGCGTCGCTACTACTTTCGAGTAGTAGAATGGTCATCACTGCTGTAAAGACATACAATGCTTTAAAGGCAAATCAAACTACGAAGGCGAAATTAATTACACAACTGTATCTTTTAAAACCTGGAATAACAAATAATTGCTAGAAGCATGAAGAATTCTTATGGTGTTAAGTCTACGAAGTTTTTCGGGACATTTGCAAGATGCAAGAACCTAAGAGAATTCGGTTGCAAAGAAACCCAAGTACAACTACAGTACTCTACCCATTATTTCTAGTATGTGTTGGTCCTAATTAACAACAACAAAATGTATCATAAATGATGTTTCAGACGTCCTTTAAACAAGAAATAAAATCTCAATTTAAAACAATTTCCACAGATCGCAAATCATTACTGCAACAGCACGTGAAATTTGCTAGAGAATCCAATAATTTCTACGAATTATTTAGATAACTATTGTTACCTAACCTAATCCAGCCTGACTTGGTAGTCGATGAGTCAATTTATGCAAAAGTTGTTGAAAACATTAAATTGAAAAGTAAACACTTTCGGTACGAAGTTTAACTTTGTAAATCGAAATACTATTAGAAATATTGGTATGTGATAAAAGATCAGTCTATAAAGTTACCTTCTGCATACTAGTTAGGAAACTAAAATTCCAATAAATCTTTTCCTTTGTATTAAATAATACATTTTTTATGAAACATTTTGTTGCTCAAAATTCATGATGAATAATTAAGTCAGAAGGTTATTATTAGAAATATCGCTATTTAAAGAAGTATATCAAGTTATATTCTTCATGCTATTCGGAGAACTCAAATTCTAATAAATCTTTTCCTTTGTATTAAAGGATACCTTTGTGAAAGAGCTTTAATGACACACTTCGGTCCTTAAAATAGTTCATTTAGTCAAAAGGTGACGAGTTTTCCGTTTTATTTGATACCCATATCTTTCCATAAGCAAAAATATTGAAATAAATTCGTTCAAACTGGTGTCATTTTAAAGGACAAAGGATCCAAAAATTAAAAAACTGAGAACGCCAGGTTACTATGATGGACCTCTAGTTTCACGCCTATATAATATATTTATATGTATATATATATATTTTGGATGGATCTCGACAAATGTGACTTTTTGTTGCACGATGTACTAAGTATTACAATAACAAATTTCAATAAAAGTGTTTTGATGGACATAAAAAACTTGCTGGTATGCATTATTCTAGTAGCATCGAAAGGGTTAAGCCATTTGAACAATTAACCGAAAATTCTCACTCTAATCCTAATAACTTTTCTAATTGTATTCAATTATTTTCAATTCAACTAGCTTAACCCTTTCAGTCACAACGTCCAATATATTGGACTACAGCCCATACAATTCATACAGAAAAGGGTTAAAGGGTCGGAAAGGGTTAAAGGACAAATATTTCTCAAGTATCTTCCCATCTTTTCACACTTAAAAATTCCTCATTTAAAAATTTATCACATATTCAGATATACGCAGCTTAATTCATTTGGAAAGTAAATAACTAAAAGTAAAGCGTTTACTTGTTCAACAATTTGAAAGTCACAAAAGCAGAAAAATAAAAATAAACCTCAAATACTAAAAGGACGCGCATAAAATTTCAACATATAAATAAGTAAATAATTAAAGATATAGTTTGGCAATTATAATTGAGTTGGCAAATTGAATACAAGAGAAATAGTTGTTTTGATGGTGGTGGTAAATGAAAAATTAACCTGCTCATTGCCCAGATAGGCGACAGCGGAAGCTGCCTCGGCAGCCACACCAGCACCGGTACCCGTCTCATAATCACCTTCGAGTGAACTCTGCGAGGAGGCCGAAGCTGTACCAGTGCTCGATTCGCGTTTTAACTATGAACGTTTTAGTGCATATTTGTTATTGTTAATTACATATATTTTTGTATTTGTAGTTGAAGAAGTACAGTTGATAATTGAAACAAAATAAATAAATCATATAAAAACTTGAAACAAATCTCAAATAAAATTAGAAATTTATAAAATAGAAAATATATGGGGTTAGTGTTTGTTTGCAATTCCAGTAAAATTATAAAAAATATATAATTAAAATAAATTACCAAATATATAAAATATATAAAACTAATACACAATATCAATATTAAATAAGAATTTCTCCCAGTGTATGCATACGCCATAGTGGAACGCATTCGGTATGGATTTTTGGTGAGCTTTGTAAGACGATTGATTGATTGGTTGATTGTTTCATTGATTGATTGTTTAGTTGTCGGTTAGGAGAGCAAATGGAAATGGGGGAAAATGTGCGCAATATTAAATTATTTTGTTAAATTTCCACAGCATACGCCATATTTTCGGGTTATTGCAGTTGGATTTACAATTGGAATTGTAGTTGCAGTGTTTAGTAGTGGTTGGTTGTTGTTGGTGTTAGAGTTTTGTGATGGTTCAATTGTGATGGTTCAGTAAATATAGATAATTTTGTTGGTGGTTAGTTACAGAGCCAGAACAACCAAAGAGGTAAGGAAACAAAATGGAATTTCCATACAAATTAAATGACACACAAAACAAAATCTCAATATTGTTTTGTTAAAAAAAAATTGTAAAATACTTTTGGTGGGTCGCTGGCAAAAACCAATAATTATATACATCAAAGTGCAAAATTTATATACCTTCTCCTTTTTGTCCTTCTTCAAGGGACTGCGGCTGCGTGGCGAATCCAGGTCGGGAATGTGCTCTGGTGGATGTCCCATGGTGTGACGTTTCTGAGCATCTTTCTCCTTTTCGGCAATGGCGAGTGCTATAAAAAGGAAAGTAGGAATTTTTAATTAAAGTTTTGTAATTTTTTTCAAAATTAGTAAACAAAAATACAAAATCTTTTATAAAAGACAAAGACTTAACCCTTAAATGCATGAATTGTTCTAACAAACAAACTTGACCGGGGTGCACTTTGACCTTCTTTATTCGGTTATGGCCTTCGAATTCTACATTTTAAACCTTTGTCAAAAATTATACAAAATCTTATATAAAAGACAAAGTCTTAACTCTCAAATACATGAATTGTGTCTGATTGTTTAATCAATTGTTTTTTTAATAAATGTTTACTAGATTTCTTTAACCCTTTCCTTCCCGAATTATGAAATAGCCATAGAAACAAATTGGAAGTTGGTTATTTGAAACGAGAGAACTATTTAAAAGTATTTTGCATCATATTTAAAATGGTTTCGACTTTCCAGTGGGAGGTGCGAGGAGGAGGTAGCCCTACTACACTAGACTACACTGGGCTTTAATGAAGCAAAATTAAAACATATTTTATATGAAAACAAAATGTCCCTTATTTTCAAGTTTTTAGAGTTATTTGTTAGAATTTTAGAGTTATTTGGTGTCCTTTGTTAAACATAGAGCAATATTACATTTTTGCCATTTAATTCTGCTGCCCTGTCGAGCGGGAACCGTTGCACAAATGTTAACAATTTTCAATGTTCCCATAAAAACAAACTACATATTTTGCTGAAAAAGCTCAGAACAATGTTTCTTTTAAGCGTTACAATTCTTAGAATGGGGGAAAATCGAAAATTATACATCGAAATTCCAAATTTGAATTTGGTAGCCATATGGCTACCATGGGAAGGAAAGGGTTAATACTTTCGAAATTTCGAATACGACACTTTAAACCTTTGTCAAATATTATACAAAATCGTATATATGTACAAGACAAAGACAAGTTAATTAGTTAATTAATTAGTAATTAATTTTTTTTAAGCAAAGTCTGGTTTTCTTGGGCTTAGTTTTGGTTTCAAGAAATTGTTTGGGTTTTTGAAAAATTTTAAATTTAAGTATCAAAGGACTTGATAGAGTCATTACTTTTTATATCTACAAAAACTTTTCTGAAAAATTAAGATTAATACAGTTTAACTACAAACTTAAAAAAAGGGAATTTAAAAAAACATTCTACATAGTTATTTCATTACATTTCTCAACTTTTTGTCCTATCGAGTTAAGGGGAGAGATCAGTTAAATATTTTGGAGAGTTGAAATTTTTTTTTTCGGAATCGGTTAGTTCAATGCCTTGAAAACATCGTCCTAAGAGGATTTTTGCAAAATTCGAACGCGTTCTCTCATAATGCGAGGCTGAAAGTGAGTAAAATCAATAAATTCTTCTCCTTTTTCCTGTTTCCAAACTTCAACCGCGTCTCCTGAAAAGTTGCACTTTTTGAAATGGCAACCCTCGTAACTCGGAAAGTTTATGTCCGATTGACTTGAAATTTGGCACACACCTTTCTGTACTCTTTTTACGTAATCTGTTCTAAGGCTAATTGTCAAGTTCGCGAAAAAACCCCTCTGGCATCACGTCTATGTCCAAAAACGAGCCTAATTTTTTTACTTTGTCGGCATTTTCGCGATATTTATTTTTTTGCATATTTTGTTAGGGGGATTCATAGGTCTATCTATTCGTAACAGAAATTAAAGTAAATTCAATTAATATAGTCTTAAATAAAAACAAGTTTGGAAAGATTCGAACATTATTTGTACCAAAAAAAAAAAAACAAAAAAGACCAGTTTAACTGATCTCTCCCCTTAATCGTTTTGAACATAAAGCGGCTCATAGATTTCTATGCCGTGAGACCGATCTATGCATTTAAGGCCTTTAAGTATCCTTCTCTACTCACCATCCATGCTGCGCGATGTTAAGCGTCTGCCCGACAAACTACGATCGAATTTCGGTGCTGCACGATCCACCGGATTCTTCTTGCTCTCGTACATTGTACGTCCCGAGTATCGGTATTTCGAACCAAAGCGTGGGAACAGCGACGATTTGGTTGGCGGCTCCGGCGTCATCAAGCGGAAGAAGGTGTGATGCTCCACACAGGACTTCCATAATTTCTTGGCAGCCTGATGATTGGCCAACTTGAAGCCAATGGTCGATTCGTATTGCTCGAAATCGCCGGGACGTATTTTAATGTAGAAATGATGGCGCTTGTAGGAGATTTTCAAAATCTTTGGCCATGCAAAACGATTGATGCGTAGTCTGTAAATATTTAAAAAAAAATATTGTACAATATGAAGTTTATTGTTGCACTTCTACTCACTTGTCACGATAGACGAGCAGACCCGAGGCGCAGACGCCTAGCATTATGTCTACGCCCTCGGAATCCTTGGCCGGATGCAAATCAACGCCGTACATGGCTAGCTTCTTTGCATTTTCCAAGTAATGCAACTCAGCCTCGGCTGGCGATTGACCCCTGCAAAAAATGTCAAGTCGATTTCATTTAAAAATTCAACTTTTTCAAAAAAATCCTACACCCACTTGTGCGTCTTATGCAGATCCATTACTTTCTCCTCCAACTCGGCCGTCTGACTGGGCGCAATTTTGAAATCCTTCAAGTAGTTGCGATTCGGCATCTCCTTGGGATCGTAGTCGCCCATTTCGGATTGCACCAGATACGAGCCGAGCAGCGCATGCGTGACAAAGGTGCATGGCAGCCGACCCTCCAAGATGTCATTGCGCACCTGCAGACAAAGATGATAGCGTGTGATGTCCTCCTGCAGCTGCGACGGCTCGGGCGGATAGAATTTCACTGCGAACTGCAGTACCCACGGATCGGCGCGAAAGAACTTCGACACGGGCTTGTCCAGGTCGAGCCAAGCGCGCGGATCTGTGGGCGTCTCATAGGTGAGACCAAAGTAGTCCTTCTCCAGTATGTTGAGACCGGCGCAAATTGAATTGAGCAGATCGCGACCTTTGGCTTTGCGCTAAAATGAAAAGAAGAAGAAAAATTAAAGCAATTACTGAGTGAGTGAGTGCAGTGGAGACTTACATCAATGGTCACATCGAGTATGGAGCCATCGAGCAATGTTATGCGCGCCAGGGCGGCCTTTCCCAAGGTAGCTTGCTTTTTACTCTTTGTGGGCGTGTCCGCTTCCGTTCCAGCGGTGGCAGTTTTCGTTTCCGCTGGCATTTTTCACGCGCCTATTCACTGGTATTTTGATGAAATGCTTATGTTGTTGTTGCTATTGTTGAACTGGTGTGGAACTTGCTGCAAGAAGCAGAAAAACCAAAAATGTATTAGTAAGCAACAATTTACATTCAACTAAAAAAAACTATTGTGGAACGTAAGTCGGCTATTTATAGCCCACAGCACCGAGTCAAGTAAAAGCAGCGCGTGGCCAGTGGAAAAAAAAAATTGCTGCTAGCGCTGCTGGCGATTAAATTAGTTTTGATTAACATTAATTTGCAAAGGAATACATTAATGCGCTTATTCTTGTTGTTGTTATTGTTGTTATATGCAGATCAAATATGACAAACGCAGACTATGAAATTGTAAACCCACACCACAAACACTGCGGCAGATATCATCTGACAGTCGGTCCGCCTCTATCTGAATAAGTCTGTCAGTCATTTTAAAAGCATTTACCGCTTTTATGAGCAGCAACAGGCACTACTCACACACACATACACACAAACACGCACACAAAGTGGCGCACAGTTAAACGATCAAATGGCATAAGTGACATTTATGAAGCGCAAGATTTTTCATGGCAGATAATGTAATAATTGTCAAAGATGCTGTGTGCACAGTGATACAAATGGCCAGGCAGACCGAGTGACAGATTGACAGATAGATGTTCATGCACTAGTGGTGCAATTGCCAAATGGGCGCAGCACGCACACGACATGGCGGCGACTTGCGAAACTGACAGCAATCGAGACCACCCTGAATGCAAGTGACAAGTTGGCGGCGTCAATTGTCAGACAATCAACTGACAAAAATGCGAGAATTGAAAAAAGTTCATCGATGACAAATGCGCTGCTGTTCGATGGGCAATTTGAAAGTTTTTTTAGTGTGGATTGTAAGTGCTTTGAATGATGAATGCTGAGAAAGAGAATTTTCATGGCGGATTGAATTTACATTGCAATGAAATATGATAAAGAAAATCCAAAAAATGCAGTTTCAGAGAGTTGATTTCGATGTCACTTTTAGAGCACTTTGCTTCACTCTCAAAGAAAACAGATTTGAATTTCAAAGAGACAAAGAAAAGTTGTCATTATTTGGTGCAATATATCTTTGTTTGATAGAGAGAAGTATTACATTTTTTATATCATAAACTGGTAAAATTATAAGGACGAAATTCAAGGATGTAGTAGCGAACATATTAGTCCCTAAGATATATTTTTTTCAAAAAATATTATTGGAAATTTGCAAGAATATTCAAGGATACAGTTTAAAAAGGACATTTTCAATACATATTCGTCCTTTTGCACCAAAACATTAAATTTTTTAAGATTCTAACGATTTTTCTCTTTCATTTGATACTCATTTGTTAGTCTACAATGCGCTTAATTTTTTAAATAATTTCTTGAAATAAACACGTCCATGAAATTTCCTTTAGAAAAGTCCTTTAAAAAAAATCCTGACGCCAGAGAGAAAAACTAAAAACGCAGTTTTCCTACATTTGGAAAAGTTAGTTTTTCATGTGTTTGGAAATGTTCTGATTTTTGTCGCACGGTGTAATACGGTGTAATACTCGACAAAAAGTGCGATTAGCCAATCGTGTGCACCGGAATCATGAATCGAAAGAAAAGTGACAAAGTTATGAAACATTTAGTGAAAACATCAACTTAACATTAAAAAACATAAATCTTTTGTCGAGACCCATGCAAATGTTGATATGGGCGTTAAACTAGAGGTCATTCATAGTAAACTGGCATAGTCAGTTTTTCATTTTCTGATCCAATGTCCTTTTAAAAGGATTTAAAATTTGTATCTTCAAATATTCAGATATTTTTAAACATTTTTTAATTATTTGGGGTTGTGCAATAATGAAGATATGGGTATCAAATAAAAGAGGGAAATCGTAATAAATTTTCTATTTTGAACTTTCAGGACCAAAATCAGGTATGGAAAAAATACATTTTTTGGATCTCAGCCTCTAGGTTTATACATATAAATTTTATTCTATTTTGGTTTCAATTCTATTGATGTTAGACTTAACATTTACACAAATAATATATCATATCTTTCTTCTTAGATTTTAAAATCAGAGGACAAAGTTTATTTTATCTATAAAAAAATCATCCAATATCTACAATTTTGGAAAATTATAGAAAAATTCACTTTTTTAAACATTCACCGTCAGTAACTTCGAAAAATCTCATCTAATTTGGATAATCTATACATCGCTGGAGAGGCTAAGATATAATCTCCTGAACGACGTACTGCTTGTGTTCGTCGTATGATTCTTTTACGAGATATGTCATAACTGAAATAACAGAAAAAACAATGGTTTTTCGAAGATTTTTCGAAAACGCTGGATTTTCAGTTTCGTCTTCAGCAACCCAAAAGTTAATATAGAAAACACTTGTATTTTAAGCTGAATTTTTCTTGTCGAGCGGTGTAATTTAAAGCCACAAAACATTGAGCCACAGCAACCTTACTAAGAGTACCAGAAAATTGGTCTCGTCCCCATACATAGTTAGACCCCCACACATGAAGAAAAGATAAGGTTGCAATAGAACCAATGCTGCTATGCCACTGTCCATCATTACATGAACCGCGGCTACGGACTCTTGGATCCAGGTTCTTCAACGAACTTGCAGAAATAAATTATGCACAAATTACTGATCTCCTCAATTTCCTTGCCAAGACCAAATGGTTTCGAAAAGATCCGTCTGGAGGGAACCCAACAAGTGAAGAAGGTCACCGGATCCACAATAATAAATACAATCACAATGGACACAATAGCGTCTTCTAGTGAAAGTGAACATTGCACACACCTCTTTTATAACCTAACCTAATCTTAACTAACCTAAACTAGATAGAAACTTAATTTTCAGAGAAATTCACGATATTGTTAAATTTCTTCAGTTTTATAGAATAGAAAAGTCTATTCAGATCTGTTAAATCTACTATCATTGAAACTGCTGCTCACTGTATTAGTGAATGTCCAGCTTTGGAATGTTCCAGGCAGACTCTTATGGAGGATGAGCTACTGGAACTCGAGTTGCCAGACATCATTTGCTTCACAAAAGTAGCGGATCGAATAAAAGAGATCTAGAGTCTCTGGGAAATTTATTGACTTGGGAGGTCTACTGCAAACCACAGAGCCAGCCAACGCTGGGCTGACTACATTTATTTAATTATTTATTTAATTTCAGTCTTTGAATACAATTCTAGTCCTTGAATACAGATTAATTAACAAATGAGTAAGACTTCAACTTAAAGGGGAAACTAAATAGGAGTTTAAAAAGGAATGAACCTGGATTTGGAGACAGATAGATCAAACATTAAAGACACCAACAGCGCTTTTAACTCAGTGAAGACTCGAGGCACTCATTCCTTATTTCGTTACCATATTTCGTTCTAGAGAACTCAACACAAAAACGAGAAACGTGTCTTAGTGAACGTGTTGTCGCAGTGAAAGCTATTTTGACCGGAGAGAAGAGAAGGGCAGTCAATGTATCCATTTACCATATCAAAAATTAAAGACTTAAAATGACAGATCTCTTCAACAGATCTTTCAAGTGATTTTAGACTCAGCAATAAACATCGAGACCTGTAAGAAGGCTGAGACGAAGAAGTTCTTGAGATCAGACTGCATGTGCAAAGAATCAGACAAATTACGGACAACAAAGAAAATCTTCAAGAAGTTGATCAAGAAGAAGAGCAAGAAGCTGCACAAGGAAAGACATGAGCTGATGTCATTCAAGAAGAGAACGAAAGGCCTAAAGTACGAAGGGACTCCAGATGAAGCGACAAAGGGTTTAGAAGTATCGTCATCAATAACGACACAGCAATGCCTGATTCTTAAATATGATCTGATCCAATCCAGAAAAACTGAATGAAATCCCAAAATCAAAAGCTTAGACTGGAGAATGTTATGCAAAATTTTGTCGAAAGCTTGAGAAAAATCAGTATATATGGTGTCCCAAGTAGACAAGTAGATTACTCTGAAATGCAGAAAAACAGTAGTCACTGAAAACGGCCAGAATAGTAATTATAAAGCGGCACGGGACGAAACTTTACTGGTTAGGAGACTGCAAAGTACCATTTCTCTTTGATTATGCCCGCAAAACTTTTAAATTGTGGCATGAACCTCCTTTCAGAGGCAAATACTTGTCTCGACTTTCTTCTTAATGTTTATTTTCTTTCTTTCACCACCTCCCTCTCTTTCACCGCCCTTCAGAGGCAAATACTTGTCTCGACTTTCTTCTAAAACTTTATTTTCTCTCTTTCATCACTCTGACCAGTCTTGAACAGAAACCGTGTAGGTTTCTGGTTTCCGTGTAGGTAACTTTTAGATAATTTTCATAAGATTTTCGTAAATATTTCTATGGAAACGTTTGCATCTAAATTTAATTAAATACATAAAGCTAAAAAAATAGTTTTATATCAAAAACTTTAGCATCATTTTCATATAGAATTCATCACAGCAACTTCTATTTACAACTTTTATTAATAATTCTTCTCACATTAATACACAATTTTCCTTGAAAGTTTTCATCAATTTAGTTATTTAATAATTGAATTACATATGTTTCCATCCGACTTGTTATTCGTCATGTGTGAACTCACCCTTAACCTTTCGGCTGGTGCCAGCAAGTTTGTTAACCTAATTCAATTAAATATGTCAACGACAAAAGGAAGCTATGTATGTGTGTGTGCGTGTGGTATAGCATACACAAAGACGATTTGTAGCCGACTGAGTGTCGCATACTTAAATCGGCGAAGTGCAGAACAGACAAGTGTCTACTATACTTGTTTGAGAGAACTTGCGTAGTGCTCGTTTATCGAGTCGATTCGAAGCTTAAAGTGCGAAATTATCGATTGAACGTTGCATACGGCAAACTGTTTTCCATATGAAAGGCTTTTCACCTTTCTATGCCGCTGATAAGCAATCGGCGCTAATGAGATTTCCAAACATGGCACTGCATATGTGTGTGGATTGTAAGTTCAACACTGTAATTAATTCAAGTACAGCATTTATGCAACGATTTATATGAAAGCCGTTTATGACGCCAATTGGTCTGACTAGCAGCTGCAGTGCAGTGACTGTAATTTGCATTTACACAACAACAACAACAATCACAACAGCGACTGACTAATTGTGTGTGCGGCACAAGCCGACTCTGCGAGCAAATTGCGTAAAATTAGCACTTCACACCCGCTAGCTTGTACTTGTTGTTGTTGTTGTTGCTATTGCACTTGTTGCTGTCAGATACAAAACATAGCTGCAAGTGCATACGCAAGCACAGCTTTAATTAAGTAAAGTGCTAAGTGGAATGCATTCAGTGTTGGCGTTGGTGCACTGTGCAATTTGTATTTTGTTCCTTTAGCCGATAATGACAATCGAACGTGGACTACTTAAGATAACAATTTGAGTTTCAAATGAACTTAAATTATTTTAAATATTTAGTGGAATATAAAGAAAACGGTGGCAGGTTTGTTTTACTTTACAAAAATCTTGTGGAATGTAACTTGAACATATTTTTTTACTAAGCAAAATTGTTTGTAAATAATTGTGAATGTGCATGCAAAGCAGTTTCATTTAAACATTATTTCAGAACATGTGGACTCTATGTGGAACATATGGTTAATATATCCCAAAAGCTGGTGAATAATAACAAATTAACATAGCTCATAGTGAAATACATTTAACTTTATAGAAATCTATGACGAAGGATTTGTGACTCTACTTCAGAAAAAAAAACAAGTCAAACAAATGAAAACGACTTATTTTAAGCTATTTATTTTATTTAAATTATTATTATTTATTTCGTTATATTTAAATTATTATGAATGTTCATTGATTTCATATTCATGATTTTATTTTTAAGATACAAACAAAAAAACATGTATCATGAGTGTCATCAAAAGTAAAAACTAGAAAAAGAAACACTGGCTTAGACAGAATTGCAGTTTGGGTTCAATTCAATTTAAAATAATATTTGATACCCACAATTTTTCTAACAAGCAAATATTTGAGGGTTTGAACCTCAAAAAGCCTCTCTCGCGCCACTGTAACAACCAAATAAAGGTTGAACAACAAAACTGGGAATATTTCTTGCAGAAAACTACGATTGAATTATTTTCGATTATTTGAACATTTAAATCGATTGGATGGTTTTGCAAAAATTGGCTTAAAATGGATAAAAGAGTCACAAATTTTCTTACAATAAAAAACATTTCATATGTTAGTATTTGTACAAAAATCAACTAAAAATGGGCTTAAGGTAAATATTTCTTATAAAAACATGTGGAACTTATTTGGAACTTATACAAAGCATAAGTAAATTGCCTACAACAAACACACTAATAGCAAATATACCCAAATTTCTAATTAAAACGTGTGGAACGTATGTGGTATGTAAGTAAAATTCAACAAAAATACTAACCAACAATAAAATTAAATGTAAATATACTTCAGTATGGTTTAAAAAGTATGGAACATGTGTGGATTATAAATTATAACCAACTAAAATGCTTAAAATATATTCCAGAATTGTTTCCAAACTGTTGAACATACATACATAGGTTGCAAATAATTAAATCTATAGTAAATATACTCCAGTATGGTTTCAAAATTAAGAAACATGGTTTCCAAAATAAGAATTATGTGTGGGTCATAAATGAAATTTATCTGGAACACATACAATCAAGTTTGTGGTAAATATAATTTGGTATGCAACGTACAACTAAAATGCTTACGAAGAAACAGACATATGACAAATATACCCAAGGCTCTAATTAAAGCGTGTAAAACATATATGGATTTCAAATTAAATCCACCTAAAATACTTCCAAACAATAACATTCATGAGAAATACTCTCCAGTAAGGTTTCAAAATGAATGAACATATGTGGATTGTGAATGAAATCAAATTAAAATGTTTAGAAGCAATAAAATTCGTGGGAAATATATTCAAGTAAGGTTTTTAAACTGTGTAACATATGTGGATTATAAATAAAATTGAACACAAATGCTTGCAAACAATCAAACTAATGAGAAATATGCTCCAGTATGGTTTCCAAACTATGGAACATATGTGGATTATAAATTAAATCCAATTATAATGTTTCCAATATATTTCCAATGGTTTCCAAACTGTGGAACAAACAAATCTGGGTTGCAAACAATTAAATTTATAGACAGCACAGTTTCAAACTTATGGAACATATGTGTAATTGTAATTGTAAATTAAATCACATAAAAATGCTTACAAACAATCAAAAACGTGGAAAATTTGCTCAAGTATGATTTCCAAACTATGGAACATATGTGGATTGTAAATTAAATTTAACATGAATGCCTACAAACAATCAAATTTATAGTAAATATGTGTAAATTCGTGGGAAAGAAACTAAAGTATAGTTTCCAAACTATGGAACATATATAGATTGAATAAAATCCAAGAGGAATGTGTACAAACAATCAAATTTATAAAAAATATTTTTTAGTATGGTTTCTAAATCATGAAACATGTGTGGATTGTAAATAAAATTCAACTGAAATGTTTACAAAGTATGATTTCCAAACTATGGAACATTTGTGGATTATTTAAAACTATGAAAGATATGTGAATTGAATAAGTGAAATCTAACTAAAATGCTTACAAAAAAATAAAATTAAAGTAATTATACCGCAGCATAGTTTCCAAACTACGGAACATAATGTGGATTGTAAGTAAAACCCAACAAAAGTATCTAAAAAAGGTCAAATTCATGGATAATGTATCCCAGTATTGTTTTCAAACTATGGAACATATGTGGATTGTAAACTAAATCTAACTAAAATGCTTTAAAACTAATATTTTCATAATATTAATACAAATGTCATTCGATCTCTGCAGCATAAATGTTTAAACAGAAGCATGTGGAACTTAAGTTTCGCTTTATAGAAGCACATAGATTTACTAGATTTTTCTAGAAATTTCAAAACCCCTTAGGCAATGTGTGGATCGTAAATTAAATCCAACTTAAATACCTTCAAACTAACTAAATATAAAATATTTAAACCATTAAAACTCACATTCCATTGCAAAACGTTTTGGTTGCACGTGGAACTTGAGTTTAATTTTTACCACAATTTAACGAATTGCAATTTCCTCAAATGTGTCGCATTTTCAAAGCCAACAAAGCAACGCCCCATTTATTATTTCCGCAGCACAAGTGGCCACAAAACTGCTGCGACCGCTTTGTAACGTATGCCGACTTAAGTGTACTTTACGCAATAAGCAGAACCACAAAGGCATCAACAACGCCAACAACAGGTTGCCACACTCAACTCGCTGCCTCGCTACCTTTTGTGCTGCCGTTGGCAACTAGCAAATGGCATTTGATGGCGTTGTTCGATGCGATATTTGAGATAAAAATCGATACAGCGCGAAACTCAACACCCGAAATCATGTTAAGCAATAACAACGACAACAACCAAACAGCGGTCGCAACCAATGTAGGTGACTGGGTATGAGTTACGCCAGCGTTTTTATTGCCAGTGAAGCAATGCGCAACAACATTGCAATTGCAATTTGCATGCAACAGTGTGGGTGCATGCAATCAAGTTGCGAGTTTTCAGTTGTCTGCATCATTGTGGATTTGGGCAGCAAATGCCTGCGGATGTGGCCATTCGTTGAAGTGGAAGTTGTAGAGCTTTTAATTTACTTAAATATTCACGAGTTGATTTTTTGAGCGGCACAGTGAGGCGCGTGGGATGAAATTAATTCGATATGGTAAATTGGCATAATTAATAAAATTTTCAGATATTTCATCGACATATTGAAAATATACATTCCATATTTAAAAGCATAAACCGCATTTTAAATACACCAAATTTGAGTTGAAAGCTTGACTAAAATTTATTAACAGCCACAAAGGTATTTTTAGCTGCCATTTTACAACTGCGTCCAAAACGTCCCTAGGGTGCAATAAACACTGGGCAACGCACCCAACAGGAAATGCCTGAGTCTTTAGAGCAGCGTTATCAAGGCCCCATGGCGCTTTAGGCTTCCGAATTCGGTGCCAAAATTGCTGCCTATCAGTGTTCGTTGGCCAAGTTTCTCGCATGGCGGTGGGCGAACTGCACACAAGTGGCGGCTGTCGCCAGCGCTGCAATAAATTCAGAGTGACTCACTGTCGCTGAAGCGTGCTGCGGCAAACAATAATTAAGTGCGGCTATAATGTGATTAACCCGAAAACGACCAGCCGCGCACCAATGGGCACTGGCTGTCGTCTTGTAGCGCCACAGTGGGTGTTGCGGCGTAATGTGTGAGCAAATGTGACAGCGGATAAAGTGTTCCTAATTGGCGGCTTAGCTCAAAGGGCGATGTAGCAATTTGTGTCTACGATTTAATGCGAATGCTTTAGAACGGCCGCAATGCCGTTCAGACAAAAGTTTATAAGCAAAAAATAAATAAAATAAAATAAAATAAAATAAAATAAAATAAACAACAAAAAATACCTACCTCATAGACATAGCCATACCCACAGACACAAACATAACAACCAAAGAACAAAACAAAATCCACAAATATATACCACTTGCAATAGAACTAAAAGAGCTCTGGAAACAAAAATCAGTGACAGTTGTTCCTTTAATCATCTCAGCCACAGGAATAACTACAACAAACTTCGATAAACACATAACCAGTCTAGACCTTAATCCGACCCTGCACGCAAAAATCCAAAAAGCAATCATTTTAAAAACAGTAGAGGAATTCTTTGTAAGGTGCCACCCCATAGCTTTTTTGCGCATTACTCGTTAGAAAATTAACTTATCGCCAAAGTTATTATACCGTTGGAAAGAGGATTTAAAGAGCTATGATCCAAGGTAACACTATATTTGAATTTTTCGTAAATACGAATTTTACAGCCAATTTCCCAAAGTGTTAAAAATCGACATCCTAAAATTTTTTAATGTAAGGTGCCACCCCCTTAAAAACCCGCGAAAAACGTAAAAATCTCAAGAAAAAATGCATGATTTAGGAATTTTATGAAAGATTATTGAATTTTATTTGAATTGAATAGAAAATGACTAGAAGCAAACCGAAATTGAATGGTAACGAATAAAACGAATAATTGTATGGAAATTAAAGAACAAAACTGAACTAATGTATTCCTCATAATAGGATTAGAGAAAAATTTACTAAGAACAATTTAAATTCATCGTAATGACGATTCCGAGCAATAAAAAGTAATTTTACCGATATAGGACCACAAAACAGTGAAAAAACGGGGGTGGCACCTTACAAAGAAAAAAAGGTGGCACTTTACATTTTTATGCCATTTTGGAAATCATTGCATAAATTTGTTCCTTTTACGATATGCTCGGATATCATTTCGGATTATGAAAAACCATTAAAAATTAAGTCCAACACTGATATTTACCTAAGTTTTTTGAGCGTATTTGATTTATTTTTCACCACAAGAAAAACCTTCAATTTTTATTTTTATGTTTTTTCCTAACCAAATTTGACACTTTTATTTACCCAGACCGTGTTATTGCGTCTGTTTCCTCAAAAACCATATTTAAATTGATGTTGACATATATACCTTAAATGACAATAGGAATTTTTTTTCTTGGACTGCTGGAACGTCGAAATCGAGCAGGGGTGGCACATTACAAAGAGTGGCACCTTACAAAGAATTCCCCTACAAATAACAAAAAATTTCATGCAACAATAAAAATGCATGTAAATAATTGTAAATAAATATATAAATACGTAACGTCTAATAAATTAACAAGTAAATAACCCATATCTGTGATAAATTACTAACAGAAAACAAAACCCAATAGTGCTGAAGTGGCTTGCGGTTCGCTTACTGCCGCCATATTCAGTTTTAATGGACCCCACCTCGCGCGGTATGTGGGGGGGAGAGAGGCCGTGGGAAATAAAATAAAATAAAATAAAATAAAATAAAATAAAATAAAATAAAATAAAATAAAATAAAATAAAATAAAATAAAATAAAATAAAATAAAATAAAATAAAATAAAATACAATACAATTTAATTTATATGTCTCAAACATTGCTTTATATTTTTCTTCGATGATTAGGGATGGTTAAAGTGTTCCGATTTAAATTAAATTGCATATCACAAATGTTATATATTAAATGTATAGTTAGTGCCACTAAGTATTTTCTAGCATCTGCCCTGCAACATAAATACAATCCACAAGCCATAATCTTCAGTAAATGTCTATTATGCAAAATTTAAAAATAACACTGCACTCCTCTGTCACACTTAAAAATGGCTGAAAGCTAATTTTATTGGCAACGCAAATAGCCATGAAGCAAGCATAAAGACTTTGATCGGCATACCGAATGTAATTCAATAACAATTTTTCGCTTTTATCAACGCCAACACCAACGCCGGGTATGTGCGGCAAATTGACAATTTAATTTCATTGTACATCCCCGTACACTTCATAGGTTAATGGTGAGTTTCTATGGTGAGTGGGCAGAGACTTGACGGCGCTGACTGCTTTACATTTATGCAAAAGTCAATAAACTCCGAAAGTTTCCCTTTTTCAGACACTCGGCCGCTTTAGGTTGAAGGGTCTTGCGACTTCTTTGATGGGTTGCAAGAAGTTCGAGTGTAATTTTTGCGAATGTTAGTTAGTTTAAACATCTATGAGCTTCTTCTCACTGCTTTAATATTTTTTTAATATACGAGCCAACGTGCAGAGATCCCTTTTTAATGCTTGAAATTGCTTTCGTACTGTAAGGAAGCCGAAGTTAGAATAGAAGAGAAGATAGAGATGAGATATCTACATATCTCGCTGTTCATCTTCCCGACAAAAGACTTGTCACATTTTTATCTTTCGTTCCATATAACTTTCTATTAAACTGCCTTACTTTGTATGTATCGTTAAGGACATATATTCATCTATTCACACAGCTAACCCCTTCTTATTTCATGTGTACATTCTTTTGGTCCACTTGTCTAAAAATACTATATACTGTTTTGGGAAATCTGGTCCCTATACACATTTTTTTACCTAAGCAACCAAATAATATTTACAATTTAATTTAAATCGGAATCCTTTAACCATCCCTAATCATCGAAAAAAATATAAAGCAATGTTTGAGACATTTATGTGCTTTATTGCTATTAAATTGAAGCCAAATTTCCTGTCGATCCTCTTCCAAAACTCTGACCGCCCGTTTGATTGCCTACACTTTCTTTACACCATGTTTTCTATATGTTACTTATCTTTTCTCTTTCTTTTCTTTCATATCACTCCTTTCCGTTCAACTCCCTTCCTTCTTGTCTAATCATTTCCTGTTCGCAAGTTTGGCCTACAGCTCTTTTTAATATTTTTTTCTTTTCGCTTGACCTCTACTGGCATTTTCATTCAGCATTCCATCTCTCCGTTTAGACTTTTATTTTGTCAACTTTTGTTTACCACTTTGTCTTACTGCCCTCTGTTTTATCTCTTATTCTTCCTAGGCCTTTTCAACACTCTTTATTTCTTTTCAACTCTACCTCTACTCACCTACCTCTTTATTTCTTTAAATCCTATTTGCTTCTTTGAACTCTCGGCTTCTTTTCTACCTATTCATGCTCTAATCTTTTCGTTCTTCTATGTCTTTTCACAACACATATATCCGTTCAACTCTTCCTATATCTGTTAATCTTTTCAAATCTTTCTTCCATCCATCCTTTCTATCTGTGTAACTTCATGTTGATAGCGATAGAAGTAGACGTGCCTAGGGCCTCGGCATGAGAAGCCAACACGCTACCCGCTGGACTATCGAGGCCGGCAGCCTTTCCCATACTTTTCTTTAATTGTCCTTTCTTCTATCCTTTTTGTCGCCCATTTCTGTCTTTCCACAGCCCAAGTATCCGTTAAACTCTTCCTTTATCTGTCAATCTTTTCAAACCTTTCATATATCTGTCCTTTCTTACATCGGACCTTTCTGTCCGCGTAGTCTTACCAATCATTTTCTTCAAATGTCTTTTGTTCTGCCTAATTATTCATTAACTTCTTTCGCTCCGTCAATCATTGCAAATCTTTCATATAAATATCTGTTCTTTCGTACATCTGTCGCTTCTGTCCGTCTAGTCTTTTTCATAGTTTCCTTTAATTGTCCCTTCTTCTGTCCTTTTTTGCAGCTCATTTCTGTCTTTTCACGGCCCAAATATTCGTCAACTTCTTTCTCTCCGTCAATCTTTTTCAACCCTTCATAGAAAGGACAGCTTTCTTACATCTGTTCTCTTTATCCGTCTAGCTTTCCCTATAGTTCAATTGCTCCTTCTTCTGTCCTTCTTTCTGTCTTTTCACAGCCCAACCATTCCTAGTTTCCTCCGTTTGTCCTTTTTCCCATTCTGTTTTGAAGTCCATGTTTTTTTTAAAGTCCATATATCCGCTTAGCTCTCCTTCTATTTATCCCTTCAACCCTGCAATCAACTACTAGTCCATCTTTTAAACCAGCCATTCAAACCTTACACCCTTTTTTCCCGTTAGTTTGAACGCCTCCTCATTCCAACAGCTCTTTCAACTATCTGTCTGTGTGTTTGTATATATGTCTGTCCATCCATCAATTTAGCCAACTGTCAGCTTGTCCATCTGCAAGTGCAGTAGATCCGTTAATACTCCCACATAGCCCATTAAAAACAACAACAAATCTATGCTATGTGTGAGTGTGTGTGAATGAAATGCACCGCCGCATGGACACGCACGCGACATGCGACAAGCGGCATGCCGCGCTTTTGGCGCCAATGTTGCGTGTTTCCTTGTGCGCTCATAAAAAAGAATTTTTATATCTTTGTTCCTTTTTATTACTGTTCGTCGCCCTTCCTGTCGCCTTCTCGACTGCCGGCCGTACTGCTTTTTGCTTTTAATTTTGTTCCCCTTCGCTGTTTTTGTGTACATTGTACAAGCTTCGTGACGCCAACGCGTTCTGCTTTTGTCGCCACCAAGGCTGCTAATTTACAACGCTGCGACTCGAACGAGTGTCGAGTCGCCAGTCGGGCTCCCAATTGCAAATTTTTCTTCTTCTGACCCGTTGATTACTTCTTTCCTGCGTCATTTCTTTCTTGTTTCTTTGTACTGTTTTCATTTTGTATCTATTACTGTTGTTGTTGCGGGTTACGGAAATGTATGACGTTAAGTCAATGAAGCTAAAATTAAAATCAAATGTTCGAGCAAAGTAGACACCCAACATCCTACAAAGTAGAAGTTATGTATGTCCTGCGCAGGACAACAAACAGCTATGAGCAACTTTGCAAAGCGTTGCGTAGTTGGATTGCGGAAGTGTAGTCATAAATTTGGCGACATGTGTCTGTCCGTCTGTCTGACGACCACCCCATCGACCGCGTGCAAATTGCGTTGATGGCATTCCATGTCGTCTAATTTACGACCACGAGCGCAATTTACGCCGACGCGAGCACGTAGGCAAGTGTTGCAAAGTTGTCGTAGGTTGGCGCCACAAACTAATGCCAGCGGCAAAGTGACCCCCGTAGGGGAAAAGGCGAAACAAAATTATATTTAATTGGCAGCGCTAAAATGTGGCGCGCCATAACAGTAAAATGTTGTACCTTTTATTTGTGGATATTTTGTGATTTAACAGTGAACGAAGAAAAGACAAAAAGCAATTCAGATAAGTTGTGTAGTTGAGGCATTATTCTGTCTGACGATAATGTTTAGCAACAATGTTGCAAAGGCGTGTTTACACAGCACACAGTTAAAATTGTTGTTAACGGTGGCTTTTTGCATAAATCTTACAAAACTCTTGAAAAGCGTCGTTCTTTTTGAGGGAAAAGATAAAATTAATAAAAATATTCACTGAACTAACGATAGACAGGAAACTAAGTGAATTTACGCAAAACAACAACATCGCAGTGGAAACTATACTCCTGTGAAAGAGGAAGTGGCGCAAAGAAAGTTGAATCCGAAGCTCTATATGATCCAGTAGGATTTACTGTCGGTCGTGGACCTATTATTTAAATTGCTGAACTTGATCAATCAACAAACTCTAAGACTTGCTTCACGTATGGAAATTAATCATATTGCTGAGAGTGAAGGCTGTTGACCTCTTGGCAAAAAAATTAAAAGCTATTAGGAAACAAAAATGCCATCAGAACACGTATTATTAGATAAAAAATCCAGCACACCCGATTACTTAAACATCGATTACTCTCTACTATAGCTTCAATTGGAGTCAAGATTCTCCGCTCCTTTCTGTTCCCTGTACTTTACAGGCAGAGCAGTATGAAGAAAGCGTCTAAGTTTGAGGATGTCTCTGAATTAGACAGAAGCGTAGAGTTGTAAGCTATATATGTTTGAATGTAACCAAAGGAACTGTTCGATTTCCGGACTATTGCATTGTCTTTCAAGTGAAGTAATTACCAATTTATGAGGACCTGTCTCTGTTAAAGCCAAATGATTCCCTTAGAAGAATCATTACAGCTTACACAGTGAATCAAAAATAGATTTAGGCCCAAAGGGCTCCAATAATCGGCAAGCTGCCTGCTTAACCTTAAAAAAACACAAAATTCGGCTCCCGGAACCTAAGTAAATTTTTCGAAAACTCTCTGAGTCTTGATAGCCACTTTAACTTAAACAATCCACCTTCTCTCCTCTAAATCACATTGGCCTCTACACATCGGACTGAGTCTTTCTCTTTTTCAAGATCCATTCACCTTTTTTTTCTATACTTCTCCAACATTCACCATTCGAAATGATGTCAACACCAGAGACACTTTATAAAATCTACTCACAGTTAGCGGTAATTTTTTTTTATTAATTACATGGCAAGGTGTAGGTCAAGTACATTTCACAACAACACAGATCGAGTGTGAAGTCATACGAGTCACCAACAGTCACATTCCACACTCAAAGCACTCAAGAATACTCACTCAAATAATATGTCGATTGCGTCGTTCAGCAGCACATGCGATGATTTCGTTCTGGAGTGTATGCTATGTATGTTTATGAATGTGTGTGTGGGTTGTTTTAAAAATGCTAAAAAGATAAGAAGAACAAGCAGATATTGTTTATTAACAAGTAGTACAATAAAATTTCAAGTAAAAACAACAACAAATTGCACTACAAATTGTGTGCAACATGAACATTGCAATGTTTTCAACAAGAAACGAAATTACGGTCATTACATTGGATTATTGTTGTTGTTGTTATAAAAAAACAAAATAAAAACCGAAAGTAGAAAAGTGCTTTAGTCATTAATCTGCTACATGTAGATGGTGGTTGGTGCTGTTGGTGTTTTATTGTTGTTGTTGTTATTGTTATTGTTGCTGGCAACATGACAACATGCGCTAATACAATTCTGTGACCCAGACACCGAGATCGAGTGACTGGTTACCAAGTCAGCGATGACGTATTGCGCAGCTCAATGATGTCATCTCATGGATGGAGAAAGGAAAGTAATAATCGGTCATAGTGCTTGCGCGTGAAAATATTTTCGGCATGAACGCGTTCAAGTGTAGCGGATATGGAAATTGTGCTGCTTTGCACTTAATCCACACATACACAGAGTTTTTAGTGGGCAATGTTTTGCTGATATCAACAGCGTTGTTTATTTATTACACAAAATTGACTCATGCGGATGTAATTGAATTAGATTAAAAAATGCTCTCTGAACGAAATTTAGTAGTTGAGATGGTGAAACTGTTGAATTGATAAGTATTGAAATTATTTAGAAACAAAGATTGTTTCACTGTCTCAACAGTGTTTTCTTCTTTTTATGTTATAAATGCGAATTACATTAAATGTAATTAATTTAATTAAATTTATAAATTACAAAAAACGTAGCCTGTACCCATAGAAAATTACCCATCAGATATGTAAAATAAAATATGTATATATTCGCAATTAATCAAATAAATCTATGTAGACTGGTTTGTACGACAATCTGACCATCAACAAACTAAAGCAACCAATAACACTCAAAGCAGTTGAAAAATCAAAGCAACATTTGTCATGGATTCTGCCAGAAGTAAAACCACTTAAGAACTGATAAGAAAATTGGCTTTAATTCGTGAATTTTTTAGTAGTGTTTCCTGATAATTCGATAAAAATAGAAAAAACAACAAAACAAAACAAAAAAATAAATAAATCAGTTCATGCTTCACGCTCAACAATAAATGTTTGTAACTGAATGCAACATGTTGCAACCAAAAAAATGTTCCAGGGTTTCTATAACAATTGCAAATTTTTCACTATCCGCACATTTTTAGTGCTCCTTATATCTTTTATTTTATGAATTATTTCATTATAAGCCACAAACATGTCTGCCTGCTCATGGTTTCCCCATTAACATTACAAATGGCAACATTGTAACTGCATGTTGCTATACATTTCCCATTTGTTGTAAGCTGCTTATATTCAAATAAAAACTACCTTCAACAGTTTTTGTATGTAATTTTTCATTTTAATTATTGCTTATGTCAATTGAAGCAGAAAATTGTCATTATGTTGTGTTGGCATTGTTTTTCAGTTGCAGCACAACGACATTTTGCCACAGACAATGGACCCATATTGCTTGTTGGCTTTAACAACAATTCATGTGAAGTTATGGTGAGTTTCATCATGAAATTAATTGCGCACACAACTTTGCACAACTTAGACATACATACATATGTGCAAACATACTTATTAAGCAAGCGCTGACATATAATTTTGTTGCATTTTGAAGGTAAAAACCATAATTAGATGGAAGTGAAAAATTCATTGCCAGCTTTTGTCGTTTTCGTCGCCACCAGCACTTCTTTCAGTCATAAATATTATAATTTTTTGCAAGAGTCAGAGTTGTTGAGGAAATTACAATAGAAAAACTTAAATTTGAAGAGACACGTAAGTACATAAACATGATACGGAAGCGTTTTTGGCGACGAGGGCCACACAATTCGCACGCATCCATGTTGTGCATGAGACTTTATATAGGAATGAAAATTAAGCAATTTGGGAACTTCTCTTAGGCTTTTTGACAATTCAGAAACCGAAAGAAAAGTTACCACTAATCGGCGTTAGCTGAGTCTGAAGTTATTTTCATAGTTAACTATTTAACTAACTTCGACGTGTTGAAAGCTCAGAAGGAGAAAGCCAAGAGATCTCAGTCGATCTCAAAAGACGAAAAGAAAATGATCTCTATTCGACGTTAGTTAAGTATAGAGAATTTTACATGGGTATACAGAACTTTTTGAGAGGCTTTTCATTTTCATAGTTAACTATTTTACTCACATCGACGTCTTGAAAGCTCAGAAGCCAAAAGAGAAGTGATCCCAATCCAATGTTAGTTGAGTATAGAAAAATTTGCATTGATAATTATTAATTAATTCAAAAAGCGAATTAATTAATTAATCGGTAATTTTTGGTAATTATTAATTAATTTAAGAGAAGTTAATTGATAAATTGAAGAAAATTAATCGGTATTAGTTGAGAGTTTTCACAGATAATTATTTCACTAACTGTTGCTTGTTTAGAGTTCAAAAATCTAAAGTAAATTGATCTCTAACTGAAGTTAGTTGACTATAGAGAACATTTCACAGGTAATTTTTTTACTCTCTTTGCGTTTTTGAGAGGCCAGAATCCGAAAGAAAAGTAACTATTAATCGGTGTTCATTGGGTCTTTAAATCCTTTCCTTTCCTTCTCTGTTTGATTTTAGTTAAAAACTATTTATGGGTAATTATTAGTCAATTAAAGAAAAGTTACCATAAATCGGTGTTAGTTTTCATAAATAACCATTTTACTCACTTAGGCTTGTTTAGAGTTCAGAAATCGAGAGTAAATTATTCTTTAATCGATGTTAATTGAATATAGAGAACTTCACACGAATAATTATTTTACTTTACATAAGTGTTTGAGTGGTCAGAAGCAGAAACAAAAGTAACCATTAGTCGGTATTAACTAAGTCGGAAATCTTTTCATAGTTAACTATGTATTCTGCTAACTTCAGTGTGTTAAGAACTCATCAGGAGAAAGGAAAAAGATATCAGTCTAATGTTCGTTAAGTGAAGAGAACTTTTCTTGGGTAATTTGTTCACTTTTTAGGCTTGTTGAGTCAGTGTTAGTTGAAAGCCTTTAACTATAGTTAAATATTTCACTAATTTAGACGTGATTAGAGTTCAGAAATCAAAAGCTTAATTGACTATAGAAAACTTTTCATGGGCCTAGAAAAAATTCCAATTAATTGAGTGAGTCTGGAAACCTTTTCATACTTAACTATTTGACTCCCTTAGGTGTAATTATAGTTCGGAAACCAAAAAACACGAATGTCTATGACTATTGAGAACTTTTCAAGGGTAATTATTAATTAATTAAAGAAGATTTCATTCATTTATTTAAAAAAATTAATCGGTGTTAGTTTTGAGTTTTCATAGACAACTATTTCACTTACTTAGGCTCGTTTACAGTCTAGAAATCGAAAGTAAATTAATCTCTAATTGATGTTAGTTGACTATAGAGAACTTTTCAAGGGTAATTATTTAACTCTTTTAGGCCTGTTGGAAGGTTCAAAACCAACATTATTTAAGTCCACGTATGGTTTGTCGCTTTCGTTCCCATAGTTATGGTTGTTATTGTAATTGTTACTGTTTAACTTTGACCTTATGAAGTGTTTATGAATTATTTGAGACTAATTCGAAAAATATTCACCAAATATAATTCCTTTCAGTGCATTTCGAACACATTTGGAACATACTTTCTTTCCTAAAATTGGTTGCATTTTTGAATTTATATTAATTAATTATTAAATATTATTATTATTTTTAATTAATTATATTAATTTATTTTTAATATTAAAAATTTTGTTGATTTCAACTTGGGTTCAGTTGCTCCAAAAACACAGAAGCAATTAAAAATATTTAGAAAACACAGCTGTCGCCACTTGTTTACATACATTCAAGTACAAACTTGAATGTATGTAAACAACCACTAATGATTGTTCCTTCATGGTTTATAGTTTGCTCTAAAAACTTTTTAACAACACCCTTAAATTACTTTCGTGTGCAGAAATAACTTCCACATCATTGAAAACATTCATTGTTGCAATTCGCTGACACAAGAACCACTTAAACAAAATTTGTATGTAAACCCACAAAATACACCAAACAAAAAAGTTATTCGCTCTTGTTTTCTTGCTTTGCCCATTTCTATTAATCGGTAGTAAGAAGAACGCAAGAAAACGAAGAAGAAAAAACTGCCTAATTGAATAAATTCAGTGATGACATAAGCGCGAGCGGGCCACTCAAAAAACAGCAAAAAATTCGGCATATGTCGCCGGCAAAATAACAACAACACACAACAAAAACAGCATTAACAACAAATTACAATAACAACAAATAAAGCAATAAATATGCGTATGTATGCAGCCGGCTTGTTGGCGGCGAATTTCAAATCATAAGCACTCGAAATGCCTTTGTGGAACGTAAGTAGCGGTGCTGCACTTGAATTGCGCGCGTCGCTTGGCAAATATTTTGCCATTTGTTTGCAAACAAAAACTACGCTTTCTGTTTTTATTTTTTTTCACTTTGTTAATTTCATCTTTTTTCGACAAGCCACACACAAAGAGTCAGAGACATTCTAAAGTGTATTCATGCCGCCAATTGCTATCAGAAATAAACGACTAAAATGTATGATGACGCGTTGTCGAATTTCTTGATAAAGCTCACACTAGTGCGACGGCCTGACATCACTCACACACGAACAAACCCTAAAGCACCTTTGGCGTTTTTATATTTAGCAAAGCGTTCGAAGAGTTTACTACACTTTGCTGTAGGCAAGTCGAAGGCAAACTAATCAAATTATGACTAAGCCAACAGGCAAGTGGCGAACGAATGAAAGACTGTTTTTTTTTTCATTAACAGAACGGAAGCATTGTTAAAATTTGCCCGGTGTGGAATGAGAGTGGGCTGTATTGAAGATTTTTGTTTGTAAAAACACGTGAAACTGAGTGATTACGGCGCAGCACATGTCCCACTGAATGTAGTCGTATGTGTGTTATCGAACGTACTGGAATTACAGTATAAGCGGTAAATACTTACAATCCACAATTTGATAAGCACATTCATCAGTGGAGTTTGTTGTGGATTTTAGTGACAGAGAATTTTAGTGTTTATGAGCTATGCTACACGGGTATATTTCAGTAGCATTTGTGTTGTTGGGGCAACCAAATGCTTTGATTTCATGTCTATGGCATTGCAGTCGATTCTGTTTCGATCTTAAAATTTGATGTCAAGCGAATTCAAATAAAAATCTTAATAGTTACAACCGAAGAACAAATGAATAAAGTGAATGTTATGGATCCTGTAAATCGACCTGAATTTTAATTATCTATTATTATGTAATTATGAAGTAATACGGCCCTTTACTCCCAATGGAATGAACTACCAATGAATAAAGTGAATGGTATGGATTCTGTAAATCTACCTTCATTTCAATTATCTATTATTATAATCAATTATTATATAATTATGAAGTAATACGGCCCATTGTTCCTCATTGAAATGAGAGAAAACATTGTCCATCTTACTTCCCTAAGTAAACAAAAATCAAATAGTTATCAACTGCCACTAAGATCCATAAAGTTCGCGCTAAATAAAACCTTTGAGAGAAAACAAAAAAAACAAACTGCGCTAATAACCTAATTGCAGTAGAATGAATTATTCTTCATTTTTCTTTTTTGTTTTCCATGTAATGAAATGCCACGAACAGCCACGTAGCAAATTATGCAGTCAAACTGTGCTGCATTAGCTGTAAATACACTCGGGAGTCATTTGCTGGTATGTACTTACAATACATACATATGTACATACAGCTGAAAGCACATAAACGCAACGCTACGAAATTGTAAATATAAAACTTTTATTTTAGTCACGTAAAACCCAAAAAGTGCTGGTAAGCTACCAAAAATGGCAACACGTTGCCCAGACGTTGCAAAAATATATGACATCATAAAGAAATGTGGAGAGAATTTTGTTTTTGCGAATGTTGAAATTTTATTAAAGAATTTGCAATGTGCTGTTAATGTAAAATTAAGTCTTCAATTATTTACAAATTTAATAAATCATTCTAACAAAAAATACAATAGTTTTGTACATAATACACTTACGTTCCACACTAAAAGTTAGGTTTAACTTGTTTAAAATATTTTTAGTATATTTATAAAGCCAATTTGAATCCAAACTTTATTTCAACTTATGTTCCACATACGATCCACATACGTTCCACAACAGTATTCAAGATATTTATCATTTTGCAACATTTTAAATCATATTTAATACAAATTTTCCCCCGCGCATAGCTCTGGGCATTTGATTTTTCATATGATATCATATTTTCACTTTAAATTGAGGCATTTTTTATGGCATGATTCCATAATTGACTTCAATTAATGTGAAGAACACCAACGACAGACAACAATAACAGCAGCCATGCCACAACTGCCAAATCGATAGTATCTGTTTTGCAAAACAACAACAACAAACACCAACTACAACAACAACACTCCATCAATTTCCAAGGAAAAGCGCCAAAAAGCACATGAAACCAATGACTTTGCCGCTATCTCAGTTGCAATTTTTTCCACTACCATGCAACACTGACGTATACAATTTGCAGTTCTATAGCTCGGCCACTGCATTGTCGATTGCGGATATTTACCAGCGCGCCACTTTAAATGCCATCCAATTGTCTTTTAATTGGTAATTGGAAAGTTTTGCGAAAAAAAACATTGCATTTGGCTTTCATCTTTATCTTTCATCTCTCCCGTTTGGCCCCGTTTCACTTCATAGAATTATGGCCGTTTTGCAACCGACTGGAAAGGGTGAAATTGAAAATTGATGGGCATTAATTATGGCAGCGGCGAGCATGAAAATTACGTGTTGAAAAAACGACCAAACGATAGAAAAAAAGGGGTGGTTGCGCTGACAGCGGCACCAATCTTTACAATCCGCGCGTCCACAGTCAATGGCCGATTGGTGTCGCCGCTTGCAGTGAGGTTAGGGCAGTTTCTTGTTGTTGTTGCTTTACAATTTATTACCTGCGGTAGCTGTTTGGCGTTTTGAGAAATTTTTTATATTTATTACACGCCAACTGTCTGCAGTTTAGTGAAAGTTTTATTAATTTCCTACTTTACTGCTACTTTTATTAGGTTTTTATTTTTTTGTTTTATTCGAATTTAATAGTAGGCATTGATACGTTGTTAATGCTTATAATCATAGCTTAAGTCAGGCTAAAAGTTTCGCCAAAGCATTTCGTAAATTAAGTTGAGATTATGGGTTTTAGGGCCTGTGGATTGTAAGTGCCAATGCTAAGTCAATGATAAATAAGATAAACGGTTAAATGGCGCCGGACAGTAAAGCGGATTCAATGGCTTGTGATGGCATTAAACGTTTCAAATTACTAAAGTGCTTCAAAATGGTTTGGTGACCAGTTGGTATGGCTTCTACTCAATTTGACTTTCTCAATGGGGTTGGCGGTGAAACGAGCCGAGCAAAGTTATTTTCACTAAACATTATTTGAAATACCGATAGCTGGTTTTCTCTTTCATTGATGACACTATTCTGAGTAGTTTGAATATATTTAAGTATACCTTTCACTTAGCCTTGGAAACTTTTTCTTCATAGACTTTAAATTCAAATAAAGAATAAAAATCTTAAAAACCTTGCAAAAGCATGGCGAGAGTTCCAGTCCTGGTTGACTTACGTCGTTGTATGGTATAACAAAAGAAACTTTACTGGGCACAATAAATCATACCTTCTTCATACAATACTTTAACACTTGTTTTGCCCTTTTAGACCCTGAATTTCAAAAATCCCCTTCTTAGCGGAAGTTTATTATTTAATTTACCTACAGTTCAAATTTCATGTTTGAAGCTTCAGTAGTTTGGTCTGGGCGATGATGAATCAATCAGTTAGTCAGTCAGTCAGGACAAACAAGAGAGATAATGCAATGCCCAACCCAGTCTTCAAATCGAAGAGTTTCATTGATATGCAACTTACAGTTCTAAAGTTACGCAGAAAATTTTAGTCACAAAAATTTTAGCCCCTCAAATTTTACAAGTAGATTTAAAAATCTATGGGACGACGACATTACAAAATTGCAATGCTGTCCGACTTATAATTCCGAAGCTATTCCAAATTTAAAATTTTGGTAAAGCAAATGGCAAAATTATTCATTATTAAAAATATTGAGGAATTTCATTGATATTGTATTTGTAATCAAAATAAGTCTCACAGAGAACTACAGGGAGATTAGTTTAGGTAAAGTTCCGCTCTCGATGGATGCAATGGAGGTCCGTACCCCAAAAAACCTCGTCAAGAATGAGATCTCTAAGGACCTCAAAACAAAAGCAGACAGGAGATGACAGACGCTGGACACGTGCAGGATAAGCAGATCAATCTGACCGGGATACAACAAAAACAAATCGGTAGAAGTAGTTTCTTAGAATCGAGGTTTTTTGCTTTTACAGTGGGAATCGCAGCCCACTGGACTTTAGGAACATAATAAACAGGATAGGCTTCCCCCACAAAAGCAGCTTCTGTAGTTTTTGTAATCTAGCTGAGAAGGAACCTTTCTTCAAGGATATTAACACTAGAAGGACTATCGTGGTCATTTTGACGGTGAGTGACACTTAACATGAGTGTAATAAAGTACACATTCCTTGTAAAATGCATCGTACTGTTTTCGAATCTATTGCAAAACAATATGAGTTCCGGTCCTTCTAGTGTTAAGAAAATCTCTAGCAGGAGGATGAGCGATTTGTTGGCCTTCCTCAACGCCTCGAATTGGCTGTAAAACAGTCAGGATTTTCGTATCAGTCTGAATAAATGGGACCTGCACGTTAAACTGGCAACCGTCGTTCGGATTCGGCGTTAACCCATTGCTACCTAATGGGTAAAATATTACCCATGCAATTTTAAATCACAAAAAACCATTGATAGGGATAGTTAGGGTAAAGATGGAACTACCTTAACCTAGTGAAGGTGACCCTAAAATTTCGACATCTAGCTAGAGTTACCAGACTACAAAAATCGTGAATTTTTCGGAGGTGAAAAATTTGGCGAAACGTAGTGGCCTTAGAACTTAACAAAAATCTGCCTCCTAACTCACCTGTAAAATATACAACTTTCGTTCACGTGTTTAGCTGATCACTTCACAAAGTATGGAAAAAAGCTACCATTGTTGCGTAATGGGTACAAAATACATAATGAATATCTCAGCAACGTGCAGAGACATAAAGCTGAAATCTGTTTCTGTCTAAAAGTTGTTTCTGATCATTTCGGCTCACTTTTAGGTGGTGTATGAAATTTTATCAAAATCGTATGGGCGGAACTGGTACCCGGCAGCAATGGGTTAAACTGAAGGCTTCCCAACGGGCCCATACAAAGGCCCAAGTGTGTCTCATACACAGGAAACCACTACAACCTACCTACATACCTCCTCGAGTATTCGAGTGAAATCATTGCAATTTGTTCATGAATCACCACAAGTGGTCTACAATTGTCGAACTTTGATAGGTCAATTATGACGACAAAGAAAGAGAAACAAAGTAAAGAGTCCTCAGATTTTTCTGAAGATCATATAAGTGTTCCACAAGAGTTCTTATAACCTGAATGTTCAAAGAGACATTAACATTTCTTGACAAACGCATTTGTCTCATAGGTGTCAGTTAAAACCCTATGGTCGTAAGTCCATCGGATGCCTGTGTGAGCTTCATTCAATAAAAAACTTAACAACTAACCTTAAAAAAGACCACTGCAATTCATGGAATAGTCATAACGTCCCACTGTGGTATCACAATGAGTAAATATTTGGGCTCAAAAGTATTTTACTTTGAAACAAATTCTTCTAGCAACTAATCAATCCTTTTCAAAAGTAAGTGGACCTTAAAACAGTTAAAGCACTAAAACTGTTTATGTATAATTTATACAAATACTCTATGAAATATCAATCATAGAGCAAAAATTATATATTTTTATCGTGGTGCAAAATTTTATTAAAATTATACATACATTTTGTAATACACTGTGTGGAACTTAAGTGCACATAAAACTTCACATATGGGTTTTTTTATATTTTCATAATTGCAATTGTAATTTGACTGTCATCTCAGTAATCACACCAAAAATTACCATCACAACAATGACCAACAACAATAATGGCACATAATCAACAGTACAAAAACACAACTGTTGAGCCGAAAGACACTTGAAAACCCACCTAAAATTGCCCTCTTGGCAAATGTGTTTTTCATTTTGCTCGCATTATTTGTAAAAAAATATGAAATAAGATGTAAATTTAAAAGCCATTGGCAACAATGTTCGAGTATTGATGGAAAACAGACATTCAGACAACTGACAAGATCGGCACAAAATAAACAATAAAATGTGTTCGGCTTCATGCTGCATGGATACAGTACCGGAAAATTCATTAAGACATGAAGTGCTAAAAAATTTTCTACACATTTACATATTTACGGAGCGACATGGAAATGTATACAAAATGTTACTTTTATTTTTTTGAAAACCGGTACAACGGGTTTTGGCTTTTGCCATTGAAGACATCAAAAGGCCAGAGAACGATAAGCTCCAAATTGTATGCAAATAAAATGCTCGTCTATACAACAACAAAATAAACCAGCGCCAACAACGGATGTCTGGAATATAAAAGAGGCTGTGATCACTGGATGGTGGAGCACATTTGTTACAAAATGAATCAAAACAACAACAACAAGACAAAAACAAGCTTGTGCCGGTCTTATGAGAGACTGAACGACCGGCCCGCAACGTCAAACAAGTTCTACAATTTCCAAATAAACGTCCAGCGGCCTGGGGGCTGCTGACAGCATTGCCGCCATTGCCAGTGGGTCGTTCGTGGCGCAAAGCGGCAAACAGACAATTTGATGGCGTCATCATGTGAACCAAAAACACATAAACTCAAAAACTAAAAAAAGTAAAAACACGATGTGTGCCGCAGATAGCAGCAACAACACAAAAATAGCCAAACGAATTTCGATACGCGTGTTTCCAGTCTCCGGCGCGGCATTGAGCGGCACAACAACTACTTGTACCAAGCAAAAACAACAACAACAATAGAAAATAATAATGTGAGAACGAAAAACAATAACATTGACTAACGTCAAACTGTAATGAGCCGACATGCAGACAGCCAAACTGGAAGCGGCTCGGCAACAAAATTGCGTGCGGTCATTGCTAAATTGCCCGACTGTCTTTGCAGTGTTAAATTAAAAACAACAAGAAACAAAATTGTTCCCGAAGCTAAGTAAAATCATATCAATTCGTGTTAATTTAGAATGGCCATCAAATCGTATACAAACGGCTGAACAAATGAAATTGGTATTAAAATTAGAATAAAACAAAAAAATAAAATTGAAATCGTGAAGCTCAAGCAACAACGAATTGTGTGGGCTGTTTGGTCAGCCGCAAGTTAAAAGTTTCAAGTTCAACATTTCCAAAGGCAAAGTCGATTTGCATATCTGGCGCTGATATCACATCAATGCCAAGTTTTCGAAAGTGTTCCAGCAGCACTTGAAATGATTGTACTTGAAATATTTGGGCGCAACATTTGCAGCTAAAGAAGCTTTTATAGCATGAGTCAAGTGTTAAGAATTTTTTTAAATTATAAAAAAAAATTTTCATAAGCACAAGAAATTTGTGTGTAGCAAATATTTGAAATTCTCTTTCGCCTCTTTTTTAGGCCTCTGAATGTTTTATATTCCAATATATACGAGTTTGTATAATTATTTTATTTCAATATTTCAACGCCAGCAACATTTGAGCTAAAATTAGCTCGCCACTTGCTTCATATGACGTCAGTTTGCCGCACCCGCTGCCTGCTTTCACATTGCCAGACGCGTATTTTTTGAGATTGAATAAAACAATTTGAAAACATTTAGTATATTGGATTTTTGTTTACTTTTTACTGATTACTTTTTTTTTTGCATTAAAAATTCTGCCAAGCATCTTGAAACATTTTAAGAGTTTTTTGTTATATTTCATTAATTTTTTTGTTACTTTTTTTCAAACAAACGCGCACAGATTTACAATGATGTAATGAGCGCAGTGTTTAATAATGAATGCGCAGCCAGGAGCGCGACCAATACTGTGGCTAAATATGAATGACGAATGCAGCCAGTGTTGCATGAGGCCACACATGAGAACGTGCCTTTCTATACAAAAACGAAAATCTATTATTTGCAATTGAAATTATTGCACAAGGTTGCCATGAAATTGATGCATAATGGTTCTCTTTGCCATAAAGTGCAATATTATAACAAACAATTATTATGTGAGCTAAGCATTGGCGGTATTCACCACCACTGCAGCTGCGAGATCAACAGATTAGCACACTCAAGGTTAGGTTAGTTTAAAGAGGAACGCGAACGCCATTTTGGGCAATTTTGTGTTGCTTCATGAAGAAAGTTCTGCTTTCAACTAAGTTAAACCACTTCAGCCCTTAATTGAAGTTAAACAGATTCGGTAACTGAACCTTTCCTGCGCTTGTCAGGTCCAGCAAGAAACTCAACCACTCCATGGTGAGGAGCCATCGTTGTTGTTGGACAGCCGGGGTGGAGTAGCGCACTGTAAATTAGGAAGGTGTATTTGTGCTATGGATTTGCATTAATGGTCCAAATACATTAAAAACGGCAGAGACAATCTATATATGTACATATGACTTTTTTGCTGACTGACTAACTGAACGCTAAAGCTACAAATACGAAGTTTGAACTGTAAGCACATCTTAAAGAATTAACTTCCTTTAAGATGGGAGTTTTTGAAATTCGAGGTCGAAAAGGGCAAAAAATGGGTTAAAGTGTTGTGTGAAGAAAAGTGATTTAATAGAACTTTTGATTTCAAACTTGGTACAAATACTCTAAGTCAAAAATAATTTTACACGTATTTTTTTATTTTTTCGAAAATCAAAATTTAACATGGTGAACCAAAGGTTAAGGTTTATATACGGAAAGACTACGAAAAAACGCTGAATCGATGGGAATATTGACTTCACAGTTAGTAAAAACACTTGAAAAAAATAATTTGACACGAGTTTATAATTTTTTTGAAAATCAAAACTTATAGGGGTATGCCAAGGGTTAAAAGTTTGTATGAAGAAATATCATTTCTTACGCCTTTTGACTTCAAACTTGCTGAAAGTACTCTTAGTGAATAATAATTCATCACATGTTTTGCATTTTTTCGAAAATAAAAATCCGACCGTGTCAACGATGGGTTAAAAGTTTGTATGGAGAAACAAGATTTTATGAGCCTTTTGACTTCAAATTTGGTGAAAGTAGTCTTAGTGAGAAATTATTTGACACGCGTTTCTCATTTTTATAAAAATCAGAACTTAAAGAGCTCAACCAAGGGTTAAAAGTTTGTATGAAAAAACATGATTTTATGGGCCTTTTGACTTCAAACTTAACAATTGAAATAATTCGATACGAAATTCTAATTTTTTTTCTGACCGGGTCAACGACGGGTTAAGTGTTTGTATGAAGAAACTGTGAAAAATGTGAATTGACTTGAAACTTTGTGAAAGTACTCTTAGTGAGAAATAATTTGACAAATGGTTTTCACTCTTTTTAAAATCAAAATCTAACAGGGTCAACAATGGGTTAAAAGTTTGTATGAAGAAACATTTTTTTATGGGTCTTTTAACTTCAAACCTAAAAGCACTCAACAAGTGAAATAATTCGATACGTGTTTCTAATTTTTTTTTTAAATCAATATCTGACAGGATCAAGAATGAGTCAAGAGTTTGTATGGAGAAACAAGATTTTATGGGTCAACGATGGGTTAAGTGTTTGTATGAAAAAACTGTGAAAAAAAGATGAATTAATGGGCTCATTGACTTTAAACTTGGTGAAAGTACTCTTAGTGAGAAATAATCTAACAGGGTCAACAATGGGTTAAAAGTGTGTATGGAGAAACAAAGCCTTCGACTTCAAACTTGGTAAAAGTACGCTTAGTAAAAAATAATTCGATAATTTGTTTGTAATTTTTTTTTAAATCGAAATCTGATGGGTCAACGATGGGAAAACATGCCTCATGCGCAAATTGACTTCAAATGTGCTGAAAACACATCAAATGAGAAATAATTAGATAAGTATTTCTTCATAAACATCTGACAGGATCAACAAAAGATTAAGAATAACTTGATTTATTGGCCCAATTGACTTTACACTGGCGTGCAAAGCCGTGGGGCTTTGCTGGTAGTTCATAAAATTAGGAATTTTTGACAGAAATACAACAACTATGCAATTGTTGTTCCAAGCACCCATCTGTCTATGATGCCTATGTCTATGACGTCGATGTATTCAAGACATAAGTTCGCTACAGAATCAGCTGATTCTTGATTGATTTTAATAGTAGCTCTGTTTTAAGCTTAAACATTCAGTTTTTTTATTTTAAAATACTCTTAAGACATCAAACTATTGCAGAGACCACCAGACATGAGCTACTCAGGTAACTCATGTATGAAACAAATTTATTCCTCTTATTTAGTTATGAATAACATTAAATTTACCAACTCAAATCGAGTGTAGAATTACAAATTGAGGTATCTGAACTATTTCTCCTTCCTTCTACTTCCGAGTACATGGAAACTCTGCAAAAAGTATCCTCAACCAACATCTTCACCGTTTGTTTACACACTTTGACGTTGCCCTGTCCATCTCCTTCCCCCTACCACTCAACAGCCATTGCAGCCTATAATCACTCTAGACATGCAAATATTCTGCAGTATTTTTATGTCACACACACACACATACACCAACACATACACAGCATATTTTCATTGAGCAAACGAACAACCGCCAACAGGAATGTCGATTATTAAATAAAAACAAAAATAGGACACAATTTGCATTAACTGCAGCCATGGCGCAAAAAATAAGGCAAAACGGAAACGGATTTTCAAACATCAAAGCCTCAGTGGCAGAACGGAGCGGAAGCGCGCAGGCGCCAAGCGCAATTTTATTGAAAAAATTCAATGCATAATTTTTATCGCATTTTGCAACGATTGTATTCAAAAAACATGCATTTATTCGAATAATAAATAAATGTATAATTTGCAGCAAGCAAATCAAATGCAATTCAAATAAGCTGCGCGGCCCGACGATGGCGTCATGTTTTATCGCTTGAGCGCGACTCGGCGCGCAATAAGGTCGAAAGTGATCAAATAACTGCAGCGATGGCTGTGCGGCGAGCGCCGAGGGACCGCACGAAATTGTTTATGCGAATTGCTGCCGCTGTTGGTTGGTTGCTGCCGCTTGGTGGCTACTGGCTGTCGATAGCGTGTGGAACGCACAGCGCTCTCGAATTGCAGGCGACGCGGCGGAGCTGCGGTTTCCAAATGCGGCTGTCGAACGCTTCTGATTGCGCTGTGATTCATGGCTGGCGGAATGTCAAAGCGCTACGAAATACAAACGCTCTTCTATTCTTTTCAAATTGCTGATGTTGTTTTGTTTTTATTGTCAATAATCCGCACGATGAGTCGATAGATGTCGCACAATTTTTGAAATTCTAGCGAAATTTCTGACTGTTAGACAATGGACTCCAGTGCAACGAACCGCGCGTGCTTGTGTGGAACGTGAGTTCCTGACAGACCTGGCTTGCGCAGCGAAAGTCGAAATCTCGAATCTGCTCTCCTTCATTAAGAGGTCGAACTGGTTTCCCCTTGACTGAGACTATTGGTTGGCTCCAGAACACCATAAGAAGGGATTCACAATGGGCCATTGTGGCCTCCGAGTGGAAGTGCGGTCCTGCCGCACACACCCTTCCCTACCTAACCTAACCTACCTAACCTGTGTGGAACGTGAACTGTGAATGTTCACCGTAGGGTCTGACATCATTTGTTGATTGTTTGCAAATAGTTGGAGTGAGAAATTTGTTGGATAATTGAAAACTGTGAGAGTAAACGCAACAAATCACATGACTTTGATTGAAATTTGATGCTTTTCATTGTCGAAATGTATTTTGTTTGTGAGAAATCTTCTTCTTCTTGTTTTTCCTCTTCTCGTCGCTATTTTCATTGTTCAACTTTCTGCTACATATACTTCGACTTTTCTACTTCTTCGAGTCTACTTCCACTAATACCTTTCGTACTGCCTCTACCACTACATCTACCCATAGCTATACATATACATCAGTTTCTATTTCTGTCCCCTCCTCTACACCACCTATGTATTCACCCATACATCCACCTATATTTTCTCTTACTCCCCCTAAACGTTTCTCTCCTCTGCATCTTCCTATACAAATACCTGTACCCATGTCTCTATCTCTGGCTACTCTGGTTACTTCTACCGCTAACACTTCTTCTACTTACACCTCTATCCTTACATCTCTACATAGACCTCTACGTTCACCCCTGCCTATACCTCAACTTCACCTCTGTCTATACCTATGCCTATACCTCAATCTCTAACTCCATCTGTGCCTCTACCTCTAGCTAAAACTCCACCACTACTCACACCAGTACGTATACCTCCACCTCTACCTGTAACTCCTTTACTTTATACTATACCTTTACTTATACCTGCACCTATACTTCTTCTTTTACCTATAACACTATGTCTACCTATACCTCTTCCTCTGCCATTAACTCCACCTCTACCTATAACTCCACATCTACCGCTACCTACTTACCTCAACCTTTACATAGAACTCCACTTCTCCGTTTACTTATACCGTTATCTCTACTTATACCTCTACCTATACCACCACCTCTACCTATAACTCTGACTCTACCTATAACTCCACCTCTACCTATAACTCCTACTCTACTTATAACTCCAACTTTACCTATAACTCCAACTCTACCTATAAATCCACCTCTACATATACCCTCACCGCTCACCTATAACTCCACCTCTACCTATACCTCCATCTCCACCTATAACTCCACCTCTACCTATAACTCCACCTCTACCTATAACTCCACCTCTACCTATAACTCTACCTCTACGTATACCTATACTTATCCATTCACGTCTATATCTACGTCCATTCGTATTTTTCTTTTTCATCTATTTAAATGTCTTCTCATTCATCCTCCTGTTTTTGTTCTTCTTATTCAACTTGGTTCTTCTCCTTTTTTCGTGTTCTACTTCTTATTCTTTTCTTCTTTTACCCTCTCTTTGGATCTTTAAATCAGTGACACTATTTATTTACCTACTTCTTAAAGGGTTTATTGAAAACTCGAAGTAAATAGAGTCAGTGATGTTATTTATTGTAAACCCACTTTTAAGAAATATTTATTGAAAGGTTTTTAATAAATAAAGTTAGCAATTCGGCGGAAATTCATTACAGGGCTCATAAAAATATATCTCTAGAATGCTATAAAACTGCTTCTTGGAAACATCAATTCCTTCAAAACATTTCACAGGTATTGTTACGGGTTTTCCATACCAAACCATATCCATATTAGATGTTCCCAACCGACAACATGTCCCACAATTTTTATTGTATAGAAGGCGTGGTCAACGCCTGCTTGTTAAATGCTTTGCAAATTTTTTCTGTTAAAGAAAACCATCAATAATAGAAAAATTTTTTGGGGGGTTTCAAAATATTCTTCTTTCTTTATTATATAAAAAAACTAATTTTTATTTAGATGTAGTTTTAAAGTCGACCCTAATATTTCGGGGAGGTATCAACCCCTACATGAACATTATTTACATTTACAACGGTTTTAAATGCTTTTGGCAACATAGGTTTTCTGGTCTTTTTAGATCAGGTTAATCGACAATACTGTCAACCATACAAACTTATGCTCCAAAGTTCAAAACCCTTTCGTTTTTCAACCGCATCAGATAGACTTTTTTCGTAGAGGTCGTACAGGTCGTTTTCTGTTGTCTGTTTTTGTAAGAAAATCATCATTTAGCATCACAAAAGAAACCCCCAAGGGAGCAGAAGTTGCCAACGACCGAAAAATTTCTGTGAGAGGTCGATTCTACACGAACTAGCCGCAACATCATATAGGAAGTTACAAAAACAACAGCTTCAAGTTGAAACAGATTGAAAAGCCTTTTTGAGACCCTATACTCCCAATAGGAGTTAATACGGAAGAGAAAGTTTTAAAGTTAAAATATTTTCATGAGTTATTAATGCACAGTGAATACAAAAATCTCAAAAATTCAGAAGAAATTTCAGGTTCCTGCAGAACCACCGCAATTAACATAAAAACAGATTTTCACTATTTTTACAGTTGAAGTAGGTAGTGTTTAGAAATATATTTTAAAAAATAAAAAAAAAAAATTTTTAATTTAAAAATCAAATTAAGTTTTGAAGAAATGTGTACTGAATGAATTGATTTATCAAAAAAAGCGATTTTGGAAAATTTTGTATTGAGACTCTTTTGTATTTTGTGTGCGATATGTTGACTCCGGTATTGTATTGAAGTCGCAGAGCTTATTTTCAAAAATTAGCTCGAATGATTCAAACATCTTCAGGAATTAGTGGTTTGGAAATAGAATAAAGTATTAAAAAAATAAATATTAAAAAGCAGGACCTTTTTCAAAATTTTTTAAAAATGAGCTCGATGTGTGATGTGAACCTGGTGTGAGTCAGGTGAGTATAGAACGTGGCGAATAAAATAACTACAGGTTTTAATTAAACTACCTGTACCACGAAATGAATATTTGTTTATTTGTAAAAAGAATCAATGTCAGAATATAATAAGGAATTGTAAGAACATAGATGTTTGCTCTAGAATAAGAACAACTGTCAGATATTTGAACCAGAATTTTAAACTGATTACAAGTAAACGTCATAACCCAAGAAAACTGCTACAAAATCTATTTACTGACGCTCAATACTATTTTTAACACAAAGTGAATGAACTGTAGATTTGTTGCCAACTGTTTTCTGTGTTCCTTTTTTTAGCTTTAAGTTATTATTATTTTTTGGTAATTTAAAAATGTTCAACCTGACTTTTTTGCAAAAAAAAACAACAGTAAAAATACAATTTATGTACCGCAGCATATTTTACACGCAAAAATAAACACCACATTGGCGCAGTACGCACGTACGCAAAACCTGTCTATATGAAAATTTTCTACGAAAAACAATAAAAAAAACGGAAAGCATTCTCAATTCGCACCCACATAGATACGCGTATTGGCGAGGAAGCGTGACCATAGCGCCCAGCTGTCCAATAACTTTGTGCGTTAGCACAAACGCACAGAGAATTTACTCACATATATATATATATATACTTGTATGTTTTTGTATGCATTCACATACATATTCATATATGTGCATAAGTTTATTCTGCATCTAAAACCGTAGATAGAGTAACAAATTGAAAGAGGTCGAGGTGAAAACCATCAAGAAAAATTTTCTCTCTTTTTGTTACTTTTTTTGTTGTTGTTTTTATATTTAATTTGCGGTCATTGCGTATGGCTATTTTTATACTTTTTTATGATATTAATGCATAATGAATGCAGATGGTTTGCGTACTCAATGCAAAGTGGCTTCGGCGAAAAATGCCAACAACAGAACAGACATGTAGTCACTTTTATTGACGTTGAATTCTGCCACTAAAGCGAGGAGCATTTTTTTATTTAAATTTTTTCAGTTCTTGTATTTGTTGTTGTATGGAAATTGAGCAACAAAAGGGTTCGGCGCTGGTTAATTGAATTGGAATTTCTGATTCAGCGCGATTTCAATGTAACATGAATCAAGTATTTGATGAATTTAAGGCACATTGACTCAATTGAATTAAATGAAATTAATTTAAATTTATTTTATGCCATTTAAACGTTTGCTGCAACATTGTGTTGTTTGTCAGCGAGAGTGCCATGGCGTCATATGGGTCACATCGATTTTCATTTAGGTGTCATTTGAAATTCGCACATGCGGCCGTTCTCACACGCTGAATTGCAAAAGTGACATCATGACAAAATGTCCTACTTCTTTATTGTTCAGTCAAAGTGCAAGTGTTGTTTTTGTTTGGATCAGTTTTCGTCACTTGCTTATAGCAATGACCCACTTCCGGCAGCGAAAGTAAAACACACACATACAAACACACATATACGAAAAACTAGCAGAATATCTGCTAATTTAATTAACTAAATGTATTGCCAACTCTATGATATCATCTGCAATTATCACAACCCTAGATTTAATTGTATTTGTTAGTACTTTTGTTACCGATTGTTTGCAAACTTGCAGGAAATTGCGCTTAATTTCCGTTCAAGTGGAACGTGTGTGTTGTGCCAAATGGAAAAAAAGTAAAAGTTTAATCTTCCGTTAAGATTTGTTTATAGTTTTTGTTTCATTGCTAATGCAATTTGCTATTTTTGTTGTTGTTTTATTATTTCATTATACATATTTTTTTGTTTGATTTTTATGCATTCAACAAAACAAATAAACTTACGCGTCTCTTTACTTTGTTTGTAATGTTTGTTTTTAACAACAATAACAAGCAATGCAAAATCCAATTTTATGCTTGATTAGGCAAGATTTACCATTGAAAATTCTATGCAAATTGTGCCTTCAGTTGCTTGTTAGTGGACTCTTTTGCTTACCTGCAATGAAAAGAGAAAATTTTGTTAGTTTTTTTTATGGTACAAACTGCTTAAGTGGAATTTAATAATAAATTTTGAGCTATTTTTGTTATTAGCATATAATGTGGAAAAAGGCAACTACAAAGTGAACTTTAATGATAAAAGGTCGCCCACTACCGAATTAACCCAAAATTTTTCCCATTAAAACCAAATCAGCTTAACTTAATCTCCGCTGAGTAGGTTAACCAATGTGTGCAGCGTATTCAATCCTCAGAGCATTAATTTATTTATTTTAATATTTTTTTAATATTAGTTACAATATAAGTTAGGTTAGGTTATGGTGGCTGCCTCTGTAAGAGACACACTCGGAGGCCTATTATGAGACCCGTTGTTATGTACCACAAATTTCACCCGTTTTTGAAATGTACGAATGCACACATTTCAAGCGGATGGGGAAAGGGGGCAAGGAAGAGCAGTAGTTAACTAAAACTTTGTGTTCAATATATGTCTACTTTTTGCAAGAATTGCAAGCAGAATATGCCTTTCGATCGTTTTTGATACCAAATGCGCACCGTGTTCCAATAGTTCTTTTACATTTTTACTCCCTGATTTTCTGACAAGGTTTGGAAAACTTGCTGCATTGCGATAAGAAGTCAGTATGAAGATTTTCCTTTCAGTAAAGTTGCTCTACGCAAAATCTTCAGCTTTACTAAACTAAGATCTAAGTAATCAAGAAGAATTCACCCCTTGTACTATATGCTGTGATGCCAGCTGGGATCAACAGCGATTAGTTTTCCGTTTGATGGTATAGTTAGTTACTGACCAATTGGTCTAAAGTGTTAACTTTTGCTTTTGACTTATTGTAAAACGATATAATTTCGGGTAATTTTTTGTCACCAACATATTCTGGTTATGATGAAAAGTGCTGAAAGGGGCATCTTCAGCGAAAAACCAGCAATTGTTTGCTTAAGTAGTGTGTCCTTTTCATAGGACGTACATAGCAGTTCTCGCTAAACCCACTTTTCTCATATATCTCTTATGGGTGTTAACGAGCTTCATTCTTCATTACAATCGTTTCGTTTTTGGTGAGTGGTTTTGTCACCAAAAGAACGAAAAATTGGTTTGCCTGTTGTGTAACTCTACAGATTATCCAGAGATTTTCCATTTGACTTATAAACACCACTCAAAATTAATAATTAAATCATAATGTAGTAAGAAGTAAGAAAAAGTAAATAAGAATAAGTGACTAATAGCACCTTAAAGTAGTTTTTTTAACAGTTTTTTCTGTTGTTACCAATAAAAATAGTTCGCTCACTAAACACAAATGAGTCACAACTCAAAAATCTGTAAATTTCAGGAGAGCCAAAAAACTTTAGAAAGTGCAGAAGCAATGCTATTAGAACAGACATACAGTATTTTTTCAGTTAGAGAAAACTGTTTTTAGTAGTTGAGTAGTCAGAGATGTCTACTGTGAATTGATTAATGGAAAAAAGGTAAATCTTGAAAAATTTGTAGTTGTGAATCTTTTGTATTTGAGCTCCTAAGTACATGCTATCAACTTTTTTATTACTTCAATACTAATTCCAACTTTTTTCTCTCAAATCACTAATAAATTGCACTTATCACCAATAAATGACTACTTACGTTCCACAAGTTAAACGCCTTACAAACCAATGAAAATCTTCGACTATTAACAGACAATTTACTCGTAAAACACAATGTAAATATTTTCTGTACATATCTAGTTTCCTCTTTATAAGCTTTTAACTCAAAGCGCCAATAAACAAAGTTCCACAAAACCCCCACAAACATCATCTTCCTAATTTTCAATATTCATACAAAGAGTAAATTGCTGACACATTGTTCAACACCCGCTTCAATCGACAATAATATCACTTCAATGATTTTCAAATTGTTCAACAATTTATGACTTCATTTCCAACCACACACACACACTTGCACATGCGCCATTAAACCCAATAAACCAATCGTCTATAAAGTAACACAAAATGTTTTTTAAACCTTTTTTAATAGCCACACGCTGCCCGAAAAAAAACTTGCACACAATTGCAACGAATTTTTGCCAATTTACAAATCATAAATGTGCACAAAGAAAGCAGAGTAATATTTTTTGGAATATTATGTCATCGCTGCTGTCGTGGTCACACTGTCAGCAGCAGCAGCAGCAGCTTCGGTCTCTGCGCTCCAGTGTCGGCGTCATCACTTCATATGAGGTCAACACGTAAAATGTTGTCATTGCTTTTACTGCTTGTCTCACTGTTCATCTGTCCGACTGTCTGTCACTATAATCAAATATAATTTTGATATTGCGCCGAAAATGTTATTAAAATAATTTGTACCTATTTAAGTGACAATTGTTTGTGTTGTGTTTAAATTGGGCGAGTGTCGAAATGTTTCGGTAACATGCAACAATGGTGCGAATATTTTGTAAAAGAAAGTAGAATAAATGATGGACAACGATTTATAGACCTTTTGGAGGGAAACTCTGAAAAAGTTTAGTTGAAAATCACAAAAATTTGTTAAAGAATCAGAAGTTTTTAAATCTTTAGGCAAACATTTTATTTGTTGAAATTTCTTGCAGTTATTTAAAAAAATGAATTGTTAGCCAAAACTTGGTTTAAACGTTAAATTACCAAATAGACGTTCTTAAGGCAGAGAATATGTTCCAGGTTTCCAGGCTATCGATGCTGTCCAGCTGTAAGCATGGACTTTCGCCAAGCAGTGACCCCAACACAATCCTGTAATTCCTCCGTGAGAGCAAAAATTTGTACATGGTGTACTTCTGGTCGTTCTTATGGAATATAATTATCGGGATTTTACTTCTGAACAATTGCTTACACGTCAAGTTTGCCTTCTATCGCAATATGTCCTCTAGGGCTCTATAGATTGCTTGCAAGGACCCGGCAAGTAAGAGATTTGTTCCATCAGGAAACAAGCTCCATTCTTTGTCTTTGGGTTTAAATGGTAACTCAAAAAGTTTAAGGCTTCCTTTCGTTTTTTATATTTATTTTAAATGTTAAATTTTTTCTTCAAAAAGTTGTTTTTATATTAATTGAATACATTTCTTCTAATCCTGAATTTTATGTGCCCAAAAATATGAAATTCACCCAATACATTATAAGCGTTTTTTACAAATAATTAATTGTAAACAATTTTGCAAAATTGTAAACATAATTTGAACTAAAAAATGCATTCCTATATATGGAATTATTAAAAAAAAATCAATTAATATGATAAATAAAATATATATCTATTATTTGACTTTAGAAATACAACGATCCAGCGGTCTTAAAGATTTAGGAAGCCTACCTACTTCAGATGTCTTAGGGCCGTTTTCTCATCTTCCCGTTAACTTTAAAGTTCACTTTAACGGGCCGATAAACGCATTTTCGTTTTCTCATCTGCCCGTTAAGCTATCCTCCCGATAAAATTTACCGGGAGGATTGAGTGCCTGTTAAACTTTAAAGTGAACTTTAAGTGGAAATGGTGCCAAGTACATGCATATGTTTGTTTACAAACAAAAAACAGCTGATAATGGAATTACAATTTGAAATGAAATTTGAATTTGAGATCTTTCGGTATGGAAAATAGGCGTGTTTCTTAAATTCATGCACTGGAAGACGCTTTTGAAAGTACGGAGTCACAAAATGCGGCAAATATAACATATAACAGCCAATTGGACTATTTCACTGCTTTGCACTGCTGACATGTCCAATCGCTGCTGGGCCGCCACCTGTGCGATACGTCTCGCTCTTCTGCGCTGCAAGTTCCAGCTTGGACTTACGCTTCAAGCTGTCAAACTTGTCCCTCAACGATTTCCAACGTCGGGACACGCCCCATTTGGCAGTAAAAGCATCAACAAGATTTTGCCAGGAAAAATTTTTATTTTTTCTTTCAAAAATAATTATAATTTTTCACAAACAGCTGATTGCGCCGCCAAGTGCTGCCCAATGCTGACTAGTGATGCCAAAAAATCAGACCTGTTAAATTTATATTTATCAGGAAGATGAGAAAACGAAAATATTTACCGGTCACTTTAAAGTGACCTTTAGCTAAAGTTCACTTTAGCTACCGGTCGCTTTAACGGGAAGATGAGAAAACGGCCCTTAGTCAGGTATGAAACCGAGACTGAGTGAGACCTTTTAAATGAGCTAAGAAAATGTAATTTAACAGAGAAACATGAGATTTATGGTCCCGAATCCAGAACCACTTTGAGGACCAATCCAAAGATCATATTGAGGAATGCTTTAGAACTTTTATGAACCGAAATTTAACCGGTTGACGAGCCAACAAGCTTTCAAAATAAAGACAGGCCAAGTCTCTACAGACAGAGACTGCATTCTTACGCTAAAACAATCCGCATGATTCTTTCAAGTTTTTCAAATTTCAAACTCTTTTAATTTCGAACCGAAAATTCTGAAGCTAAACAGACTTATATGCTCTTTGAAATTCAAGCTCTGGATCCTGAACCGTTTTAAGGACCAACCTAAAAATCACCATGAGGAATGGTTTAGGAGTTTGATAGACCGAAAATTAACCAGTCGATGAGACAACAAGGTTCCAGAAAAAATCCAGATCAAGAAGTTCTTAATCCCAGACGAAAAGAGACGCAACCACTGAATCCAGAACCACTTTGGGGGCCATTTAAAGATCACCTTGAGGAATGGTTTAGGACTTTGATAGACCAAAACTTAACCGATCGATGAGACAACAAGGTTCCAGAAAAAATCCAGATCAAGAAGTTCTTAATCCCAGACGAAAAGAGACGCAATCACTGAATCCAGACCCACTTTGGGGGCCATTTAAAGATCACCTTGAGGAATGGTTTAGGACTTTGATAGGCCAAAACTTAACCGATCGATGAGACAACAAAGTTCCAGAATAAATCCAGATCAAGAAGTTCTTAATCCCAGGCGAAAAAAGACGCAACAACTGGATCCAGAACCACTTTGAGTATCATCTAAAGATCATATTGAGGAATGCTTTAGGACTTTGGTAGATTGAAATTCAACCGGTCGACGAGCCAATAAGATTCCAAAATAAAGACAGTCCACAAAATTAGAGACTGCATTCTTATGCTGAAACAATTCGCATATTTTAAGCATGATTCTTTCAAGTTTTTGAAATTTCAAACTCTTTTAATTTCGAACCGAAAATTCTGAAGCTAAACAGACTTTCAGGCTCTTTGAATATCCAGCTCTGGATCCTAAACCGTTTTGAGGACAAATCTAAAGATCACATTGAGGAATAGTTTAGGACTTTGATAGACCGAAGTTTAACTGGTCGATGAGACAACAAGGTTCCAGAATAAATCCAGATCTAGATATTCTTAATCCCAGACGAAAAGGTACGCAACGACTGGATCCTGAACCATTTTGAGGACCAATCTAAAGATCACATTGACTTTGGGCTTTGATAGACCGCCAAACCAAGAAGTTCTTAATCGCAGACGAGAAGAGACGCAAAAACTGGATCCAGCACCATTTTGAGGAACAATCTAAAGATCATATTAAGGAATGATTTAGGACTTTAATAGACCGAAATTTACCCAGGCAACGATTCAACTAGGTTCCAGAATAAATTCAGACCAAGAAGTTCTTAATTCCAAACGGAGACTGCATTCTTAAGCTAAAACAATGCCCATATTTTCCGCATGATTCTTCAAGTTTTCCACATTTCAAACTCTTCTCATTTCGAAACGAAAACTCTGAAAATTCTGAGACTTTTATGCTCTTCGAATTTCCAGCACTTTGATTCTCGAGCTGTTCAAGCTTTTGTCTGCCAATTGCAACACAGTTGATTATCTTACAACGACCCAATTGTGCACCTCATTCATTTCCAACATTTACTCAAATACTTTAAATTGTTCATACTTGCGGTTTCCCACTTCTAACCGCAATTCTTCGCATCCATTCATCACCTACCTTAAGCGGCAAAAATCACACAAACAAACAAACATTTCAAGTACAATTTGTTGGTCAGTCGTTGCCGCTAAGCCGCTTAACGCACAACGACTTTTGGACTTTGCGAAAATCTTTTCAAACGGTTTTTGCTTCAATTATTTTTTTTTGTAGGGCAAATAAAACCACAAACGCTGCCCTCTTTCACACATAAGCGGTTTTTGTTGTGGCTTTTTCGGCTAATTTTTAATTAAGTTTCACACACACACACGCACACATAAGTTAATCTCACCAAAATCTGGCGCATCCTTCAAATGGCTGTGGCCAACAATCATAATGCAAATACACAAATCTTTGTGGCCATTTGCACAAAAATTAAATTATCTGCATCCTCTACGCAACTTTTGTTAAAACGACGCACACTTTCTCTTTAAATTAGATATGCAAAAAAATTATTGCATTTCTCTACTGTTTAGTTGGAACACCAACAAAATTTATGCCACAGTCATTGTTAGCATTTTCATTTGTCTTATGACAGTTACGAACCGTTAGAATTTCCAAATTTTAAACACATTTACATGCACATACACACACACACATAAATTACTACTTCCCCTGCGCTTTGAACTCAAAAGTTTTAATTTTTTTTTATTATTATGCACAACTCTTACTTAAAACTTTTCTAATTGTTGTTGTTGTTGTTGCTGCCGTTGTTATGGTTGTTAGCATTACTATTAATAAAGTGCAAAATCACTCGCTGTGTCAGAGCGTCAGTTGGTTAATTTTCAGCGCAGTTCAACGCCACCGCTTCTCGCTGCTGACGTACGGACTGCCGAACCGCAACGAAGCGGAACGCCTCATTATTCCGTCGGTGGGGTGGCACCTGGTTTCAAATGTAAATATATGCAAATTTCTCTAACACAATTGTCAGGCAACAGGTAGCTGCGTCTTTATGTCTTTCCAAGTGTTTGTGTGTGAGTGCGGTTGCTTTCCTTTGGAAAATTTTCCGAAAAACACAAAAACAACCAACAAAAGGGCGGACTGTAGTAAAATTAAATTCAGTGTGGCAAAGGGAAATTAATGAGATTTTAATTGAATTTTAATGCAGTGGACACGCAGCCAGCACCACTGGGGAGTCCGAAAAGGGCGTTAGGAAAAATATATAAAAAAAGTCAAACTGAAGTGTCAAGCCAATTTTCGTAATAACCATTATATGAAATATTATTGCGGCAGTTATGAATGATTATTTAGAAATTTTTGAATCATTATTTAACAACATGACAGCGTCATAAGAGACCAAGACTGAATGCATCTTTAAAAATTCAGACACATTGTTGGTCTAATGGTGAGCAATAATCCATCATTGGGTTGTTGTATGAGTTAAATTGGGTTGTTGTGTTAGATAAAGCAGAATGATTTATTGAACGTGCTAACTAAAAACATGTCTGACCATGACTTCTGCGGTTTGGAACCTGGTGTTCAGTTACACTATGGAAAGCGTGGTCAATGGAAAGCAACTAATTGAAGACCAGATAGCAGTGATAGATTGTCTAAGAGGAATGTCTCACCAACTGTCAAAGATATCAATGACATTTGAATATCAAAATATTGAGTGCAGTTTGCCATTTCAATATGCATCATTTTACGCACGTTGGAAGTAAAGAAAATAATACAGAATTTAATTGAAATTGAAAGGAAATTATTACAAAATTTAATCGAAATTCAAAAGAAAATATTACAAAATTTAATCGAAATTCACTGATTCGATTCAGCAGTTCGTCGCACCGTTGAAAGATTTAAGCGTGAGTACATTCTTTTGGACCTTAAGTCACCAACCAGACAGAGATTGGTGCAAAGTGAAGCAAACATAGTCGCCTTAGTGCACTGTGTCGAACAAGACTCCTTTCTCCCAACATATGCGCAATGCCTCGCATTTATAGGAGTATCCCCTGCGCGTTGGCTCGTATTAAAAAAAAAGGCTCAGAAATTTCACTGAATAGCTCCGCACATATTGGACCGAATCTTCATAAATTGATTCGACCGCTTGAACCGCTCTCAGTAAAGCCGAAACGGCCATTTGAGTGATGTGCTCTGCCATAAAAAATAGCATAAAAGTAGCTTTAAAATAAACCAGAATCGACTTGATATCTCAAATATTGTTACGAAAATCCAAGTTCGTTTGGATTGTGCTTGAAAATAAAACCATGCATGGAAAAGCATTCATACACAGCACAGAGTGCCTCATCGTTTCAATATATTTTCTTACCGTTTATATCTGGTCGCCCTTTAGATAGACTTGCTTCATCTCAAAAGATGAAAGGAGTCAACAAAATGCAGATTTTTTATAAATAATCTTAAAAAGTCATTGAGCAGGGAAGCTACAAACGTTCTTAACATAAACCGAAGAAATTTAAAATTTCTGACTACAATTATGAGGCAACATGGGACCTCGCGACCTCGCAGGACTAAATCTTGTTGATGATAAAACTTGTATGGATATGTTTCGAAAATGCTACGAGAGTGGATCCAGTAGTTGTTCAGACTTGGCGACTTGAAAGAATAAACATTCATGAACCCTGTGGCGCATACAGGGGGAGGTTTGGGTGTTCAAACCCCCCAAATACAAAAATTGCTGGTACAAAATATGGTTTCGAATGGTATTCGGCTCAAAAGTTGTACAAAAAATCCTGTATGCGCCACTGCATTCAGCATTATGTACAAGGACCTATTCGAATTATCAAAGGATATAATCATTAATAGGGAAATCGATGGCAACGGCAGATTAGTCCCATAGGAAATGAAAACAGAACCGAGTAAGTGAGCTGTCTCAGCTATTTCCCAACCGGAAAAGTTTCTAGGGGTCAAAAGTTCGGCATATTTATCGAATCGGTTTTTTAATGCCAAACTCTCCGTTAAAAAAAGCACTTCATATTACAGAGAGAAAAAATAGTGTTGTTGGCCACAGTTCTCTGATTTATGATTCAACGCACTATTCAACCTCAGTAATCGGTGACATTTTATGTATAAACCAAACTATTATAGTTTCAATTTTACACAGCATTTCATGAGCACCCAGGGGTCTTACAATCTATCCAAGTAAATCTTTTGCCAAATTTAATCATATTTGAAATTCACTTAAAAAAAAACGTTGAAGTTCCATAATGTTTTTTTGTATTTTATAGATAATGTTCCAAAAATATAATGCTACATAATCTGTTGGAAATTTATTTCGGACCTATTTACATATAACTCACTGCGTCTTTAGTCGAACACCCAATGCATTCTAATGATTCTTCATACAATTTTGATAACATTTACTTGCATGAAACGCATTAAGTTGCAGCAAATCTTGCAAAAACAACTAAATCTTTGCCTAAGCTAGATGCAACTCAAAAATATGTTCCTGGGAACTTGAGGATAGATGATCTAACTCGATTGAATACAACCGAGAAGACAAAACAAGCACTCTTCTTCTTCTGAATAGCTAATATTATGGCCCGAACACCTTCAAGACGGCAACGACACAGCCACAAGACTTCAAGATGGTGCCGGCTTCGACCGTCGCCGAATAGTCAACTACGATTACAATAAAAACGGCAGCAACGTTATCACAATCATAGTTTTAAGCTCAAAAAAATTTTAAAGTTAAACCAATTGTTTGGTTTTGTCGCCTGCGAATAGTTCTATGTGACAGCAATAACTGTGTTCGATGTTTGTTTAGTCGTGCTGTCGTCAAAATAATGGTTTCCATACGAAGGTTCTGATTCTCTATTTTGGCAGATGCAGTCGTGTCGCTGCCGTCGTCTAGGTATTTGTTCGGGGCATAACTTTAAAGCAAATCAAACTATCATCACAATAACTTAAAAAATACGTTCCACATACAATCCACCTCATACTTCATTACGTCAAATATTAGAAATGTACATATTTGACATATTAATCAATACTAACAGACAATGCAAACCGGCACCTGTCAAATTATTTCCGCGTATACCCAAACAACCTCATAAATCTGCAACTGCACATTCACTTCACCGCCTGATTCGCATAAAGTTCGTGCCGTGCGTGTCAACAGTCTCAAATATAACAAAAAAAAACCAGACACAAAATTATATGTTTTAAGCGCAGAGTTACGTCAGAACTAAATTCCTTTATTCAATTCAATTTTATTATTACAGAGTGAGAAAACAAGAATGTGAGCACACCAATCATGGAATGAGCAAGTAAAAGAACAATAGGAAAAACAACAATGTTAAAGATGATCAATGTGTTAGACATCGATAGAAGTGTGTAAAGATATCGATAATTTTAACACTCCCTCTCGATATCTTCTAATCAAAAAAATATTCAAGATTAATTTTCATACATTCCAAAATTTAAAATTAAATTTCTATGCTTTTCTACTGACAATGACTTGGTTAATTGATCTGCAAGCTGCTCATCGGTAGGTATGTACTGAACATCAATTTCATTTTGAGACTGCATATCACATGTGTAAAAGTACTGTGTATCTATATGCCGAGTACGCTTCGATGACTGTGGACTCAAAACTAAAGTGATTGCTTGTTGGTTATCGCAAAAAATCGTTGTTGGTTGACGCTGTACGACACCCAAATCAGACATGAGTTTCCTCAAACTTATTGTCGTTTTAGTTGCCGAGCATAAGGCCACAAACTCAGCTTCAGTGGTTGATGTCGCTGTCACCGTCTGCTTTCTTGAGCTCCATGCAACAGCTCCATTGTTCAGCAAAATAATCCAGCCAGTCGTGCTTTTTCTGGTTTCAAGGTCTCCAGCCCAGTCAGAATCGCAAAAACTGATTAGCTTATTTTGATTGCCATGCGTTGGCGAAAATGTTATGCCCATATCGGTGGTACCCTTCAAATATCTGAATAAACGTTTGACGCCTTTCCAATGAGTTGTGCTTGGTTTTTCCATGTATCGACTGAGAACTCCAACTCCATAAGCAATATCTGGGCGTGAGCAAACCATAAGATACATGAGTGAACCAATAGCTTCTCTGTAAGGAAAATTGTCATCATCAGAAACACCTTCATGTTTTGTGTAAATCATTCCAGGCACTGTTGGGGCAAAGACAGAAGAACAATTAGTGTGATTAAAACGATTAAGTATTCGATTTATATATGCCGACTGATAAATCTTTAATTTTCTCTTCTCTCGCTCCCTCTTAATCTGCATACCGACGAAAAATTCTGCTTCTTTATACGTTATACAAAATTCTTTATGTAGTTTATTTAGCATATTCATAATTAAATTCGTATCATTGCCGCAAAGTAAACCATCATCAACGTAGAGTGCCAAATATAAAATAAAACGCTGAGATGTGTATGTGAACACACACTGGTCAGCTGATGACTGCTTAAATCCGCTACGCAATAGAAAATCGACTATCTTTTTGTTCCATTGTCTGGAAGCCTGTTTAAGGCCGTATATTCCCTTTTTCAACATACAAATTCGATCATCTACAGCAAATCCATATGGCTGCTCCATATAAATGACGTCATCTAAGTCTCCATGCAAAAACGCCGTTTTGACATCGAATTGGTATATTTCAAAATTTTCTGCTGCAGCGATCGACAGTAAAATTCGAACTGATTCATACCGCACTACAGGCGCGTATATTTCATCGTAGTCTATCTTAAATTTTTGTAAACATCCCCGTGCTACAAGTCTAGCTTTGAACTTTTCGATTTCTCCTTTTGCGTTTAATTTCTTCTTAAACACCCAACGATTCGTAATTACGTGCTTGTCAGGAGTGCGGGAAACTAACACCCAAGTTTTGTTTTCTTGTAGAGATTGTAACTCCTCATCAATAGCCTTTTGCCATTTTCTGGCATCTGCGCTATTCATTGCCTCCTCGAGACTATTTGGCTCAAGCTCTGCCATAAAAACTTCGGCAATATTAAGATTTTCATCTTCTCTGTTTGATTTCTTCCTCAAACGCGTGTTATAAGGGCTTCTTGGTAATGCCAATCTGGGATCTAAGACCACGGCCGCGCTGTCATTGTCGTTTACTTTGTCTGACTCTTTCGATTCATTAGCTTGATGCTCCGGTGAGTAACTTTGCGTGTGCGTTTCTATGATTTCATGTGGCTCCCTTTGTTTTTCATTAAAAATTACATCACGTCGTATATAAATTTTCTTCGAACTAACCTCATAGACTCTGTAAGCTTTACTTTCATCATTGTAACCAATCATGATACATTTCATTGAATTTTTCTCCCATTTAGTTCGTTGTTCTTTTGGTATGTGCACAAAAACTTCACTGCCAAAAACCTTCAAGTGCTTAACACATGGTTTGCGTCCGAACCACAGCTCATAAGGGGTGGCTCCACCAATTACTTCTGACGATATTCGGTTTCTGAGGTACACAGCCGTGCCTGTAGCTTCACCCCATAAGTACAATGGTAAATCTTTAGAATGTAGCATGGATTTTGCGGTTTCAACTATAGTTCTGTTCTGCCGTTCAATAAAACCATTTTGCTCTGGCGCTCTAGGAGTAGAAAATTGTTGTTTGATACCTTTTGATAATAGAAACTCCTTCACGGCATTGTTACGAAATTCTAAACCACCATCAGATCTCAGCATCTTAATGCTGTGGCCATCTGCTCGCACGTCAGCATAAAATTGCTTTAATTTATCCAAAACATCGCTCTTCTCCTTCAGAAAGTACACGAAACAATATCTAGAAAAATCATCTTTTAATAACATAAAATAATTAGCACCGCCAATCGATGGCGAGCTCATTTTTCCACATAAATCAACATGAAACGTCTCACCAGGAATTTTCGATCGATGTGCACCAGATTTGTCGAACCTCAAACGATGTTGCTTACCAAGAGCACAGCCTTCACAAAACGGATTTGCTGCGTCGATAGTATCAAAAACCAGCCCTTTAACGATTTTGTTGTTGTTCATTTTCCGTAAAGTTTCAAAATTAACGTGACCTAGACGTTCATGCCAAACTTTTATTGAAGCCGCGTTGTTCAAATCAGCAATATTCACAGGTTTTAAATTCATTCTATACAGCTTACTTTCACGATACCCATCAGCCAAAATACGATCACCTTTCTTGAATATAACGCGTTGACCGCCTTTAAGAAATATTACATCCATACCTTTTCCTGTTGCTTGCGAAATTGACACAAAATTTCTGTCCAGATCGGGAACGAAGAGTACATCTTTAAGTGTGTAAATAGCGTCGGTCTTATCCGAATTTATCACGCGCACATCGATGTCACCTTGGCCAACAGCACACAATTTTCTGCCATCACCAACACGAACTTTACAAAAATCTTTTGGAAAAGTTGAGTAATTCTTAAAGAGCTCCCTTTGAAAACTCATATGATCCGAGGCCCCCGAATCAGCGTACCAATTACTTTGAACGTTGTTACTTGCCGAACTCATTAAAATTGATTGTAACGTAAATAGTTCTTCTTCTTCATTTCTTTGCAGTTCATAAACTTTGTTACCTGTTATTTGTTTTTCTATCATCAAATTTTGTCGGTCACCTTTTCTGCGGTTGGATGTATCATTGCGTTCGCTTTCAATTCGATCCGAATTATCACGTTGCTTTTTATAACATTCTCGTGCCCAATGCCCTGGCTTATTGCAGTAATTGCATTTGCCTGGTCGCCTAATTGTGTTGTTGCTGCCGTTGTTTCTATTTGTACTGCTTTTGCTTTTATTTCTGCTCAGTGCATATGCCGTGCCGGAGTTTACCGTTTGTCCTTGACTTACATTGTCCTCTGCTTGCCTTAAGTTCATAATTGCTTCTTCGTTAATAAGATGATCCGTTAGTTTTTCAATGTTTTGATCTGTGCTTGGCACTGCATACCATGCAGTTCTCACGTGATCAAACTTTGGATGTAGACTGCTCAGAATTTTTGCAATAAGCATTGGAGTTTTCTGCTCCAAATCTAAATCTTTCAGTCGTTGTGCCAGTGAAGTTATGCTTGCTATGAAGTCGGAAACACGTTCTGTTTCATCCATTTTCAAATTCATAAATTTTGCTAAGAGTACTTGCGCTGACTGCTCACTTTTCTCTGCATGTACAGTTCTCAGCCTTGCCCACATTTGTGCTGCAGTTGAGCAATCGCTTAAATGCTTGAGCTGCTCCAACTGTAAGCCACGCATTAGGAAAGCTTGCGCCTCTGCATCTTTCTCATCCCATGCCGTTGCATTTGTACTAGGACGTGTGCTAGTACCCAATATGTACGGCTTAAGTTTATTTTCCGTCATATATATTTCCATTTGTCTCTTCCAAAACTGATAATTGGTACCATCAAAACGATGTATTTGATACATTTTTGATTCTGCCATGTTTGACGGCAATTGTTGTACACACGGAGAATTTTCTTTCTTAAGCGAGTTTTCTTCTTCAAGCGGTAAATTAGCTACCGAAATTTTCTCTTGCTCGCCCGTTACAGAAATATTCTTTTTGTCCATAAATACTACTTATATCCACAAATATAAATCACTCCGAGCACTGGGCCCATAACCTTTTAAGCGCAGAGTTACGTCAGAACTAAATTCCTTTATTCAATTCAATTTTATTATTACAGAGTGAGAAAACAAGAATGTGAGCACACCAATCATGGAATGAGCAAGTAAAAGAACAATAGGAAAAACAACAATGTTAAAGATGATCAATGTGTTAGACATCGATAGAAGTGTGTAAAGATATCGATAATTTTAACAATATGAAATGTGAAAAACACAAAACAGCTCATAGAATCCACAAAGAAATTGGGTCAATCAATAAAATGCCGCGCCACTTTTTTTGTTTATAATTTTTGTAAAGAAATATTTGAAAGCCGCCTGCACTTTGTGAAAAGGCAAATAACACGCAATCACACACACACACTCAAACACACACATATACAACCAAATGCAAGTCGGGAAAATAACAAGTCGCTGGTCTAATCAAACTAAAATTCCTTACACACACACACACACACACAGATACAACTGACAGAGGCACCAACAACCCAATGAAGAATCACAGCCAGACGGGGCATGTAAAGTGCGTGTGTGAAATATTTGACTTGACTGCTTTTGGAATTTTCACGCACCATTGCGAGCCGCACCAAAAGTGCACAACCATATCGGCGCAACGGCCAACAGTGGGTCGAGTAATTGCACTCGTAAAAGTGGAATAGTTGGGTTAGAATGCTTGAAATATTTCAGTGTTTATGTGCAAGTGGAAATCTTTGTTGACCGTATTTTTAGCGTGCAAATAAACAAATGTAATTCCATAGTTTTACTAGCAACGAAATGCGTTCGTGCAAGCAGTAAAATTTGTGGCATTCATATTTGAGTGGAAAAATTTTGAAATTATTGATTTTGTTGAATTGTTTACGGTGCTTGGTGCTAGAAAAATGCAAGAAAATATTTATTTTGGCTAAAATTGTAGTTTTTGCAAGTGTGGAATGTATGTGGAACGTATGTACAACATTTCAAAAACTGAAATTTATTAAGGGGTTCATTAAAAACTTTGTTTTCTGAACATTACTACTTATTTTGGGTGTGGAACGTATTTGAAATACATGTAAATCACGCTAAAAATTTTAGTATTGAGCACAATTAGTTAATTTATGTGCCCAGTTTGCCCACCATACTTAAACGTTTTGTGGAACGTATGTGTAACGAGTGTCAACCATGTCAAAAAAACTGAAGTTTTTAAAACATTCATTGATAACTTGGTTTGTTAAACATTACCACTTGTTGTGCGTGTGGAACGTATTTGAAATGCACGTGGAGCATACTGAAAATTGCCGTATAATGCACAACTAGTTCATTTATGAGCCCAGTACGACCACTAGACTTAAAACTTCCTTGGATCGTATGTGAAACGTGTGTAAACCATGTAAAAAAACTGAAGTTTTTAATAGATTCATTGATAACTTGGTTTGTTAAACATTACCACTTGTTGTGCGTGTGGAACGTATTTGAAATGCATGTGAAACATGCAGCAAATTGCCGTATAATGCATAATTAGTAAATTTATGAGCCTAGTATGCCAACTAAATTTAAACAAAGTGTGGAACGTATGTGGAACGTGTGCAAAACATGTAAAAACTGATTTTTTGTAATATTCACTGATCACTTTGTTGGTTGACCATTGATACTTGTTTTGTATGTGGAACCTAATTGAAATGCATGTGGAACATGCTGCAAATTGTCGTATTATGCACAATTAGCTTATTTAGGTGCCAAGTATGCCAACTAAACTTTAACTAAGTGTGGAACGTATGTGGAACGTAAGATAAATTTACATTTTTCACACAATTTTCTTCTATCTCCACTTATCATGCAATTTTAACCCAAACAACGTGTAAAACTCATAAAGAATCATGCGTAAAGCATGAAAAGTACCATTTCCTGTGATTTTTTTACAGCATTTTTTAACATCTTTACATGTTTACACATAAAATACTTAACCTGTTTTGATCTTTAAGCGCCAAGAGCGTGAGAAACTTTAACACACGCACATCAGCAATGCGGACTGGATTGCACACAACTGCTAAATGCTGATAAGCAAGTTCCGTTCCAATTACGCTGCATTTATGCGTACAACATTGAAAAGGCCACAACAACAACAACAACAACAACACTGTATGTGCAATTTTTGCGTTGCCAGGAAATCTTTAAAGACTTAAAAGTGTGATTAAGTGCGATTCGCCTTTGGCGCTGCGCTTTAAGAGGCGAAACTCGTTTATGGCTCCCGCCAAGTTGACTTCCAGTTGGCGCAGACGTGCCGTTAGCTGGCAATTGGCTAATTGTATCCTTCAGACGAAGCCTGTTAGAAACACAGTTAGATCATTAAAGCTCTAAAATATGCACATTGCGCTTTTCGCATTCGACTTCACCAAAAAAAACGAAAAAAGATTGATGGCAAAACGCTTTGAAGTGCCGCAGGCGGCAGCCGCTTCACATGTCCAGTGCCTACTTGAGCGCACTTTGCGGCATTTTACGTATTTGATAGACAACTACTGCAGCCAACCAATGCTGACAAGTTAAGTCGAAGACGTCAAAGTTGAGTTAGCTGACAAGCTGTCAATTTCCATATCAAAGACGAGAGAGCGTCTTCGAAAAAAATGCAAAAAGCCATCAGAGCGTTAGGCGAAAACCTAAATAAAGTCGAAGAAGAAAATGTGCGCCTGTTGCCCGCCAAGTTGCTCCAATTACATATGCCACAGCCACCGGCTGACTGACTGACTGACGGCTAAACAAACAACGGCACCCCACAAGCATTGCGAAGCAAAATACCAGCAGATCATTGACCATTTCTCTAGCTTACAACAACAAACGTGAGACATTTGCGCCAATGCAGCTGCCGCTGCTTCTGTTGCTGCTGCATCCATTCAAACTTTGCCAAGTGGCAGCAGCTGTCAATACACGCTTGACGCGCGCTTGACTGACTATGACTGCAGCAACACTGCACTCGGCAATGTAGTTCACAAGCAACAATAAAATATAACAAAAGTCGCGTCAAAGCCATCAAAGTCATCGACAGCTCATGTAAGTATATACGAAAATTGCTGACAACGATGCCTGCAACTTTTCTCGAAGCCATTGTTGCTCCAGTTGTTGCACTTGCTGCGTGTTTATTGAAATCCCAAGTGGCCGCACTGGCAGCAACTGACGTTGGATGGTGGCGAGCGGGCGGCGATGCTGATTGCAATCAACATTTGTTGTGTGTTGAAATTCTTGGCAGCAATTTCTATTGTTGATTGCACAATTGGTAGAAATTTGTGCTATTGTTGTTGTTGTTGTTGTTACAGAAAATGACTGGCTAAACCCATGATTGAAGAAGTTTAAATTAATGATAAGTGGTGGATGTTTGGTACAAAGTGGTTGCAAGGAAAGTTTCACCACAACTATGACTCGGTGCTAATTAAAATAACAGTAATCTAAGAAAACAATTAGGTTAGAAATGGAGAAAATTGCTCCAATTCAAGTCATCGTCATTCAACTGATCCCATGAAAGAAGTAAGAACCAGACAATTATTTTATTGATTTGTCACTTTGCTTTTATGGGGAGTCAGTTTTTTTTTAGAACAATGACTTGAAGGCGGAAGTTCATTAACGGATCACCCAACAGTCTTCTTCTGCATTCAATGTAGCTTTTATGAACTCTGATTGCTCAGCGAACTAAAGAAAATATTTTGGTCTATGTAAGCAGTGAATGAAAACAGAAACTATAATGATGAAGTCGACAATATTATTGAAAGAATAATGATTGAATCATAGAAGAGTAGAAAAATGAAGTAAGTACAGTTCACTCGATCTTATGATGAACAGAAATATATACACAAGTACCTCATTAGAAACACCAACTGAAATAATCAAAGGAAATAAAAAAGGAAATACCTCATATTACTTCTAAAAGCCATAACACAACTCTTCACTATAAATATCGACAGAAAGAAATTTGAAAACAAATTCTTTAGAAATTTGAAAACCAATCCTTTATGTTCCTTGAGCAAAATAAATGAAACTTTACGCTTATTTTAATGAGGAAAAGACAAATTTGACAGAGATTTTTATACTTTGCAAACACCAAATCAAGAAAGCTGCCGTCGTTTAATACGCCAATCAATAAAAATATATACTTTTTGTCTCTTTCTTCCCTCCACTTGGGAGCATAGGATTCCTATGATAGGACCTAATATAGCTAATGGTTACGTTAATCGATCGAAGGGAAATACTCCATATTACCAAGTCATGGTATATCAATGAAAAGATATATGAAGACTTGGTATGAAAAATTTTTACAATAAGTTTATAATATTAAAAAATATCAAGTCGAGAAAGACCCCAAATGTTTGAGTTTGTTGAGGATTTAACTAAGTTTTTCCTAAACTTTTTCCAACAATGCTTCTTCCTAAAAATTCTCCTTAAAGGCCAAGAGTATCCTAAATCTAGGAGGAAATCTCTTTATCTGGCTACACTGGAGAGAAAGTCTATTCAGGTAAACAAACAGATCTCAGTTAAACTCTGTTTAAAATGTCGTTAACTCTGGATGCAAATATGCCGCTTTAGAATCTGTTTTAGTGGAGTTATTTATTGACTTTTTAGGTTATATTCATAGAATGCTTGGCATGTGCTAAGGATCTGGAGATGGTAGAGAGTAAAGTGAAAGCCCAAAAATAAACATGTGAAGCATTATCTTGACTCAAGAGATATATCCCTCTTATCGCTTAAGAATATTGAATTTTGTTAGGTTAGGTTTTCTTTTGTCTCAATGCGCTGATAAACACTTCATATGAACATACATTTTAAGTCCGAGTACATTGAACGGGAAATTACAAATGCTACAAGGGGACAATGCCCCACACAGAAAGGTTTGGGGGGTTAAAACTTCCCAAATACAAAAATTTTTGGTGTAAAATATGACTTCAAATAGAATTGAGCTCAGAAGTTTTACGCGAAGCCCCCTCAAAATAAAATCATGTGTGCGCCACTGCAAGGGGGATTACAAGGGGCAGAGGCTACAACAACAAAACAAAGTTGGCTGATGAGATTGGGTTAAGTTAGGTTGGAGAGAATAGGTCATTAAATTTTCTTCTTCAGTTTAGTCACTTAAAATATTTTAATAATTAAATCAAGACAAGCAATTTGAGTTTTTAACATTTTCACTAATTCTCCTACAAATCTTTTACAATTAAACTTTAGACAAAAATTTAAAAAAATTCTCACTAATCCTTCACACTAAATCTTTATACAGAAAGTGGAGCAAAGATTCACTAAAAACCAAAATTTGTGGTCTAAATATTTTGTGGAATCCAAACGTCTATATTTGTAGGCAAATTTATGAATGTCAGTCAGCAGTGAAATTTATATTTTTCAGTTTAATTTTTCCATGCTTCAACAGCAAGTTATGTTGAAAAATAACAACAACAACAACAACATAGTACAACTATGCATTTAGTTTGTGTTCGCCGCTGTTATTGTTGCAACGCAGCGCATTTGAATTTATTTTGTCAACACAACAAATTTACATACGAACACAAATACATTTGTAGATATGAGTCGCATGCAGGCACGCACAGACAATGCCATCATTTTCTAGTCGGAAACAAATAACAAAAACAACGACAACAACATGAACATCATTATGAAGCAAGCACATCATTGCTGCATCTGGCAGCAAAAACTTAATTATGTGCATTGTACACACACACACACACATATATACACAAAGCTCATTATGGGCCAAAGCCAAGCGTCATCATTAGCAACAACAACAGCAACAGTGGCAACAGCAGCTGGCCCCCACCTCGTGTTATGTTGCACTGCTGCAGGCGTGCGTGCATATGGCAGCGTTCACAACAACAACAACAAAATGAGCAACCAAGCAATGGGCAACCACAACAAAAGTCTCAAATCAACCAAATAAACAATTACCAGCGAACAGCAACAACAATTCAAATAAATATCAGCAACAGCCGCAGCAGCAGCAGACAATCAAAGCGCATTGCGCACCACACAAAAACAACAACAACAATAACAACAGTGCACAAAGTGGGACACTGCAATGTGTGATGCTGCATGCGCGACTTATGCGGCGACGATGGAAACGACAACAACAACACTAACACTAACAACGACGACAACAACTGCACATGACACAATTACGCATTTGAAGAAGAAAAAAAATATTTGTGTGATTACTCAGCGACAACACACAGACTGGCTGCACATTTTCTTTTATTTGTAAATAAAAGAAAATGTGCCTTCTTGCCTTCGGTCTGTCGAACTATTGCCGAACGCCCAACACAATCCACAAGTGCGACACGGCGCTACGTAGACGCTGGCAAATAAAAATAGCCGCGGCAACGGTGTATCGCCATTTGGCAACAAGTTGCCGCCGCATCGGGCAAATGTTGCACGCCACAACAAAAAGCAAATCAGCCAACAACGACGTTCACACAAACACAAATAAAAGGCGAAAACAAAGCGCGAAAGGAGAAAAGTTGCCGCAATTGATTGAGTAAAAAAATGAAGAAGAAGAAAATTGCGTGGCACGCACACTTGCCACATTGGAATTTATTGAATTGCCATGCAATCGACTGAATGTCGGACATTGCGGCAATGCCGCAAGAGCAGTGCACAGTCCTCACTAACGGACAATGGGACCAACGGAATGAAAGGCGCACAGAAAAAATTAGCTAAAAAATTAATCGTGAAGAATTCAACACCGTCGACGACTAATGCGTGTGAAGTACTCTACAAACTTAACAAGACAACAACAAATATAAGAAAATTCCAAGTGCAAATAATTGCTAACAGTGCTCAAACAGTGCTCAACCTCAAACCAATAAATAAAAGGTTTGGCACTATAGAAGACACTTTGTATATATGGAAGATAATAGTCCGATTTAGTACATTAGTACGTTATAGCTAATTTGTTCGTTCCTCTGGTTTGGTAATTTTGAACTTTGCTTCGGAGATGCAGAGATATGAAGAAGAAACGATCTACACAATTGGTATTGGAAAAATGAAAGTTTTTATGAATTGTGACTACTTAATGAAGTAGAAATAGTACCACCAGAAATTAGGTACTTTTCATGAAAAAGCTCACAAAGGGCGAGAATGTATGATAGAACGTCGCATATTGGAACGAGTCAGTACTAGCTATGACCAAAAGTACCCAGGTTTGATGCATGAATAATTGGCATCTAAATGCGTTCTCGGATAGCAAAAGAAATTTTAAAAAAAACCTGAGGTTCCTAGATCTATAGATTTTATTTTTAACCGTCTAACACATTGGTTTTTTTGAAGTTCGTAAATTGACCGCCATTACAAGAGTCCAACATCAACACTTCATACTTATTACTCATGTTTTGAAACCTTAACAAATGGAACCAGATTCCCTCTGTATCACAACAAAGCTAACTGACCAAAGTGTGTCTTTTTTTCATTCTATACAAAGATAGTTTTTTCCTGATTCCTGCCCAAACCATCTGCCAATTTTTAAGTAATTATTTATAGATTAAATATCGGAAATACATTTTTTATTAGCAAAGTTATCATCTTTTCATTCCGCTCACAAGTTCAAAGTGAACCTAACTCAAGGCTACCTAAAGGAGGCTACCTCCTTCTTAAATCAAAAAACAAATCAAATTAAATCGAAAATGATTACCCATGTCCGAGAGTTACTGGATGTAAGGTTTTTCCATTTAATAAATTGCTTCTATGCTTTTTTATTTGGATCGTGTGGTTATACATGTTGTACAACATGTATACAATAGTTGAAGCCAAATGGCCTAAGAATTCATATTACTTAATACAAACTTTTAGCCCTTGGTTCAACCCTTTAAGTTTTAATTTACCAAAAAATTTGGAACATGTATAAAATTATTTTTTATTGCAAGTGTTTTCACCAATTTCGAAGTCAATGGGCCCATTGGTTCATGTTTCTTTTTTGTAATCTTTTGTAATCTGTAACAATGGGTTGTTTACCCCGTTAAATTTTGGATTTACGAAAAATTAAAAAATACGTGTAAAATTATTTTTGACTTCATCTTCAACATATTTATAATGGGGTTTCGACAATACATTTTGATCATTGCTTTGTAGAAACCCAAAAGTTGACAACCTCACAACTCCGATCGTATGGGACTCGCCCTCTGGTGGTGAATTTCTAAACCTGAATTTATTTTGTATTTTTTGTACTCAAGAGTGTTGGCGATCGCTGAATAAATCATTTAAATCGGTTTAGTAATTTTCGAGATATGATGTTTTCTCGCTTACTTAACTAGGTACTACATCTACAAGTGGGAAGCCAATGTCATAGAAAATGGCCAATTTTGTATGGCAGCCACCTTAGGACTGGAAGATAGACGGTAGATATGTTTGGAAGAAACATTCGGAAGGTAAAATAAATGGGTGTCGGTCATACATTTGCCACGTCTGGGGGCAACCTGGGAGCAGTGGGAGCCTATTGTATAAAAACTACAATTTTGTATGGGAGCCCCATTAAGGGTTAAAGATGGGGTATAATTATGTTTGAAAGAAATGTTCAGTAGAGAAAACTAGTGGGATCAGTCATAGATTTTAACCCTCTAAGAGCCATTTCTGGGCAGCTGAGGAGCAATTTGTTGAATTTCTCAGCTTTTTTGTGAACTTTGACCTCGATGCGACGCCATTTACCCCACTCTAGCCCCAACATTTTTTGTCTCATGCACTTTTTCACCAAAGCGCATAAAATAAGAGGTTGCGGAGCATCGAAATCGAAAAATCGTACAATAAATCATGTCTAGTGTTTATAGATTTAAGTCTGAATATTTTATACTCATTTTTCTGAAGAAGCTAGCAGTGATATATCAATATTATATTGACGTATGTTAATATTTTCATTAAAAAAAATATCTAAATTTTAGTTTTTTTAATCAATGTATTTCTTATTTAAATTTAGTTATTTTCTATTCAATATTTAGTTTTTTATATTTTATTTCTTAAACCCCAACCAAACAGCCCATTTTTAGTTCAACACATCATTAAGCAATAATGAAAATCAGTAAAGTCTGATTTAAGCCGACTAGAGTAGCCAATGCAGTGCGGCCAACCAACTGTAGTAACAACTCAAATCGACAACAAACAAACAAACAATAAAGCTGACCGCAAATTGTTGCAGCACCACAACTGCGGCACTAATACAAACCAAACAACGATGAATGGCTGAATGGTTCGACAGATAGATAGATCGATCGTGCGCTCAATCGTTGTAGCCAACATAGACCATAGACGCTAACGGCCGCAAACGGAAAAATCAAGTCACGCACTGCAAACCTACTCGGATTCGACTTGGACGTAACGAATACGCACCGCAATCGCTACAAGTCCGTATGGCGCCGCATTTCCACTCCACGCCACGTCACGCCATGCCACTACACTTTGCACTCGAGTGTATGTGACGGCTTGTTGTTGCCACATTTTGTGACCACAATTGGTTGGCCAAGTAGGCAAACAACCACCTAACCAGCAAACCAAGCAACCAACAACAGCCCAGCAACGCGAACCACTGCCACTGCCAACAAGTTCTAAATCGCCAAGAACGACAACAGCAAGCCAGGGCGACAAGACGAAGAAGTATTTGCCGGCCTATGTGCCGGCTGACGGTCGCTTTGGCTTTGGCCATAACGTACAGCCGCCGCCAACAGCAAAATCCCCCATAAGCAGCGCCAGCAAAGCGTCGACTTGGCGTTTGGCTCAGAGCGTTTGGCTGGTGTCAGTGCACTTTGCTGGCAACACACACACATACGCACACTCAGTACGGTACTTGTAAGTTATGTTGTGGGTACAGCCGGTTGTTGTTGTTTTTGTAGTTGTTGGCATGGCTATGCTTTCGGTAACTATGGGTTAATGTTGACTATAAAAGTTGGTTCGGTTGGTTGTTTTTATGCCGCACTCAGCAATTATTCAGCCGCATGCATAAGTGTGCAAGTGGAAATGGAAGGCATTTCCACTATGCTACAACAACACCATACATAATCATAATAAGCAACAACAACAGCAAATTATATAAAAAACGTCTATTTATTACACGAACATTATTAGTAATGGAAATTGTTTGAATTTGATTAGGTGCTTTTTTGTTTATTTATTTATTTATTTCTTTTTTTTTGTGATTTATGCGATTAGTGAAACACGTTGTTGAAAACGGTTGGTTAGCTGCAGGGGAAAAGCATTAATTACTAACAGATATCTTAACGCACCTTAGAGGCGGTCACAAGTTTAAGTTAGTAGTAAAGATATGTTTTTATTAGCCAAACGATGGCAATCAGTCAAGTTTAGTGGTGATATATCGCTTACATTCCACAATCTGGTAGCACTGGAGAAAGTGGAAAATTTAGAAGCAAGCTTCAAAGGTTAAACATAGTTAATGACTCGTGATGCAAAAACAGTTGTACAGCGCAGTCCAGAATGATATCTTACCACATTATTAATGATCAGAAATGAGAATCGAGTCAAATTGGCAATGAATAATATGGCAACGATTCTTAAACTTCTGGCCATAGATGGGCGCTGAGAAACCTAATAGATAAGGCACAGTTTTATCTTCTTCCCGAATCAAAAATCATAGACAAACCTAAACTTTCATCATATCTACCGATTAAGCCATGTATCGTCAAAAAGTTTATGTCTAATGATGAAGTTCTGACTAAGTTTAAAGTTGATTTAAGCTTTTGTTGATGATGAACTTGGTTTGATGTGATGTGTGTGTTTTTTATTTCTCATTGAATTACTGTCTAATATCCAATTAAATCTTTTAAGTTTGATTTGACTGTCTTTTATTCATAAAGACTTTTGGTTTGATGTGATCTTTTTGTTTTCTGAAGGAATTACTGTCTCATAACCAATTTAATCTTTTGGACTCGAATGAAAATATGTCTTAAAGCACCTATCTCTCGGCGGCGCAAATTAAATTTTTAGAATGGAAAAAATTTTGAATGTTTTCTTATGATTCAGTATTTTTTCTTTTGGATTGAATATGTTAATGGACATAAAGGACAACAGCAACGGTAGAGGAAGAAGATATGTCATTGAGCAATGTTCCAAACCAAGTAAGTTCATCAGTTTTAGAATTATGTGCGAAGTCCTTATGTCCAGATGATTGGCGCCCACAGGGGGGGCGGGGAGAAGGGTTTGGGTGTTCAAACACCCCAAGCACAAACATTTCTGGTTGAAAACATGGTTTCAAATGGCATTAAGCTAAAAAGTTGTACGCAAAACCCCGTCCAGACACTCTTTAGAAGCTTCCCTGTAGGTTTGAGACTTCTCATTATATTAAATCACTGATATGAGGTTTTCTTAGCTTCCATATATCCATGAAGTGTGCCAGTACTGACGTCCTGTGGTCGAAATTGGACGATTTACGAGTGCAAATTACAACCAGGAAAGGAAAGGGATACATGTTACTTGTTGTTGTTACCTATATTTCTAAACCTAATTAGAAAACCTATGTAATTCTTTATACTTGAAGTAGTATTCCATCTATTGGTGAAGCAATTATTTTAATTCGGTTCAGAAATAGAGGCTTTAAAAATTATATAGGAAAGATGTTAGCATATTATTACATAGACTACAGACTACATAATACCATAGAATACATAGCATCACATTCAAAAATTTCGTTTCATTGTTAAGGCTTCTAAGTATTTTAGATATTGGGTAATGAAATATTCGAGTGCATCGAGTAACAAAATAGAAAATATTCTGTTCAAAGTTGCCGGATTTGTCAGGTTTTAACTGTAGGACTAGGTAGGTATAACTGGTTGGCCCCGAATTGCCACACATAGACCCTTATTGGGTCCTTAGTGATGCCTGATCAGTGTTGCCAGATACCTGAAATGACTTTCTCCTAAACCTTAAAAAATCTGAAATTTGTTCCCAAAAATTTAAAAATTCTCCTAACATTTATTTTAGAATGTTTGCCATTATAACTTAAGAATTAAACTTCTCATAAAAAAATTATTATTATTTTTATTGCATTCATCAATCATCAAATCATCATTAAAAAATCCATACAGACTAACAAACAGTAAAGTAAAATAAATGGCATGCATTTTTATGTCTTTTGAGCATATTTCTAAAAACATTTTTGGGAAATGGAATATCTAAAAAATTGATATATAAGTTAGCCTCATTCCACTAATATTTTCCAACAATAAGAACATAAATCTATCACTTTATTATGCAAAAACATAGGTTTTAATGATTTAATCTCCTAATTAACCCTTTGCGACCGTATTAACTTTATATATGGGTGTCAGCTGGTCGAAATAAATTTTCGTTGAAAAAACAGTAAAACACAGTATGCAAGATTATGAAGGAAAAATAAAATTTATTAATTCTTTCAGCTTTGGTGGCTGAGAGCAGACATACGACTGGAATGGTAAAAAAGCTTTTGAGAGCAGACATACGGTCGCAAAGGGTTAATCTATCTAAAAAGAAAAAAATCTATCAAAACCCACAAAAAAAAAGCTAAAAAATTTTGTATAGACGTCATAAAATAAATAAATAAAAATGTTCTGAGTCACATTTTCAAAGCTTCAAATACATTAAATTGTTTTGTTGTTTCTTATTCTCTCTCAACAATCTAGAAGCCAAAACAAAAACAAAAATATTTTTTTGTCTTAATAATTTCGACATCTCTTTTTGCCACTAAGCCAAAACTAAGCCAAATGAAAAGCCAAAACAAAGCGACTTGCCTTTTCATCAGTTCATTTCCCGCAATTTTAGCTGCAATTACCTTTAATTATGTGGCATACACTTCCTGCCACCGGACCCCCCGCCATCAACAATTCTTTGCAAGCAACCAAAGCGCCGCTGGCACTTACCAAAACACATATACACAAACACACACACAAACGCCCAGACACAATTGGCTGTGTAACGGATTTCTAACCCAGCTAATGAATTTCGACTTATGACCAAAAGCAATGGAAAGCTCAAAGCGCACACGCCCCGCAAAGGCAACAATCTGTCAGACAAGCAAACAAACAAAACGATAACAAAAGGAAAACTAAAATACATCTTTTACAATGTGTTTTTTTAAGCTGGGCAGTTTTTGCGCCACCTACCGCCGCGCCTATTTTCCCCGCTGTCTATTTCGCCTTCTTTTTTCATTTCTTTATTTTCCCATTTCTTTCACCACCTACTCCTGCGGCGTCTGATTTTTTGGTGGAAGCCACTAAAAATTGCCATGTAATAAAAATTAATCGTTTTATTGCCAGTCGTCTGGCTGACTGGACAATTTGTTGGCGCGCTTTTTTACTGCCCGCAACATTGTTGCGTAAACATGCTGCACGCGCTGCAGCTGCAGCAACACTACAAGATTTATGAGTTTCGCCATGTCGCAAGGAAGCAGCAGGAAACAAAATTAGAAATTCGATGCCAACGCGCCAAAATGTGGGCGTTTCACACAACAACAAAAACATACCACATAAGAGTGAAAAAAGTGGACGTTTAGTGAAAGTTGCGCTGATGCGCTGCTCTCGATAGAATGGCGAACACATGTTGAGAAATGTTGATGAAGTTAATTTGCTGTTGAACTAAACAAAAACATTTTCTTCGTTGCGCTATCAAAAGCTATGCTTTTGATTGATTAGCAGTGGTGCGGTGTGGTGCTTTCACCGCCGCTGCACACTGGACAACGTTTTTAATTAAATACATTTTCGCTGCCCGCCGCTGCTTTTCACTCGGCCCAGCTGTTGTTGTTGTTGTTGTTGTTGGATTTTATGAGCTGCACGCGCACCCAAAAATGTTGCCACTTGCCGCACCTCGGCACACATGTCTGTATGTGTGTAAATGGTGCCAGGGCACCTTTGTGCCGTTGTTTACAACGCCAACTGAAAATGTGCAACAAGACAACAAAAAATGCTAATAAAAAGTACTGGCGGATTTGATTAACAACCAAACGGAATGGGGTCAAAATGCGCTTATAATGATGTGTGGAACGTAAGTATTTAGCGTGAAAAAATGCATGCTCCATAAATTCCGCTCGATTTGAAGCTAACCGAGAGCGCTTCCAGGCTGCGGCAGAATAACTTGGCAGCTTAAAAGATTGAAATCAACTTGAAAAACGTTCCATTTGCACATAAATACAGCAGCATTGCTAGAGGATATGTTATTTTTAGCCTTCAAATTCTGGCTGTTTGACTTCTGGCTTCCTCAAAGCAACACAAAATCTAAGAGCTGCAACAAGAACCAACTCGACAGCCACTTTAATTAGCCACCTGTAGCACTGACAAGACGTATGCTTCAAGTCTTCACAGATATAAACAAAAAAACTATCGCTCAACATACATAAGTATTCAGAGTTCACATGAGCACAAACAATCATACAAACACTGCTGCCTCAAGTATTTTTTAAACAAATTATCCAAACAAAAACGCACAAATTATGCATAATTAAGGCGCATACATTTCAACACCTGCTGTCTTACTCACTTAAGCACTGTGTTTGTGTTTCCCAGCACATTTCAAATACAATCCACAGTTGGACACCTAATTTTGTAGCAATTGTGTCTATTTTTAATCATTTACAAAGTAATTACGTGAGAAACTAAGGTTTTGCCAATTTTACATTACGTTTGGACAAATTGTGCAAGTTCCACATGAGTTCCACATGCGACAAAAGTTTAATAATTGATTTGAATATCTTATATTGTTGTTTATTGTAAAATAATAAAAAGTAAATGCATTTGTGTGCGATTTCATATGTTCCACATAGCATCCACTGGCAATTTGAAGCAAAAAATTAAGTTTTAAACCAACCAAATGCAGATTTTCTTACTTTAAAATTAAAATAGACCAGTTGATTTTTGATTTTGTTTCAAATCCGTTCCACAAAAAAAATTATTGCCAGTCTTTTTCCACTGTTATCTTCCAAAAAGTGAGGTTAGGTTAAACTCCACAATTGGCAATTTTGTTGATTTAGAAGCTATTTTTAGTCATTTAAAACAATTATAAAAATTTTAGAAAAAATTTTGTTTCGTCATATTGTTGTTCATAGTAAAAAAATTTGAAATAAATGCAATCCACTGGTGCTTTAAAGCAACAAATTTTGATTTAAGCTAATAAAACGCTAATCTCCTTACTTTGACATTGAAATAGAATAGTAAGCTTTACAATATATACACAAGTTAACACATATCAAATAAGTTAAAACAGATTTTCAATTAAACAGATTTTCAGCCATTTTAGTCTTACAAAAAGATAAACTTTCAATTAAATAATTATTAATTTAAATAATTATTAACTTAAATAACTATTAATTTATTAAATTTCACATACAGTCCACTTTATTTAGCGGACAATAAAAGGATTCATAAAGTTGTGGAAAGTTTCTTTTTCGGTATTTCGCAAAACTTTTTTTTAACAATTTTTTTTTATTGATTTTATTTATTCTATTAAAATAAAAAATTCTATTGAAATAAACAAAATATTATTTTATTTTTTTAATTATTTTATTTATTTAGTTTTTCTAATTTGTTTTATTTATTTTCTTTTGTCATTTTTAATTTATTTCTTTATTTAATTTATATTATTTATATAATATTGTTTTATTTTTTTATATTTTATGATATTTTTTCATTTTATTTTATTTTATTTACTTTATTTATTTTATTTATTTTATTTATTTTATTTATTTTATTTATTTTATTTATTTTATTTATTTTATTTATTTTATTTATTATATTTATTTTATTTATTTTATTTATTTTATTTATTATATTTATTTTATTTATTTTATTTATTTTATTTATTTTATTTATTTTATTTATTTTATTTATTTTATTTATTTTATTTATTTTATTTATTTTATTTATTTTATTTATTTTATTTATTTTATTTATTTTATTTATTTTATTTATTTTATTTATTTTATTTATTTTATTTATTTTATTTATTTTATTTATTTTATTTATTTTATTTATTTTATTTATTTTATTTATTTTATTTTATTTTATTTTATTTTATTTTTTATATATTTTATTTTATTTATTTGTTTATTTTATTAATTTTTTTCACAAAAATCAATGAATTTTTAACAACCCCTAGTTTTAGATTAGTTTTATTTTCAACAAAGTATGCATTTTACTTATGTTTCACATATAATCCACATGGCATCTACTTACGATTTAAGTCAACAAAAGAATTTTTGCTACTTGAACACGCTTTCTAACACATTTTTTTTGCGTTACTATGGCAAAAACAAACACTATTCATCCTCAATTTCACACAATACGAGGAAATTTTCACTTGCACTCAAATATGCGTTAATTTTTACACATTTTCACATATTCCAATGCACACAAAAATTCTTATTGATTTGTTCACAACAATAATTTACAGCTCTACTTTTGGTTGGCGTTGGTTTTGAAACAGCCAAATATTTTCATTTCTCTCCAACCACAAATGTCTGCACTCATACTGTTTCCCCTTCTGTAAGCAACTTTAATATTTACTACATATATGTAGTAAAGTAAATATATACTTGCACAATCTTAAATAATCCAGCGAACCAAAGTTGCTGTCTGTCTGCTCAGTAAAGGGCACATTTCTATAAAAATAAAACTCAAATTCATTCTTCCAGCAAATGAAAAGGTTAAATCTGTACGCGCTCCACACACAAACGCCCTGCACACCCTTCAACAAAAAAACGCGCACTCTTATTTGAGTTTATTTGAGTATCGAAAAAAAATAATAATAAGCAACAACAATAAACGTGACAGCTTTAAAGCGCTGTTCACCTCTGCGTGATATTTCGAAAATTTTGAGGATTTCACAGCACCAAAGTGTCAAAGTGGCGAGATTTGTGCGTGTGAGTTGTCACTTTGGGACAACCTAAAAAATTACTGAGAAGCGCTCTTTTCCATTTTCCTGCGATTTTTTGCGCTATTTTTGGTTAATTTATTGATTTGTATAGCTTTTTTTTCACCTGCCACCTGCCCTGACTGTCACGTCGAAAATACATCAAAAAATACAATGAGTGTATGTAAGTGTGTATGTGTATGTGTGTGTGTATCTATGAATGCAGCATTTTGATTTTGTTTATTGATATGAAGCAAATTTTTCTTGTTGCTTTCTACAATTTCCTGTCAGAACGGAAATGAAGACTAGGAGTCAACAGCGCTCAAGTGTTGAATAAGTCTGAGTATGTGTGTGTGATGTGTGTGCATGTTTTGAATGCATATTTGGCGCATAGATAGTGAATTTATTATTATTTTTTTGTATAGTTAAATTCGGCAAATCAACAGCGGAAATAGGCTATAATAGCATTAAATTAAGATTTAATTATGGCGGTGACAATTGATTGAAGAAGTTGACGATTGTGGGCTGCGTACGAACAATGTATGAGCCATTCACAAATTGAATACACTTTTTGAAATTCTTGGCAGGTTGCAATTCAAAGAACATCAAAATTTCAAACAATCGACACAAGCGTACTTTCTTGGGAATAGCTATGTAAATGAACAAAGCGTTTGACTACAACAATGTGGAACTTAATGCATTACGCGTTGTTATGGAAGACTTAAGTTTACAATCCGAACTTAATTGTCTTTGGGTTAATTTAGAAGGATTCCAACTCACATTATAACTGTAATAAGAACACAAACTAGATTAAAAATTAGAACACAAATTAAATTTATTTCAAGTTCGGAATCAACAATAAACTTAATAAAGGCTGCAAACCTAAATAAGAAACCTAATACATATAAAGAAAAACTTAGACATAAACATAGACATAGAGAAAAATTTTCTTAAAATTATTTATGTTATTTATTTATAATATTTAAAATAATTTTTTTGAATTTTTTTTTTTAATTATTTGTATATATTTCTTAAAATCCACATCCCTCAATGTACTCCGTCAACTTTGTACTGAAAGCCCTTAAACGATTAGGGTTGAATATAAATTGGCAGCCATTATGTAGAAAACTACCAAAAGACACAATTCTATGAGCAAATAAGGGCGCACAAAATCTGGAGGTTCAGTGGAGAGTTTTGCCGAAGCACATATGATCTCTGGAAGTGCAGAAAATTACCAAAGAACGCATTTAGATCAATAAAGAAGCGCTTACCAAAGTTGGAAAGTTCTAGAGTCTCTTACCTACTTAATTGGCCATAACAACCCGTTATTGGGTTACGGTCTGTTGCAAGCATTCACTAAGAGATGACAGGGCGTCCTCAAGTTAGTTCTTTCACCAGAATCACGATTTCCCAGTTCGTTGTCGACCTCCAACCAATTATTTTCGTGGAGAGTCTCACTTGAATGAATATAACCTCTGGAGGTACTGAAAATTTCCTATAGCAACTTATAGATTAGCAAATAAGCGCATATAAAAAGTGGAGACTTTTATGGAGAGTCTTACTAAAGTCAATATGATCTTTAGAAAGACGTATTTAGGTAAACAAATGGGTACGTTGTAATACAACGGAATGTGAAAAGGTCTGTGGATAGTCCTATGAAATGAACATCATCTCAAGATAAACTGAGTTTATTAAATTAAAGGAGGAGGCACCTAATGAGTTTCCAACTGCGTCGTGTTCTGAGCAAACAGTTCGGTAGTACCGTCTTGGAGATCTGAGCCGAACACTATCTCTTTAGATACCAGGTCAACTGGAAGGGTCTTAAATGAATATCATCTCTAGATGTACCGTATATGCGTATAAAATGTGGAAAAGAGTCTTGCTCAAGTCAATATGATCTCTGAAAGTGCCGAAAAGTACTGAAAGACGTATTTGAGACATTGAGACATAGGGACATAGGGACATAGGGACATAGAGACATAGAGACATAGAGACATAGAGACATAGAGACATAGAGGCATAGAGACATAGAGACATAGAGACATAGAGACATAGAGGCATAGAGACATAGAGACATAGGGACATAGAGACATAGAAACATAGAGACTTAGAGACTTAGAGACATAGAGACATAGAGACATAGAGACATAGAGACATAGAGACATAGAGACATAGAGACATAGAGACATAGAGACATAGAGACATAGAGACATAGAGACATAGAGACATAGAGACATAGAGACATAGAGACATAGAGACATAGAGACATAGAGACATAGAGACATAGAGACATAGAGACATAGAGACATAGAGACATAGAGACATAGAGACATAGAGACATAGAGACATAGAGACATAGAGACATAGAGACATAGAGACATAGAGACATAGAGACATAGAGACATAGAGACATAGAGACATAGACATAGACATAGACATAGACATAGACATAGACATAGACATAGACATTTCAATAAAGGTGTAATTAACTTTCCTGTCATTGACAAACATTGTTAATTCCAAATATTTCCTGCCATTCTTAGATTGTCTTTTTTCTACACCAACACAAAACTTAGCGACAATGAGTGTTGGTCAGATAACGAAACTGACAAAGTAAACATAGTTAAATGTAGGTAAGCAAATATTATACCACCGTGCGACAACCAATTTTACACACGAAAAATCGATATACAGTGGAGTCTGGATATAGTGAACTAATTATTGCAAGGCCTGTTCACAGTATCGATGTTCAAAAACTCGTTTTATTTGCTCAAAATACACTTTTTGTGTTTCGCTTGAAAATTGTTTTCTATATTTAGAGGCTCGATGTCAAAATTTGGGTGTTCACTATATCGAGGTGTTCACTATATAAGGGGTTCACTATACCCAGACACGACTGTGCTCACAGAACTCTGAACTAAATATAGTAAACCAAGTTTTTAGTTTTTCTCTCTGATATAGAGAAAAGTATTAAAATTTTAACCATTTGTGGCAGACTTTTTCAAAACTTAGTCGTCCTTAAACACCAAAAGATGAATTTTTCATTTATTCTAGGAAATTTTCTCTTTCCTTGATCTACATTAAAAAAATTTTTTTTAATTTTCATGTCCATGGAATTTACTTAAAAAAATTAAAAACAATCTTATGTCAGGGCGAGAAACTAAAAACGCAGTTTTACTATATTTGGTTCCTAGTTTTGCGATTATATCGATTTGTTTCAAATTTTCGAATTTTGTTGGTTTTTGCCCACATTGCATTTGTAAAAATTGATAATCACTATTCTACTCCCAAAAAACTCAACCAGTTTTATATAAATTCGTACAACTATAACTTGTGGAACGCATTCGCCTAGTGCGCACTATGGGAATTTCCCTAACAAAATATTGTTCAAGGTACAAATATTCGACTCGCTTTCATATTTGTTGCCGTTGTTATTATGCGCTTTCTAACAATGACTGCAACAACAATAAAAAATAACAACAACAACAAAGATAAATATACAACCTGCAAGCGCATAAATGCAAAAGATAAGATAACATTTGCGGCGTGCAAAATTGTTGTTGTTTTAGTTTCCATGGAATTGCGCTGAGTGTAATGTCAGCTTTACGCATTTGTCTGTCAATGGTGTGGACATTGAAATGAAAACAAAACAAAACAAAATAAAGCATAAAGATAAACACCAAACCCACACACCAGCAAGAATACTTAAAGGGTTAATACTCGTAAACAGCAGAATAACACATGCCACAACAACAACAACAAAAACAACCTCATGCTTGCGGTATTAAACCATTTTTTGTTGTTGTTGCTATGGTTGTTGATATCTAACCCCCTGATTTTTGGTAATTTGATATATCGATGTGGAAGCAGACAAAGTAAAGTAAAAGTAGCAGCGCTCCAAACGTCGAATTGGTAAAATATGTAACAAAAACAACGAAAAAATGTGAACACAGCATAAGAAGGACACTACTCATTAAGGGCTTTAGCTCTGGGAAGCGATAGCATTGCTGACAGTGAAATATTTGCCGCTATCAGTGAGCGGCACACAAGTGTTACGCTTCGGCGAAAGTTGACTCAGATATTGCGCTGATTAAATACTCAGGCGCACACACTGACACGCTTGGTAGAAATTGCAATTGATAAGATAAGCACGCACAGTGAATGAGTGAAGTTTATTGTTTTCCTTCGATTCCTTCTCACATGTGTAGAATATTTTCGCTGGTCTTGTCTGCCGCTTGGCAGATGAATGATTTGGCAATTGCGCCATGAATGCCAAACACAAACACACTCGATGCCACCCATTCAAACTCATCGTCACTGCTCATCGTCAACAGCATTTAATGAATGAATTAAATAAAGTGTTGAAAGTCAGCTGCAGTCGGGTCATTTCTTTTGTCTTTCACTCTTTTCTCGCAGCAGCGTCGAAGGGCAGCAAAAGCGAGGGTTGCAGATTAAATACTGCGCCGCGTGCTCACTAATGGAAATGCAATTTAATCCCACAATTGGTCCTCGTTTACTCTTTGAATGCGCCCTGGACGGTTAAAGGGGAAAAGGGAACTCACGCACATACAGTGCGGACTCGTTGTTGTGAAATGTGATATGAGTTGAAGGCGATTTAAAAACAAAATTAAAGCTCATGTAATGAAGGAAATAAGTGCAAAAATCACAAGTAAAGCATTAAATTTCCATCAAAGAATGGTAATGAAAATATAGAAAAAATATGTAAATAAGGAAAAGCATTGAATTTTCATCAAAGGATGATAATGAAAATATAGAAAAAAAATGTAAATTTTGAAAACGACTTTTTTATACTGCAGACTAGGCCTCGGAGACCTAAAAAAGTCCACTGGGAATCACTTCTTGGTGATTGTGAAGAAACTTATTAGTGTCTTTCTGAAGATGGGAAATTCAACTGATTTAAAAGACGATTTTGGATGTCTGCAATACTTATGTTACTAAAAGATATGGGTATGAAATGAAAGAGAAAAATTGCCGTCTTTGATCTAAATATGTATTCTATTTTAAACTTTCAAAATGAAAATATCTCAGTAAGATGAGGAACAAGTACACGTTTTGAATCTCAGTCTGTAGTATCACACCTTTTCATTTCATTCTCTTAAGAATAAAAATAATATGTTTCCATCCATAATAAGCATCTTTGAAAAGCCTATATCCTTGAAATATTGAAATCTTTTTAAAAAGACACATCGGAAAAGGAAAAACTGAGTATGCCAGGATTCTATGAATGACCTCTAGTTTCAAGTCTATGTTAACATTTTGATGGGTCCAAATTACATTTACACTTAATCTTTCAATATTCCCACACTTTCTTCAATAATTTTCAAAACCCTCAAATTCAAACTAAAACTCTTCTTGGTCGCTCATTTTATCGTGTCCACACTGTCTTTAAAGACCTCGGCCTCCACTATTTGTCAACTGCTCGTGCATTGCTTTCGTTCAACATTTAACGCATTTCATACAATTCATCGCATTTTCCGGCTGACAAATATTTGAACTTTGGTTCATTTCTATCTGTTTGGCAATCATTGTCATTGCTTAAGCGCTCAACCGACGCTTTTAATCTCTGTCTATTCCACCAGGCAATTGCGTTCTTGACGGCTTTTGTCATTCATGTTTACTTTGTTATGGATTCGCTGCTAAATGGCAATGGCAGGCAATGCTTCTTCCCTCTCAGCAACTATTCCCTTGTAATTTTACGCCCACTTAGCGCGTTTTAAATGTCACGAATCTGCTGTGTAACAATTAAATGTTGCGCAAACAAGTTAAATACAAGCGACTTTGTTGCTGTTGTTATTGCTGCCAACACGCATTGGCGGCACATCGCATGCCAAAAGCACACACGAACACTGAAGAATTCGATTGGAGATTCCAGGGAGGCGGTGGAGCATGCGCCCCAATGGGCGCGTATCGATTTTGTATGTCACATTCTTCTTGCTAGACGAATGGCTTTTAGTTGCTATTGGTTTGAATTTAAGTAGTCTTTGGAGACAATCGGATTCATCGAAGCACTTTAATGCGATGCTTTCAGAGGTGTTTGCATTGTTCGGAGCTGCATTTAAAGACTGGAATTGAATGGTTTAAAGTTGGTCGATTGTGGATTTAAATTCTTTCCAATTCTTTCAAGTTTCTTTCTTTTTAACTGTTTAGGCATGGCAGAGAATAGTTAGAAGATGTATATTTATATCAGGTGACTTATGAAAGCTTACTGAAAAAATATTTGAATGTTTTGTTTTTCTATTAGTTTTCCTATAAATAATTTAATGATATTGGATTGATTACTGCAATATTTTATGCTTTATTTAAGGTCGGAGGTAAAATTTAAGAATTACTGTCAATTCTATCAATTATTCTTCAATTAGTTCTTTAATATCCACCAAATTGCTTCACAGTGTCGACAAACACTACAGTGTTCCCAGTGTTTAGTTTTAAAAGGCAAAATACTTGGTTTCCCTAACCTATAACTGTATTATTTTATTATAAGCATTCAGCTCAGAACTATGTTTATCACACATTTTGTATGACATTTGTCTCATATTCTAATTTATTTTTGTATTCCTTGTTTACTCTTCTCTGGAGCATAGGGCCACCACAAGACATGCCTTGTGTTGGTAACGTTAATCGTTATGTTCTAATAGTTGAATAATAATACGAAAACACGAATCCATATAAACCAAAAATTGCATTCACTTCCAACAAACTCACACACACAACCACATTATCGAATATTTCATATCTGTTGCGAGTCTCATAACATAAATAATGCCACCATTTGCCACCATTAAAGTCAACCAATAAATTTCTTACATGAACCAATACAGAACTAAAATAATTCGACCAAAACTGGTGAATGGCGCAAAAAGTACTCAAAAAATATGTCAAATAGATAGTCAACCAATAAATTTCTTACATGAACCAACACAAAACTAAAATTATTCGACAAAAGCACATGTAGTAAACTGCGTGAATGGCGCAAAAAGTGCTAAAAAATATGTCAAATAAAATCAATAATGAATAAAGCTAAAAGTGATTTATTATATTTGTGTAAAAAAGAAGAAAGTGTGTCGATATTAACTGGAACAAGAATGAATAAATAAATCGAACTTAAGTATTTTCTTGAAAAAAGGGAAAGTTTGTCAACATGATCTTAAATAAGAATGAATGAATTAATCGAACTAATGTTTTATATGAAAAATGAAATAAAGGTTGTTGTCTTCTGTCTTTCTGTTCTGTCTGTTATCCGATATTTTGTAAATCTATTCTCAAAAATGTTCTGATCTAGTGTCTACCCATTAGTATAAAAACACTTCTTACATAAGTCAGGGCGTGGCACTTCTTTGAGATTATTTTTTTTGCTCTCTCATCCGTTTACGGACCTCGGAGTGATTCAGTGGCGGATTCAGGGGATGGTTTTGGGGTTGAAACAAATTAAAAGAAAAAATAATTTTCTGAATCCGCCCCTGGAATGATTGGATGTGCCATTAATTACCAGGAACCTTTACACCTCTATTACTTATTAGTCTACGTCCTTTTAAGAATACATATACCATATGAGTAACAGTCATGTCTGCTTAAGAATCTAGACATCAATGAATTTATTTTCTGTTTGGTTGGTTTGCCTTAACCGCTTTTGGTATTCTTATGTCAGTCCTTTGATCTGCGCACGGGCTATTTTTTCTAATTAACTATACTTCAATTTATCTGGAACATTAACATCTCCAATAGTTATCAGTTTATCTACTTATAAGTGCATATAAATTATATGAGTATCATTCAAGGTTTATAAAATAAAGGTTACGCCACTCGCCATGTTGTGACGTAGAATGAGCAATTCGTAGTGTTGCCACATTTATATATTTTTTATTCGTATTTTATATATGTTACTTTGCCTCTGAGCTTTAAGCGTTAAAAGTCTTGAAATGGTGTTCCAAAGTATCAACGGCGATGGACTGTTGGCTGCACCTTGTTATTTGCAGCGGCACATTGAAGAATCGCAACACACTTTTTGCAGTGATAATGTTAAAAAAAAATTTTTTCGATCAAAAATGTATTTTCGAATACGAAGCCTGAATGCTCAAATGCGAGACAACTCTTGCATTAAAAGGCGTAAACTAAAAAAAATTTTTAAATAATTCCATATGCATGTATACATATTTCAACTTGCTTAATTTTTACTGTATGGCAACTACCTTTTTTCGGGTTTGTTTACATTTTCTAGCATTTTACAAGCTCGACCAATCAGAGCTCGCTTCTGTGTGACGTCACACGAGCACAACAAATTGTTTGACGTCTAAGTGACGGGACCTTTGTTCTATAGACCTTGAGTATCATTCATATCACCTTTAGAATCTATAAATCTTGTTTGCTGTCTGATTGCTTTGATTTAACCGTCTCTGATATTCTTCTCTTGGCCCTCCGAGCTGTCTACGGTTCTTTTCTCTCTGACTGGTTCTACTATTAATTATCTGAAACCTCTACAACTCCGTTACATTAAATTAGGTTGGGTATGGAAGTCGAGCAATAGCTGCCCGAGACAATGCGTCCAATAAGAGCTGTTGTGTCGAATCCCTCATTCCTTTTTGGAAGAGTTCATCTCCCCATTACTGTCCGGGAACTCCTTGATTTTCATCAGATTCATTCCAGACAGCTCTTTCGTCTGAATCACTTCCGTTCCCAATATATGCGTTCTAGCATCTAAAAGGGTCGGAGCATTCAGTTATAATGTGCACAAATGTTTCATCATGTTCCATGCAGAATCGGCATAATTCGCTATCAGTGATTCCCAGAAGCACTGTATGCATATGCCCGCTCAGGATCCTTCCAATGCACTTAAGCTCTTTTCTGCTTAGGTCCAGAAGGTACTTGGATGTGCCTACCGAAAAGACCGAAAAAAATAGCTTGGAACGGCGCTATTCCACCGTGTTGGAGTATTTATGGTTAGCCCTATTTGTGAATTTCTGTGTGACACAATGTATATAATGAGCTTTGCTGAAACCTATGATCGGCTCAGGTCCATAAGGTTGTTTTACAACCCCATCCTCGGCAAAGAATGTTGGCAGTGACAGTGCACAGAAACCCATTGTATTATCACTCGGTTATTCTTTAAAATGTCTTGAAGAACATTTGCTGTCTCTCAGACAAGTTTGGAGTCAAACGTGGCCGAGCTCAGAGTCTACACCTCCGTTACAAATCAGTTTTTTATATATATAAACTATATGTATGAATAATATTCATGTCTATTTTAGAATTAATTTATCAATGGACTAATCTGTTGTCGGTTTGACTGTCTCGATTGTTGTCCAATTTGTTCATCTCCTAAATTACACTTCATAGCTAAATTTTGTATATGTCTATCCCATTGTCTGCACGTAGAGATATCTCTTTTTTGGGCATATATCACTTTTTCTACAACTTACACTAGTTCTTTTTTATTTACTGGTTAATCATAACATCTGGTTTTAAAGTTTTAGGTGTATGTGTTCCATATTTCGGTCAATATATGGAAACAAATTCAGTATAGCGAACCCTGACGAAAAAAAAACAAAAATTGGGCTATATAGAGCTTATTTTTCTGAAACTAACGAACTGAAAATTTTGACTGGGGAACGCCTATAAAAGCGTGGCTCGGGGTCAAAGTTCAAAGTTGGTATAAAAAAAACCCCAATCAATTTCCAATTGATTTACACGATATGGGTATCAAACGAAAGGTCTTTTGAATAATTTTCTATTGTTGTACAACATTAGATACGTTACGTGTACTAATAAGAAGTTTAAGGCGCAAAATATGTTATTTTATAAAAATTTTTTAAAAACTAATTTTTTTCTGGTACAAATTCATTATTAAGCTACAATAAGTTTGTTACCATATTGTAGCCTGTAGAATTTCCTTTACAATAAAATATAAAACATTTGCAATTTTTGGATTTTTGCTTTTATATTCAAGCTTTTTACTCACATCCAAGGATCTGTTCCACTCACATAGTGTATACACTATTATCTTGTGAAATTCATGGTTTTGTCTCTATTCTATCATATCCAACTCACTGCTTGATATTTTCCATGAATTTATATATTTGTAATCTATTGTTTACTGCTGTCTACCTCAATGTTTTGTAATATCCATGGATCTATCTGTATTCTACTGTCTTCTGTTCTCTTCTAATATATTTGTATATGTTTTATGTAAATTACACTACCCGACAAAAATTGGGTTCATCGTTCATAACTGAAATAAGAGGGGAAAAACTAGTCTAAAAAATACTTTTATTTTCAGGAGCATTTTTCGTGTCGAGTAGTGTTATATACTATTTATATGCTACATGTATTCGTGAATTTATTTCTCTTCTACTATATTTTGTAGTAACTATCAATCTGTGTACTTATCTTTTTATACTCTAACTTGCCGATTTAACTTGCTTATATATCAGTCAAAATACCAGTCCATATTTTTATTATTTTTACCTTTATCTTATCTCATCATCAGCACAAACACCCTCGACTTTTATATGTATTGATGATGCTTTTCTGTCAGCATATTTGAATTTTCTGATCTGTTCCAACTGCTTTTGAGAGCACCCTGTCTGTCTTACAACTAACATATCTGACATCTGTCAAGCTATTACTCTATTGTTTTAATGACAGACATATATACATATGTAGAAATATATATGGCGTGTCCATAGTTCTGACAGCCCCCTGTCTCCATAAAAATACACACAGCTGTTTGCCTATGTTTCCATAAATCGCGCAGACATTCACTCATTCATAGATAAATTTAAATACTTTGGTTGTTTATGGGTTCATTTGTCTGTCAGTGCATTTAATTAACTGGCGCGATTTTCTGACAACTTCAATTGCAAGAAACGAGTGTAATGAAAGATGTACGAGTATGATGGCAAACAAGTCCAGATGTGAGTTAAAAATAGTTAAAAGTTAAACTAAGCGAATGCTGAAAGTGTAAATTTTGACCTAAATTTGTAAAATCATTGTTGCAATTACAACTGTTATGGTTTTTGTTGTAGTTTTGGCAAAAGCCAAATGGTAACGTAAACAAGTTTGCAAAACAAAACCAATAAAAACACACAATGATGAATGAGCAACACGAATGACTGTAAAAAACGAGTAAAAGCTGTAAGGAAAAACAAATTCAGAAAGAAGAAAAAACCCTAAAAACAGGGAGCGTTTTAAATTAACTACTGACAGTGCAGACAGACGAGTAAAATATGATAAATAAATGCAAACGAAAACGGGAAAAAAGGACAAACCATGCAGGTGTGGCGGGCAGGAAACCCCAAAAAAGATAGGTGAACATTATGTGGAGCGTGGAAAAACGGGGCTGGAACTGCTAACAAGACGCTAACTTATTTTTGGTTTTTTGTTTTTGTTTTTTTTCTTGTTTTTTTTTTGGTGTGAGTAACAGCAATGAGCTTAAAAACAATGACTAAATTGAAGTAAGTTTTTAGTTGACTGTGGGGTGTGGTGCGCACAGTGTTGCCAATTCATTCGGTGAAGCGAAAAAGCGTCACACACTTCTGTTTGGTTGTGTTTTTTTTTTGTTCAATAACTGAATGCGGGCAAAGTGCGGGTGTGATGGCAGCGACCGCTGGGGTTTGACATACACTAACAAATAGAAAAGACAACAACAATAACAAGAAAACGCGACACGTCGGCACGCAACACAAACGTCACGCAATGCAGTCAAAAATTATAATAATAATATTATGACAACAACAACAACAACAACGATTGTGCACAACTGAGAGAGTAAAACCGAAAGAAAAAGGTGTGCCACACAACGCTCGCGACAGTTTGTCATTTGCATTTGTAGTTGTAAAGAAGAACTACTACTAAAAAATAGTAGTATCTGAGCGCTCAAACTCGGCCTTAAATCACAAACCCGTCAAGAGCGCACATGAAACCGTAAACAAGTGAGCGAGCCAAATCGCTAAAAGAGCTCAAAGAGCGACTCGCCGAGCTTTAAGTCACGATCAACCCAACAACAATTGACAATGGCAACACTGTTCGTATGAGGTGCCAAGCGTGGCACGTAATCAAAGCGGCAAAAATTTAAACAGGAAAAATAATGGAATTAAGTATGGAGAACAAATGAGAAGAAACTGTAAAGTCAATAAGTGCAAGAAGAAGAAGAAAAACAGACCAAAGAGCGGCTGTCGACTGGTTCTGGCATTGTTTCTGTGTGTGTGTGCAATGAGTATTAAATTTCAACATTGTAATCGAATATGCATGATAACAAAAAGTAAAAAAAAAACAAAAAACAACAACAAAATCTTGCCTAACGAGTTCATCGCATACAACACAGCATAGCGTCTTTTTTGCCTAAGTATAAAAATTTCAATAGCAAAGCAAAGTTGCACCCAAAAAGCAACAAACAGAGAAGCCCAGAATTGTGTGTGAAACAACGGCTGCAACGGCAGCCGAGGGAGTGGTTCCAAAACTATGTTTGTTTGTGCATTTGCATTTCATGGTATTTGTAACTTATGTGTGTATGTGTGTGTGCACTTTTTGTTGTTGGTTTAATTTTTTTCGATTTTTGTTTTTATTTCAATTTTTGGTGACACTTTGACAGCGCAACAGTTGCTGGTTGAAGGCGCTGTCATCAAGAATGTTGTTGACTTTTAATCAGTAAATGAGAAAAAAATAAAAAAAACTTTAACGTGAACTGAGTTAGTTTCAGTTAGAAGCAGCGCTTTAATCAAAAATAGTTGAAATTTTTAATAAAATCACATATTTCCAATCATCTCAGCGGCTCTTAAATAAATTCAGAAACTTTCAATAAACTCAGTTTTCTCGAATAAATAATTCACTTATTCGATTGCAACTGTCATGTGTTGACAACTTTCATGCGCTTTTATTAAACGTTTGCTACATTTATTGTATGTAATTATCTCTCCAAACACTTTTGACAGCCAGGTAGATTCTCTTATTAACCGGCAGATGCTTTCGGTTACGTTTGGCATTCAAAAAGCCAAGAACGAGTTTCAGCTGAAGCGGAAGAAAAAGTCTCCGAAGCCACACCAGTAAAGTCAACAAATACGGTTGAACGTTATGGGCGCCGCGGGGAAACGGACGAGAGTTGGTATGGGCGGCAGATTGAGAAAATTCAGAGTAAAGAAGCAACGACAAAACTGGCCAGAAGCAGCGAGAAAGCATGAAATAAATGTGCTTGTTGGTGCTTCTTCATGAGAAAAGTAAAACGTGTTGTGGATATTTTATATCTCATGGATGACGCTTGCAAGTGGAGCACGCTAAAGTTAAAGGCAAAAACAAAATCAGTAATCAAACGTAAAAAGAAGAAATTGTAAAGTAAATTGGAGCAACAGAATAGAAAGTGGATAAGCGCCAGGAACAAAAATACAAAGAGTTGACAACTAATTAAAACTGATATAAATGAATGAATGATCAAAAAATAGTCAATGACAATGTTAGGAAAATAAAAAAAATATTATTTCCAAAAACACAAGAAGAAAGAAGAAAGTGATGAGAAGAAAAAATAAATTTGGAAGGAATAGAAAAAAACTTTTTAATATAAAGGAACTTTTTTCAACTCTTTTGAACTTGTAAAAACTTGAAAAGATCAAAGGAACGACGACGAGACGAAAAAAAAGCCAACAAAATCTGGTTTAAGATGGATCGATCAGAAAGCAGAGAAACGAAATGAGAAAAATATACAAAAATTGTAGGAAGAAAATAATAAATATTAAAATTTACAACTTTTACAAACAAACATTTCATTGTAGGAAAAATATAAAAAATAAATAAAATAAAATAAAATAAAATAAAATAAAATAAAATAAAATAAAATAAAATAAAATAAAAATTAAAAAAATAAATAAATAAATAAAAAATTAATAATAAATAATAAAATAAAATAAAATAATATAAAATTAAATTAAATTAAAAAAATAAAATAAAACAAAACAATAAAATAAAATAAAACAAAAAATAAACTAAAATAAAATAAAATAAACTGAAAGCTGTTTCGTTCAGATGCTTCTTCTTTTCGTTATTGTTACTATTATTGTATTCCTGTAATTGTTGTTCAGTGCTGTCTGTGCTCCACCAATGCGATGGATACTGTTGCTCTTGTTGTTGTTGTTGCCATTCAATTAAGTTGCAAACAAACATACAATTGAATAAGCTAAACAAGCAACAACAAATTTGAGCAAAAGAGAATTATGGCTAAAATAAATGGGGGGAAAAAGCCTTCACCAACTCGCTCACACACACCCATTGGTATAAGACACATACACACACACATAAGCAGATATAAACAAGAATTTTTTTTCATTGTGTCTGTGCGCGTTTGTGTGCATATCTGTGTACAAGTGTGCGTGAGTATGAAGTCATACCGTCATTATTGCTGTTATTCTGATTGTTGATTTTGTTGTTGTTGATATTATTGTTGTTGTTGTTGCGGTTTGCGCTGTTTAGCTTTAAACTGAAACCGAAAAAAGTTACAACACATCACCGCTTTCCAGTGAGTGACCACAGCCCCCACAAACAATATAAAAAAATTTTAAACAAATTTACAACAAACAACAACAAGTAAGAGGTAACTTAGCGAAGTGCTGGTCGCGTCACCTTTAGGATTTTAATTTTGTAATTTAATTTCAATTTCTTTTAGTGCCCATTTTGTGCACTTTAAGAGATTTCACTGTAATTTCCATAACATTCAATTACCACAAATTATTGCGCGATTTATTTCACTCACCTCGTTTGTGTGGCTCGTATCGCGCAGATACCAAAATCTATTTCTCCGCTTCTTCTTCCTCTTGTTTTCCTCCTTATTCGAGTTGCCAAATGGGGTGGTTTGGCGTGCCTTGATGCCTTTCGTTACTTCACTTATTGTTGTTGTTGTTATTGTTGCTATTGCTATTCGATTGTTGCTTTCGCTGTTGTTGTTATTGTTTTTGTTGTCAGTATGAAAAATATCAAAGCGTCACAAATGGTGTTGGAAAGAGCACAGCCGCACGACAAATGGATGCGCGCCTTTTTTCACATTTAAGCCAATTGATTTCTTTAAAGTTGCAAACTTTAAAGTATGGTCTACTTTAAGGCGCTTGAACTTGCACTATTTCCAACACACACCTTGTACAAACACGTTTTCGCTTCCTCTTTCGCACTTGGCAACACAAGCTGAACAATTTTCGTGGTCGTTGAAATGTTTTTGATTTCTTTATTTCTCGCTTTTCCTCTCTACCTTTGCTTTGCTTATTGTGTATTCTTGTTCGGGCTTCGAACAAGATCAAAACAAATTTGTTGCAACTTTTTTCGTAAACGTCAAAAAAAATTGCTTTTCTCTGCTGCTTTGCTACACTTACTTCTGCTTTCGCTGCCACACACTATTTTCTCGCTAACGTTTCGTTTTTTTGTATTCCTGCATAAATAAAAACCAAAAACAATTTGTGTAGTAATTGTCACGAAAATTCTTCAGCACTGCAATCGGTTACACTGTGTGCAGAATATTTTCAAAGAATTTGAAACAAATTTCTTTTTATGTTTATTGCAGTGAACTAAAGCGTAGCGCACCACAGTATCTTACGGATACAGTATCTCGATTAGCACAAACGCACGGCACGAACAAGAGACTCGAACTGAAAGTTGAGTTTTTCTCGCACTCGGTGCGTGCCGCAGATTCACACCACATCGACGCCACATGATGCCGAGTGAGTAGTGCGGCGCCAAGTATTATGCTGTTGTTTCTTTGTTGTTATGTTTCTTTAATTTCTCATGCAATCACACAGAATGCACTCAAAATCGTTTCAATTTATGGCAGTTATGTGGAAAATAAGTAAAAGTGCAATAAATATGTGTCTAATGTATTCTGTTAACCACATGATGCCCGCATAGTACAGAGAAGAGGTCTGTTTGCTACACTCTCCCATCAACAAGTAGACGGCTTCGCTGCGTTGTATTTATGTGAGACTTGTGCCAAGCATTGCACCGGCACCTCTTGACTATAACAATTTGACCAAAAAAGCAAAACTTTGAAGAATAACTGAAAAAATTGCCTGCAACATCAACAACAGATCACATCAAGAAGCCCATAGACCACTTGATGCCCTCTATTAGTTCATTAGTAGTCACTGTTGCCAGTGCATGGGACTATTTTGTTGCTCTTATTTCAACTACACACTCCAATTTATCCAATCGGATTCTTAGCAGCCAAAAGCACTCAATTTGCACAAGTAGCTCACAGATACAGTCGAGTGCCAGCAATGTGCAAGTGTGTGTGAGAGTTGTGTTTTCGTGCATGATTGGTTGTGTTTTTCAATGGCCACACTGGCCATTTGTCGTTATTTCAGTGTTGCCAACACTTTGTCTACCGGGTCTTTCAATTTGAAAAATGAAGAATGCGTAGGTCAGAAGGCAGCATTTAAAAAGTTATGGACAACTAATTTGAACCAATCAAAGTAAAAATATCTGCCGAGATGTCATTCCACTCTGTAATGTTTAGTGCTCCGAAACATCAAATCAAATATCAACGTAAAATGCATGAGTACCTGTGTTTGACGGGTTGTTTGAGGGAATATCCGGACTAATGGCATCAGACAGCTCATCTCCTCTGAACTATTAACAAAAAGGTATCTGTAGAATAACGCCCAAGCGTGCTGGATGCACTCACATGACTTTGGAGATGGTCAAGCAGCTCCAAATAAGTTTTTAGAGCTCTCGACCACAAGTCGATTGTAAGTAGTGTAAATTAACCAAAGATCTGACGGAGTAGAATATTTTTTTACTGCTTTTGAAAGCCGAGGCACTTGGCTGCTTCTTTCAACACATCAAAAATATTATTGTTCCATTGAAGATTATTTTTTATGGACATGCCCCGAACTTCAAGAACTTCCTATTTCGCAATTCTGACACCACACAACCAGAAATATTTTGGGTTGTGAGGAGACTTGTTTGCGCGATAACAAATTGGGTCTTGTAAGGATTGAAATCGACACAGTTCGCTTGGCCCCACTTGGAGATTGCTTGTAGGTCACATTTTTTCAGAACAAAGGCTCTAACGCCGTTCGGCCCAGTGCTTTTATAATATAGAGAAGAATTATTGCATTTAAGAATTAAATTTTAAAATTTAATCATCAGTGTTTCAATTATAAGGCAAAATAAATCATTAAATCATTTGAAAGCAGACTATCAAATTAAATTTGCTTTTTACTAAAAGAAAAAAAAGAACTAAAGTATACATAAATTTTAAATCAAAAAAAGTTATTGGCAACAAGAACAAAATAGCATTTAATTTTAATACAAAAAATTTAAATTGATTCGAATTTCACCAAATGAGTTTAAATGAAGTTGTTTGTATTTTCAAACAAATCAATTTAAATTAGTTATGAATCAAATAGTTTACAATTTTTTGAATTGAATTTATTAAATTTTAGTCAATATTGAAATCAGTTTGAAATGTAAATTTAATTTTATATGGTTGATAATATTTGATTTTATTGTAGAATCACCAATTTAAATTTCAATCAATTTCAAACCTCAAATTAACTACTCAAATATTTTAAATGAAATAAATACATATGAAGAAATTTTATAATTGCTAACAAATTATTGATTTTAGAAATTACAAAAAATTTCACTAACTTCAAATATAATTTCAAATTTCAAAAATTATTAAATTACTCAAATATTTTTGAGGGAAAAATTGCATGATTAAGTAATAAATTAAATTTTATATTGTTTTTTTTTTAACAATTATCACATTTAAATTAAATTATAAAATTTAATTTAAATGTGATAATTGTTAAAAAAAAAACTCGATATATGATTTAATTTAAGAAAGCATCAAATTTTAAGTTTAAATTAGTTACAATTAATTTCACGAATTTCAAACTAAACTTCAAATGTAAACAATTTACGACTCACATAATTTAAATCAAATAAATATGTAGAAAGAAATTAAGTTTTTATTGAAACAAAATACTTAATTAAGCAAGAAAAAAATCACTAAAATCGTGTAATATCACAGTGACAAATTAAATTAAAATTGACTTTAAAATTTAATTTAATAATTTAATTTAAAATTAGAATTTTATATGAATTACAAATTATTTTCGCAATATTTAATAAAATCAATATTTTACTTTATAAAAACTCTTAGAAACGAAAATTATACTTATTTTTAAAAAAATTCTAAAAAATGTTTCACGTTTTTAGTTGATATTTATGTTGAAAGAAATTAAGTTTTTTTTTAATTAAATACTTAATTAAACAATAAATAAAATCAATAAAATCGAGGGATATCACAATGACAAATTAAGTTAGAAAAGAATTAAAAAAAAAATTAATTAAAAAATGTATGCGAAATTTAGATTTTTATCAAAAATAAAAAAGATTTTCGAAATATTTAATAAAATCAATATTTTACTTTATAAAAGCCGTAAGAAACCAAAAAGAAAATACTTATTTAGAAAAAATTAAAAAAAATTAAGTTTAAAATAAAAAACAATTAAAAATTAAACATTTTTTAGTTGAAAGAAATTATGTGGAAAGAAATTAAGTGTTTATTGAAATTAAATGCTTAATTAAACAATAAATAAAATCAATAAAATCGAGTGATATCACAATGACAAATTAAATTAGAATTGAATTGAAAAATGGTATTCAAATTATTTAAAAAAAATTATTAGAAATTTACAATTTTGCATGAAATAAAAATTATTTTTGCAATATTTAATACAATCAAAATTTTACTTTGTAGATTTGTAGGAAACCAAAACTACACCTATTTAGAAAAAATCTATAGTGTAATTCTTTCATTAATCATAAAAATGTTTTCTATATAAATACACACTACACCTATTTAGAAAAAATCTATAGTGTAATTCTTTCATTAATCATAAAAATGTTTTCTATATAAATTGAAATTTAAAATTATTTAATTTTTGAATTTTTAGTTAGTTTTGTTAATTACTTTAATAATTCAGATTCAAAAATTCTTCAAATTCAAAACATAATTTCAACTCAATTGTAAAATAATTTAAATGAAAAATTTTAATCACATTTATTGAATTAATTACAAGAAACAGATTTAAAAAATTTTAAAATGCATTAAACATTTTTTAATTTTTTAATTTTTCAGTTGAAGGTTTCTTAACTAATTTAATAATTTAAATTCAAAAATTCTTCAAATTCAAATCATAATTTCAACTCAATTGTAAATGAATTAGTTTAAATGAAAAAGTTTAATCACATTTTGTAAATAAATTACAAAAACAATTTGAGATACTTTGTCCAGCATTTACTTTGCCGAATTGAATACATTTTTTTAATTTAAATTTAAATTTTTGTTTGTCTTGAAATCTGTTTAACTAAAATTCAATTATAAGTCATTAAATAAAAATTTAATTTTTATAAAAAATATTTCTTTATAAAAAAGTAAATCTCTTTTATCCAAAAAAACTATATCCGAGTATTTTATCTACTTGAGTATTTAATATTTCTTCAACGGATCTATTGCAGATTTTTTTTATTGAAATTTCAATGTTTTATTTGAATTCAATGAAATTCTAAAAAAATAAATTCAATATATTTTTTATAAAAATTAAAATTTTATTTGTATATGCAAATATAAAACTAAAATAAATTTTTTTTGTGTACAAAAAATATGGAACAAAAGTACTAACACACACATGTTTCCTAGCGCTGGGCGTGGCCGAACTCGCTTGTGTTGTTTCGCAGGAGCGGGAGAAGTGTGCTTGTGTGTGTGGATGGTTGGACCTGTGTGTGTGTGCGAGCAGTTGCTACCACACCAACGCTAACGCTAAATGCCATAAATAATTTCAAAATATCTTCGCAGCATTGCTAGGAGAGAATTTATTCATTTATGCACATTCCCTGCTAAATAATTTAATTGTCTTGTTATCGATATATTCGTTTTTGTTTTTCTTTTCTTTTGTTGTTGTTGTGGATCAGTAACAAAGCACTTTTTGCATGCGTACATCTTTTTTTGCTTGAATTCTCAATTTTATTCATTTTAAAACTAAATTTAAGGTTTTTTTCACAATTTTCGCAGTTTATTATAATTTTTTTTGTTTTGTTTTGTTTGTGGCTGTGAACTCGTTTGTTTTTTTTTCGCAGTACAATAAAATAACATTTAATTTGAATTTGTTGTGTACAGCTGTTGTTTCGATTAAAAACAATAATTAACATTAAAAAGTGGTAAGCAGGAGGGAGAACGAAGACACTGATTTTTGTGTGTGTGTGTGCAGTTGGCTCGAAAAACGCTCACGAATTTGGCAAATTGCAACATACGTACAATTAAAAACTGGAGCTCACAATTAAGTTGCACGAGTTGCACGCGCGGGAAAAAACACTTACAAAGCTAAAGTAGTTAAAGTAATATTTATCGTGGGACTAAACACTAGAAAAGATATAAATGTAAAGTAGAACGTAAAGTAGGAGCAAAAGCAACGCCAAGGCAGCTGCGTTAGAAATGCGTCTTTAAGTCAGTCGGTCCAGCCACTCGCTCCTAGTGTGTTTGCCAGTGCGCTGAAATTACAGTTACACAACCACTACTACCGCCTACTATTTCGAGTCGAAGCAAATTGACAGGACTTGTTTGTTGGCTGTTTGGACCCCCGAAAAACGAGTGTGTTTCGTTTGGCATTCGCAACGGAATCAACCGAGGTCGAGGCATTGTGCAAATTGGAACAAGTTGGAAACTGTGTGCACGTTTTGAATTCCGTTGCGGTGGTTTTGTTCAATAATAAAAAAGTTATAATGAATTGAAATATTCAATAGTTGAAATCAAGGAACTGTCGTGTCTTTGCGGGTATATATGTGTGTGTGTTTATATATGTGTTGCTGTGTATGTGTGTGTGTTTGAATTCGATTTGACGCAGGACAACGAAGAACAACAAAAAAATTTACATTACTTATTCAAGTAGAAAAATGCCATAAAACATTTTTTTCATACAACTACAACGTACGCATTTAATAATATCACATCCATGATTGCTTTTGGCAATACAAAAACAAAAATGATCTTCAATCCCTCCCAAAAGAAATCTGTAGTGTTCTCCTAGAACCGCCTTTTTTGCTTTCGCTTTTTTTTTTGCTCTGCTCGTCGCATCACATGCGGCAACTGTAATTTCAGCAAATATGTACGTGTACGTATGTATATGTATGTGTGTGTATGCTGACGACCGAAGTGCGTCCGCAACTCGTCGGCACCCCACCACCGCCGCCGCCGACCACCTATGTGGTCGCGTTCAATTTACAGAACTCCTTGTAGGCCTTCTCAGTCTCCTCGTCCATTTCCGGGTCGAGATCGAGGTCCATGTCGCCGCCATCCTCCAGATCTTCGTCCGTGGACCCGCTGCCAGCACCCAGCGTGGCCGCGCCGTCGGACAGAAAGTCCGCCTCCTCGGCAGTCAGTTCGCGTCCATCCGGCCCGTAGAAGATCGGCTCGTCACTGGTGCGTAGCGGTTCGGGCGCCTTCAGTGCCGCCGCTGCTGCCTCGGCATCAGCTGTGGGCGAGCTTATTTTGCGACCCCAGTTGTTTCGCTGCAACGAGATGACGTTGGCCGCCAGCGGATACTTGCCCGGCGACTTCACATTGATGGCATCCAGCTGCTCGATGATCTCATGCATTTCTGTGGGACAATCGGCGGTCAGGTCGTAGCCGGCCAACTTGAGCGTCAGGCAGATGCAGCGCACATTGTCGGGCGACTCCTTGGACAGCAGCTGCTTCAGCGAGTAGACAATGTTTTCGGCAATGAGGTGGATGCGCGTGTCATCGCCTCGCAGCTGCATGTACAGCTCGGCGAGAAAGAGCGCCGTCTCACGCACCTTCTGCTGCTGGTTGGTCTGCATGTATTGCAGCACCTCTGTCTGGTGGTAGTCCAGCTTGCATTTCAGCAGCGTGTGGAAGAGCGAGTCCTTCTTCAGGTTGAGCATGTGCAGCAGGTTGTACAGCTTGGCGCCCATGTAGCGGAAATTCGGATTCTGTATGGACTCCTGGAAGATGTCCTCCATGGCGTTGGACAGCACATACTGATTGTTCTCCATGCCATCGAAGATGGTGAGGAAGCGCGTGGCAACCGTATCAAACTGGCCCGGATTCTGATTCAAACACTGGATCACCGTCTGCAGGTAGTCCAGTGCGATGGTCTCCACCTCGGCATTGGAGGCGCCAGTGGCGGCGGCACTATGGCCACCGCCGCCGTGACCGCCACCATGACCGCCGCCATGGTGCTGATGGTAGCGACCGCCGTGCGACTGATGGTTGTGGTGCTGCTGATGGTGGTGCTTGTTGTGTCGGCCATGCGGTCCCTGCTGTTGCTGCGGATAATAGTTGCCAGTGTGCTTGTTGTGACCGCCGCCGCCACCACCACCGCCGATTTTCAGACGTTCCTGCACCGACGCGGTCAGCGAGGCGACCTGTGGCGTGTACTGCTGCTGCTGGTTGTGGTGCGAAGTGGAGGCCGACTGGCTATTATGATTCTGCTGGTAGCCGTTGGAGTAGCGCTGCAGCCGCGGCTGGTGATACTGCTGGTACGACTGCTGGCTGTACGGCGCCGCCTGCGGCTGCTGCTGTTGTGATGGCTGCTGCGACATGCCCCCGCTGCTGCTGCTGCTGCCGCCAAAACGTGGCACAAACTCCTTGGCGTACGGCGACAGTTTCGAGGGCGACACGGTACGCGCATAGGCGTCCGTGCCAACGCCAGCGCCGCTTGGGTGCAGCGAGGCATTGCTGCCATCGGCGGCAGCAACGCTGTACGAGTTGCCGTGTGTGGGCGTAGTCGAGGCCGATTTGGGTTTGCGCAGCGGCGTGTAGTCTTCGTCCTCGGTGAAGGGGGCACGACCCGGTGTTATTTCCATAGCTACACTAGAGTTCTGCTATTTTCGTCGTTGTTGTTGTGTCACTGCTCGATTGTTGCTGTTGGCGTTGCGTTGAGTTTCTCTTCTTATTCGTCAGGGGTTTCAACGGTTGTCTGTGTTTGTTTTGCTTGCGTTATTTGTTTTCAGCCGAAATGCAATTTCGTTGTGGAAAAACTGAAAAAGACAACAAAATGAAGTTTATAGTTTATAAAATTTTTTTTTTTAATTATTTAATGTTTATTTTTCGTTTTATGTATGAAAAGAAAAACAATTCATTCATTGGCAAAAAGTTAAAATGAAAAACAAAATTTGTTTGTAGTGTGAAAATATATGGACGAGAGTCATTTCGATTAATAAAGTTGATAACAAATCGATCAAATGCATTCCAACGTCGACACAAGCGACAGTAAAAACCACAAAAAAAAATTATTTAATTAATACAGAAGAGACTTTTTTTGCGCCTATTCATGCCGTTCGTTTTCACTGCTAATCGTGTTTCAGTCCTTTTTTTTTCGCTGCCGCAGCGTATTATTTCGACAATTATTTGTTTCACGCTTTTTGCCGCTGGTCTGCAATTAGCGGCGGAGCAGGGAGTGCGGGCTGTCATAAATTGATGCGAAATTTTCCAGCACAAAGTAATAAAAAAATACGAAAAATGTGCAATAAATTGAAGCAAAAATTTAATATTACTATAGATATGAGTGGAAGCCAGCTGGAGGAAGCCCAAGCAGATGGACAGCGATGTTTCAAGGTAATGAAAGGAAAGAGACAATAGGCAGTAAGAGAAAACAAAGTCAGTTGTAAATAAAACCATACACCATTTCGAGTCATTTAGAGTCAGAGAACCACAAATGGGGAAGTTCAATTGCGTTCAGTCACAGCAAAACACTAAAGGGGAACCACAACTGCTGCAGTCTTAAGTGTGATCAACCGAAAAGTGAGCGGCGGTTGAATCTAACAGACCACAAAAACAACATGTGTGGGTACATAGCGTTACAAGACGACTTACATCAAGGAAAATGTGGCTGGAATGAATTTTATAAAATATACCAAAGTTTGTAATGAGTGAAGACAGTTTTGTTTGTTCTTTCTGAGTAAATTTTTGATACTATCAGTATTCATAAATCGAACTACAGCAGTTGTTGCGCTCAGAAGAAACCCTTGCGCAGACTAGACAGCGTCCAGTATCATCTAATTTAACCTATGACGTTCATCGTTCATGTGCAGCAATGAAAGTGTAAAGTATATATGAACTATTTAGTTAGTCATGGCTTTTCAAGTGAATCTTTGAAATCTGAAACTTGAGCTGGATCAATGCAAAACGTTCAAGGAGCCGTGCATGCAGGTAAATGTGCTTTCAACAAAACTGTATCGACATAGTATATGTTCGTCTGATCATCAGATGAGTGGATACGCATGAAAATGCAATCTGCAAAAGTTAAAAAAGCGTGAAATTAAACATTTACGTTTATGTCTACGTTTTGCCACAAACGTAATAGGAATAAAGCTTTTAAAAATTAAATATTTCAAGTCTGCCAAAAGACAATAGTAGTTTTTGATATTTTGAATCCATATTTAAAACATTATAAACCATTGAAAATTGATTCCATTCCTTTAAGCTTTTCATAAAATCGTTTGGAAGCACAAATCTGCCACTTGCATGATTATTATTATTATTGATGAGGATAATGCTCTGCGACCTGTAGACCCTTTTTGAACTTCAAAGACTGTCAGTGAGTCCAGTATCCAAAAGAAATTTAAGTATACTTCCAGAACTCTGGATACCCAGTCTGTACCTGGTATAACATGGTCCCCCAGGTGTTTCTTTCTTGAATCCATGAGTACGGGGCATTCTCCTATATATGTATTGCAGTCGCGTTTTCCTGCAAGCAGCCTACAACACCCGTTTTAACGGATTCCTAGTTTAGCTTGATGATAATTCAATCTAAAATGCCCTTTAGCATTTCCGTGATAATCCTTAGATTATTCTTTGATAGGGTCATACATTCCTCGAACCTTTTCCTATTGTAAGACCCGATAACCAACTTGGAATGCTCTAAACCTGATTGATTTTCCCAGTATTGATTCCTTCTGGTTGAATGTTAGAAGAAACGAAGCAAGTAACCGTGACGTATGAAGTGCGATTGTAAAGGAAGCATTGGCTCACCCTGAGCTGAATTTGCTATGATGATGATTCCTTCTGGTTATCCAGTCCTTTCTCATTAGCATAGAAGAAGCTCATTTTCCCAAACCACAAAAAGGTTCTGGGCTGCAAGCTCTTTCTATAACAGTTGCAGTATATCTATGCTTAACTCACCTATTAACAAAACTTTGAATACATTTATAAATATCTCCCACCAAACTAGTATAAAGCGCATTAATCGCTCTACTGAACAGAACCAAACACGCTTTGACATTTAATGGCCCCAATAACAGGCATAGCCTGCATAATCATAGCCATTTGCAAAATAGCAAAAATACAGAATCCAAGTAAAACAAAAAAATGTTTGCGAAAAACTGAAGCAGTGATAATTGAAGCAACGCACTATTGTCACTTGAGCGCATGGACCATTGACTCGAACTGTATGACTAGCTGAGCTAATTCTGAACAGATTAAAGTGTCCAAACAAACATTACAAAACTCAAAGCAATGCAAGAAAAGTAAAACAATAAATACAAATTACAGTCAAATGTGTGCTGGGGCTCATCAATGCCGCGCACGTTTGTGGCCGCAATGCGCACATTTAGTTTTCTTGCACAAAACGAAATTTCTTGCCCAAGTGGGCGCTCGAACGCGCAAATATTTTCATACAAGCGACAGTGCCCAAAAATGTTGCCGATACATTGCACAATTACTTCAATGTGCAATTTCGCAGCACTGCCTCAGCTCCGCTTAAGGGCGTGGCAAAGCCAGCCAGGTGGTTCAAATCTTAGAAAATCCCTTTCCCTTTCAAATCACAACATTCCATTGTAGTCCTGCACTTAACCAACAACAGCTGCCGCCGCCACGCCCACTGTCTACAGCAACTCGCTCCGCCTACCTTCCGCCCTTGACAAACTAACCTCAAAAATATGGGCTAGGCCCACCCTTTACATTTCGCATACGTCGGGAGCATGTTTTTCGCCCTCACCGCACCTGGCCCCTTGTTTCCCACAGGCAATCGCTGCTACCTCTTCTTTTTCTTTTACTACCTCTTCTGCTACGTTGCCTCATGTCTCTTGCTCTCCTTTATGTTGCTTTGCATTTTTGTTTTCCTTCTTTCATTTATTGCGTACCTTTTTTTCACTACTTCACTGCTGTTGTTGCTTCTTCAACGGCTGCTATTGTGCCTGCGTTGTTGTTGCTGTTCATCTACCGCTGTTTTTGTTGTTTCAGCTGGTGCTGCCACAGTATTCTTGTTGTTTTTGTTGTTGCTGCACGCTCGTTTCCCCTTTCCAATTTGACTGCTTGCGTTGTCACTTTTGCCAGCCAGCCCGCTTGCCTGCTCCTTCACACACGCTCCGCTTTTTCGCTGCTTTCGCACTTCTGCTGCTGCTTCTATGCCCTTCTATTTCGTTTTTCGCTTATATTTCTTTTATTTTTTCTGGATCTCTTCACTTATTTTCGCCAATTTGCTTTTGGGTGAAATTTTTCTTGCTGATTGGTCTCCTTTTGTCTGATTTTGCAAATTAATTTGCACATCAAAGCAGACGTCGCAAAAATACAAGAAAAACCACTTCTGCTTTTTTAGCTGCTCCAAATTTTTATTTTATTTTTTCCAATTTTTTTTTCACCATCGTTGTAGTCGTCGTTTTATTCGTTCCCGTTCGTGCGATCACGCAAGGGTAGCGGAAAAAAACCGAAAATTCCAAATGAATATTGCAATTTGCATGGCAGCAAATCAGATTGCACTTACCTGAGTATGTTGCAGAAAGCGCTGCACTTCTTTAATTGTGCCTTTTTAAAAATTTATGCGAGCTACAAATGATTAGAAAACCGAAAGAAAATCCAACAAACCGTCTCGCTCGAAATTCTCCGCTAGGGGAATAACGAGAAATCAAGCAATGTTTGCTTCTTCTTCCACATGGAATTGGCATCAGTGTTGCCACTTCACAAAGGAGTAGGGAACGGTAGGCCGAATTATAGCAATACAATCATTGCATTTTATCTTCACATGGGACAAAAGATATAAGATCAATGCATGACCCAATTTTTAAGCAAGTTTCAACACAAATGTAGTTTTGTTTATTATATCTGACTAATATATACCAGATGTATTTCGAAAGGTCACTAACATTGTAGCCGTACTTGCAGCGTTGGCCACATTGACTTATCTTGTTGTTAGCGTTGCCAACGACGTTCAAATGTAGTCAGCAAATAAAAGCATTTATGCATCCATGTTCTATGTAAAACAAATAAATAACCTAATAAAACACTCCACTCAATGCTTACAATCACTCGCTCCCTTAGTTATTGAATAGAATTTTCTTCATATGCAATTTACATCTGATTGTAATGTTTCAGTTATGAAATTTTCGAGTATATTATCAACGAACTTTAAAACAGATATTTTCCCTCAGCTCTAACATTTCACATGCAACCCTGCGAAATCACAATTTCCTGTCGTCATTCCCGTTGACAGCGGAAATTTGCTTGTCATTCGAAAAAGAAGAAGTAGCAGCCCGAAAAATCAGAAGATTTTTAAAGAATCGACATAAATTCTGTAAGTTGTCGCAATTCTCGCACATTTTTTCAAACCAGCAACTAAAACATATCCTCACAAACAACAATACATAGCGCAAGAATATATTACCGAGCTGCGCAACGAAATGTTTGGACGTCAAAGTGGCATTGGTAGCAACTCTACGGGCAGCGGCTCCAATTTGGTGGAGTTTCGCGCTGGACGTATGAATATGATTGGCAAGATGGTGCACCCGGACACCAGAAAGGGTCTGGTGTATCTAACGCAGAGCGACGATGGGCTGATGCATTTCTGCTGGAAGGATCGCACTACGGGCAAAGTAATGACCAAAACTTTGACAAATCATGCCAATTTCCTTATTTGGTTGTAAATTCCAGGTTGAAGATGATTTGATTGTGTTCCCCGATGACTTCGAGTTCAAGCGCGTCGAACAATGCAAGACCGGACGTGTGTATGTGCTGAAATTCAAGTCATCGTCGCGTCGCATGTTCTTCTGGATGCAGGAGCCCAAAGTGGAAAAAGATGAAGAGTACTGCCGTCGCGTCAACGAGCTGATGAACAATCCACCATCGCAGCAGCGAAACACTAGCGACAATGGCGATCTGCAGTTCATGCTGAACAACATGTCGCAACAGCAGCTGATGCAGCTGTTTGGCGGTGTGGGGCAAATGGGTGGACTCACTTCACTGCTGGGTTCAATGAAGTATGCATTACATGAATTTCGCTTGAAAAAGTTTGCCAATTAATATTTGCACATGTTTGCAGTCGCTCAGAAAACAGCTCATCGCGCACGCCGGGAGGCACACGTAGCTCCAGTGCTGCCGCCAGTAACCTGCTCACACCTGAATCCAATGCCTCAGCACCGCGCACCCCCTCCGCCCCCAAAGGAAAGAGTGGCAAAAGCGGCACCAACGCTGGCAGCGCCAGTACACCGATAGTGGCCGGTAAGTTAACTTTGCCACTCAAGCTATGTATACTAATTGCTTCTTTTAGCAACTGCTGGCACAGCACGTGATGTGAGCGTTGACCTGTCCACTGCCATTGCCGGCTCCGAAGCCATCAACCAAATCATTTCGGATCCGGAACGTGCCAAACTACTGTCAGTGCACCTGCCCGACACCGAGGACGGCGACGAGACCAAGAAACAGCAAATTAAAGATACAATTGCCTCGCCGCAATTCCAGCAAGCGCTGTCGCTGTTCTCCAATGCGCTGCAATCGGCGCAACTGGGCCCAGTGGTCTCACAGTTTGAGCTAACACCCGAAGCGGTGGCTGCCGCCTACGCGGGCAATTTGGAGGACTTTGTAAAGGCGCTGGAGAAGGCGTTGCCGGATGGTGCCACCATGGAGTCGGCCAAAGATGAGAAGGAGGCAGAAAAGGATAATGATAAGGAGGCGGTCAAAAAGGAAGAAGATGGGGCAAAGATGGCGGCCGACAAGAAGGAATAGTCGTTATCGTTACTGCTGTTGGGATGTGAATGGGTCCCTGTTCAGAGCAAAGTGCGCTAAAATCGATTACAAAACATATAGCTACACTTAATACAGAATATACATTTACACAAAAACACTTTGTATTGACAAGCAAGTGGCGCAAAAGGCTCACATTTACTCGCCTTCAACGCTTCACTGCTATTCTACACTTCTAAAATCTTCTAAGAAAATAACAAATGGAATTAATCGCGCTTTTTAAGACATGAAATGAAATTGTGCTTAAAATTAATTAAAGAAATACATGAATTTAAATTAAATTGGCAAATAATTGCCACTAAACACTGCATTAAACTGAAGCAAAGTAAAATAGTGTTTGTTAAATGAATTCAGAAACATTTCAATTATAGATTTTCAGACCATTTCGAGCATAATGAGACAAGATTTGAAGTTTTTAGTCATCACGTTGAATGCAACGATTCGGTTTCTGGGTTCCATTATCGCAGCTACCACCCACTCAATCCTCATTGTCATTCCTACAAAGTCGAAATGTACAGCACTCGACTGTCTTCGACTTTCACTTTCCAACCAATGCAAGAAGCTTTTTAGCTGCAATTTCGTTATACTAAAATGTTCAGTGTTTGTTTTTATTTTATTGTAACAAGTATTTTCTGCGCTTTGTTTGCAATAACTTTAAAGCTTTGAACTTGCAATGTACAGCAACAGGTGGTTTGGAGTAGTTGAGTGGGTGGTAACTGGCCCAAACGCCTCATTAGTTATGTGCCATTTCGTGTAGATATGTAACACTTCATGACTTCCGTTCCCCTCTCCAATAAGCTACAAACTTTCAGTGCCACAGTTGAAGAGCAAAATTGAACTTAAAAATGCTGAACCCAACACTTGCGCAATCGGAGAACAAGAATAGAGAGTAGTGTGTAAATTTTTTTAGGATTGTTATTGGAAATATTAGTAAATTATATTTTTTTTAAGGGTAAGAAAAAAAGACGGTCTGAAGCGCTTCATAAAAATCTGATCTTGTTCGGATCGAGGGATATGCAGGGGAAACTAGATTATCGTCAAGATTACATTGTGGGCCATACAACTCTCCGGGGTGGATGTATATAGAATTCACTTGACTTTTTTAGGTTATAGGTTCAGGATGCGTTACATAATTAATAGTAGGGAATACAAAACAAGTCATTGTTGGTCGTTAGTATTAGTTAATAAATTGTTTATTATTATTATTCCATAATTGCTTTCCTTTTAATAGTTTTACTTATCTTTTTTTACTAGTTTAAGCTTGACTTATATATTTTAATTTACTATTTTATAAATTTTCAATTTTAATTTGAACGGCTACGGCAACTCTGCACATGGCAAAAGCACCCAACAAGGAAAACAAATCCAGCCACAAAAAAGCAACTCAACGCAAAGAGCAAAAGCGACTTAAGGGAAAAATTGCCGGTCGCCGGTGTATGCGCAGCGGCGCTTCAACTTGTTGTATGTGTTGGTGGCGGCCAAAAGCCGCTCGTTACCGGCGCGCATTGCCAAAACAATGCTTCAAACGACCCTCTTATATTTGACCTTTCTAATGTAAATTTACAGAAAAACACATCTTTACAGAGAAACAATACAAATTAATTTTGTTCTCTATCAATAATTTGTAAATTTTGCTCAAATACTGGCAAATTAATGCTCCACTTTTATTGTAGCTGGCAGTGCCGCTGTCAGATGACACTCGTTCGTGCGCATGCCGCTCGTGGCCAGAACTCGTCCATTTCGTGTACGTGTACTCGTCGATTGTGCTATGTGCACATGCAGCTCTCGCTCTCAGCAACTCCAGCAAAAGTTTCGTCTTTTTCGATTGTTTTTGATTGTTGGCTTTTTTGTTTTGCATCTTTTTTGTGATTACATTACCATTTGGCAAAACATCGTTTCGCGCGGCGATTCGGCATTGTCGGCGCAATTTGTTTTCGACCGTCGTCTCTGACAGTAGCGCAACGGCGCAACGACAGCGCTAGCAGAAAAAAGTCAAAAATAACCAAAACAAACAGCGGCCAATGGGAATCAAAACATCAATGCAACAACAACTGGACAAATTTGTCACAACAACAGGCAATAGTGGCATTTGGATTATTGGCACAGCAGCGGCAACCAGCAAATGTAATGCTAACCAAAACCACAACAATACATTCGTACAGCAGCAATAATAGAAAATAAAACTAAAAAGAGAACGTGCAAAGTAGAAAAAGCAAACTGCACTTGTGTGTACGTGACATCGCGCTTGTGTGTGCGCTTGCACACCAGAACAACAACAACAACAAGACAGCAAGTGCAAATCGAGTGTGAGCGCAAAGCGCGAAAGTGAGATTGAAGGAAAACACGGCAAAAGCGAACTGTGTTTACAATTAAAAAAAAAAGCAACAAACAAAAACAGCTAAAAATTGTAATTAAAATCGGCTTAGAAGCGAAACGGCGCGACAACTCCAACTGAAAACAAACAGCAACAAAACACAGCTTTCCTCGCTTTGCCATCCGGCGCCTGTTGTCGCCATTGATCGCCGCCACGGTCCCCTACCAGCCGCCCACCCACCTTCGGTGCTCGTCGCTGCCCGCTACCCCCCAGGCACGTTCGCCGCAACGCCTACCGCTCGCTTCGGGCCGACGGCCACGATTGCTGCCGTGCGGTGGTGTGGTGGAGCGCAGCTACCCAGCAGAAGCAGCAGCAGGGAATAAACGAGAAATTGCGTTTTATCGCTTGACGCTTTCAACGCTCTTCGACGCGTTCGCGCTGGTGAAATGTTTTCGTCAGTGAAAAATTGCAAAAATCATAATTTTATCCAACGAATTGCAGCTCAGCGGCAAAATGTGTGTAAGATGTGCATAAAGTGAAAAGTTTTCGTTACGTTAATGTTGCAAAAAGATGTCTTGCAATTAAAACATCACAAAAAAAATCCGTTGAATATATTATTTTTGTTTTTTTTACTCATTTGTACCCTCGTTTCACTCGTCGTGGTCGACCGTTCATGTACGTTGCGCCTTTTTTAACCCCATTTTTTGTGATTTCTGATGGAATTTGATGAAAGTAAAATTTCGAATAAATAATTTGAAGAAAATTGTGCAAATAAAGTTAAAAATGCTTGTGAAAAGTGTAACAGCAAAATAACCTAAAAAGGTTTTAAAAAAAGAATAATTATTATAAATATTTATAATAAAAAAATGTATCAAAAATTATTTGAATGTGTGTGTAGAATTGTAAAAATAGTTTAACCGTTTTTTTTAATTGAGTAAAATGTTGAATAACAAATAAAACGTAAGGCTTAAGTGCAGAATAGCGTACCCTCGTAAAAAAAATTAATAGGTATGCTTATACAAAGAAGTTTCACTCCTGAGTCTAACTAAAAATTTTGCCTGGGAAATGCCTACAAAAGGCGTGGCACGGGGTCAAAGTTCAAAACTTTTATCAAAATAACTCATTCAATTTTCAATCGATTTATATGATATGGGTATCAAACGAAAGGTCTTTTTCATACCTTTATTTTGGTGTACAACATTATATACTTTATATGTACGAGTAAAAAATTATAAGCAAAAACTTTATATTAAATTTAAAAACCTGATTTTTTTCTCGAAAAAAAAACCAAATAAAGATATAATAAATTTGTTACCATATATTCTCTACGGAATTCTCTTTACAATGAAATATAGAACATTTGAACTTTTTTTGTTTTTGTTTTTATATTTAAATTTATATTGACTTAAAAGAATCTGCCTGCAAGGGGATTCTACGGTTTCCGTGGCGCCGCCATTTTTTTATGATCTTTTTAGATAGATTGACCGAAAATAAATCGAAAATGATGAATAAAATTTTTCGATATCTCGCTTCGTTTTCGAGATATCGAGGTTCAAAGTTTTTATATTTCCATATTGTGCACACCTGACTGTTGCCTGATGTGGTGGTAACTCCCATGAGGGCTATTTTTTTAGCGCCCGGCCGAAGACCGGCCACACAAAAGGTACATGAAGGCAGAAATTCTTTGCTTAGGCGCGATATTTAATTAAAACACGCATTGAAAAAAAACAAAACTGTATGTTTTTATATTTCATTGAAAAGAGAATTCTACACGCTATAATATAGTGTACATTTTTTTGTATCTTAATAACGAGATTTTTCGAGAAAAAAATCGGGTTTTGTAAATTTTATAAAAAAAATAATTTTTTGCTTATAATTTTTTAGTCGTACATATAAAGTATATAATGTGGTACACCAAAATTAAGGTATGAAAAAGACCTTTCGTTTAATACCCATATTGAATAAATCGATAGAAAATTGGCTGAGTTTTTATGATAAAAGTTTTGAACTTTGACACCGTGCCACGCCTTTCGTAGGCGTTTCCCAGGAACAATTTTTAGTTTGTTACATTCACAAAACCAAGCTCTATACAGCCAAATTTTTTATTTTTATTTTTCAGGAGGGTACGCTATTCTGCACTTGTTCCAAACGTAATCTACAAATAAGGAAAGAGCTGTGGTGAGGAAAGTTACAAGCTGATAAGTGAAACGAGAAAAACTTGTAAATTGTTTTAGAACAAAAACAACAATAAACTGTAAGAGTACTTGCAACAACAGCAATAACAAAAGTTATAGTGAAAACATATAAAGTGGACAGTTTCAAATGTGACACAATAAATGTTTGAATAACTACAATAATTACAACAACAAAAACAGCAATAACTGCAATTGTAAATGTCAAATAAAAACAATAAAAATATAAAAAATTATGAAAAGTAATAATAGTTATAACAAATAAATAAATGAACTATTTCAAAAGCAATAAATTATAATTAAAATAATTTTCAAAAATTATTTGCCAATGTAACAACTAAATATACAAAAAACAAAAATTATACTGAAACAGAAATAATCACAAAACAAAATTAAAATCAGAGCAAATGCAATTAACAACAGCTGTAACAACAGCCTGAAGAAATAATTTCATACAAACAACAAAAGAGAGTATTACAGCTAAACATACAACAACAACAAATGTAAAAATACAACAACAAATTGTAAAATATAAATAGTAAGAGGAAAAACAAAATCATCAATGATTGCAAAAACACCTAAAAATCAAAAAAACAACAATTGCAACAAAAAATAATGCATGCAAAATTAAGCCTAATTAAAAAATACATAAATAAAAATACAACAATTAAACAATAATTAAAAAACTGACAGCTAAACCCCTAACGACAAAATAAATTAAAATCATATGACAAAACCTATAATAACAGACAGTTTTTTTTACAAAAATTACAGCAACAATGACTAAAACAAACAAAAGTAATTACAAATGAAAATGTTAAAAAAGTAAACAGTTTAAAAATGTTGATCATAAAAACTGTACATTCTACAATTAAACAGCCGAAATAAAAAATGTGACAGCAAAATTTAAAGAAATTCAAAAAACCAAAACTAAAGATATAAAGGCCAGAAAATAAACAAGTATAGCAACAACAACAACTTATAACATAAAAATGATAATAATGAAAGTAATTTCTAGAAGGTAATTAAAACTTTAAAACAACCTACAGATTCCTGAATTAAAAGCAAACAGTTAAAGCAGAATTGAAAAAGCAAAATAATTTTAAAACCACAACAATTACAACACTAACAACAATAAATTTAAATACATACACACAAGAAATTGAAAACAAAATGTTAAAATAAACGCAAACTTTCAACGTTGTAACATCAATTAAAAATTTACAAATAAAAACTTCAAATACAAAAATACAAAAACAAAATTCAATAACACAACTCAGCTACAACCCAGAAGCAACTAATCCCACAACAGCTACAGGCGCGCTGCAAATACTGACAACATATGTAACAAACAAAAACAAAATCAACAAACAATTACAATTTCAACTACAAACAAAAAAAAACAAACGGCAACAACATTACTTGTCAGCTGTATCAACAAAAGCAACAACAATATCAACAACCATAATACTTAAAACAACAAAACCGTTACTAACTACAACACTGTCGGATACCAACAACAAGTATAACATTACATAGCAGAACAACAACCGACAAGGCTAAACGCTGATAACCTGAACTCGGTTTGGTTTTTTTTATTTTTTTGTTTGTGTCGTTCAACTAACTGAGGGACGATCGACTTGATAGCTGCGTCAGAGCGTTGGCGGATATTTCCTCCCCAACAATCGATAAGGTAAGCAAAAAAAAGCAATTGGTGCGAACACAGAGTCGCACAGAAACGATTCCGAACTGTCTCCCTGCACACCCTCCGTGTTTGTTTTTTTGTTGTAAATGTCATTGGATAGTGAAAATACAACAATGGAAAGAGTATTCATACATTTTTTACTTATCATTAATGCCGGTTGCCGGGCTGTCAGACGCATTTGTTTTTGCAAAACTCTACTAAATATTTTTGCATCAACTTTAAGCAAATAATCTGTGAAAAAATTTAGATTTAAAAATTTTTGAATACAATTTTATTATTTCTTAAAATTTGCCCTCGTCGACTGAAAAAAACTTATGCCAGTTTAACTTATGATGGTTGCTGATTTTTTTCATATTTTATTTGTCAAAGAAATCAAATTTTTAATTATATAATTTTTTAACCTTTAAAAATGATGATGACGCTTTACAAAAAATTTTTATAAAAAGCAAAAATTATAAATAATATTTAAAGAATGAAACAATGACAAATGTCTAAGAACTCCTACTGGCTGCAACTGGTTCGTTTAGGTCATCGATATTGTCCTTCGTTGCTGGAAATTCCTGCAAATCGCAGCTGCCTGTGCTGTAATTATAGCCAAGAATTTGTGACAATTGCCGCCGTGCACGCCAATGTCAAACGGGTTCAAGAGCACATCAAATGCGAAACATGAAACGCGCAAATGAGCTAAACTGGCTGACGTTGTGGTTTTGTTGTTATTGTTGGCGTTGTGCTTGCGAGCCTATGCACCAGGTGAATAGATGAAAATAGAACCATACAAAATACATATAAACCCAAAACCAGACACATGCAACAACAACAACAGAAACAGCAATAATAATACTAAACGATGGAGCACTTAATTTTTCGCCAACTGGAAGCCCACGTCAATGTTACAAAAACAAATCGAAGTAAAATGAAATTGAAATGAAAATTGCAGGCGGCAAATTTTTGGATGGAAAATGTTGTTGCGTTGTTGTAAAAGCCGTACAAAAACAAATGCAAACAGTACAACAACTGTAAAATGCAAAGGGAAATGTGTACATATAGCGAAATTTAAACTCTCCCTTTTCATTGACAACACACACACACACACATAGACACCCACGCAGACACACAGTCGAACGCTGTTGCAGGCAATAAATGCAGAGTACCATTACCGTTATAGTTGCGTCTAGGGGCAACCGAGGGCACAAGTGTTGCAACAACTCGTGGCAGCAAACAAGCCCACCAGCCAACCGAATGTGCCAAACCGCCAGCCAGCCGCGCCGGCAGGCAGCCAGCGTCGAGCCACAGCGCGCCGTGCCATGTTGTGTCAAAATAATGTAGAGAAATAATTCCAGAACTTTAAGGTTGGCCAAAACAACCATGGTCACAGCAATAACAACAACAACAACATCATCAATAGCAGCAGCAGTAGTAAGAGACACGACGTTGCCGAACAGCTGAAACAGCGGCAACGGCACAACACGACCGCTTTGGGGTTGCTGCTTCACGGAGTCGCATCGAGCAACAACTCGCTGGCTGCGACTTGGCTTGGAGGACAGCCAGCAACAAAATCGAACACAGAAGGTGGAGCAGTAAAATCCTGACGAATAAGCCAAAAAACAGCAACAACAGCAAAACGCTTCGCAGCCAAAACATTGAGACGGAGAAAGTTTAAACATATCGGCGCTGGATGAGCGGAAAGTGCGATGACTGCGCTGTTGGTGTATGGTTTTGCAGGATATGCGAACATATATATATAGTGTGTGTGTGGGTGTGTAGCGCATATATAAAGTTGACTATAAAACGAACACAACCTTCCTCAAACTGCCATGATTTGAGCACATACGACTATATGAACATGGAAGCAAAGGAACAGGAGCGCCAACAACAAATGCCAACACGAATTCACATAAACGTGAGAGCGTCAAAGGACCAAAGCTTTCGTCCTTAATAGTCGCCGTACGAGTGAGAGCAGTGTGTCGAAAAGAGACAGCATCGCTTCCCAGTCGACCAGCTTAAACGAAAAGCAAAAGAGAAAAGTAACAGCGAATAGTTTGCAAAGGTCATACGCGGGCTGACACTATCACAAAGTGTAAATATTTTATTATCCTTTAAGGTTCACACATTTCTTCAGTGGTCTGCTTTTGCTGCTTTCCTACTGCGTATTTGCAGCGAGTATTCATACGCTCTTTAACTGAATGGGTGCCCAAAAAAGTACAAAAACTAATGTGTTTGAAAAATCGAAATTATGGGCCACCCACACCAGCTCACAACAGACACTGGCGCACGTCAGCGAAGCGTCAAATAATTCAGCAAATTGATTTTATTGTTTAATGGTTCGTCCTGAAGCAGATTGCATTTAAAATGTTCTCACAAATCGGTTGAATTTGTATAGAAAGTTGCGTTGTGGTCTCTGCGTTTTGTGAAAAAAATGTATTCAACTTCCAAATGAAATCAAAAAACCTAAAAGTCGTACCCAATTTTTTCTCCTTACTCACTCCCCTAGCAAGCATAGGGCTTCAACAAGGCAAATGTCTTGTATTGGTTAAGTGAATCAATTTAAATTTTGCCTGGATGGGTGACTAACCTATTACTAGCTGTCCTCAGTGATAGGGACATCCTATCGATGGTATGATGATCGTTTTTCAACTAAGCTAACAATTTGAGAGCCGTCTGTAGATGTTTTGCTAATAGAAAGTAGATAACGCAAAGGATTAGTGTCTTCGATGGACGCTGCAGGAAAGGTTTGAAAAATGGGTGCGGCGCCAAGACTTAAAAGAGGAATAGAACCCATGACCTCTGGGATGGGAGCCCATTGCATGTACCCACTTGCACAATATTGAAGTTCAAAATCGAGATTGTGTTTTAAAACTACGTATTGTTTTTTATGTTTCAGTTTATTTGACTAGTTTTTAATACCTTTATTTACTATGCCATAAGGTAATTAAACAGATGTATATAAGCTGCCAACCAGCTTTTCACTCGCCCTTTCACTGTTACATCAGTAGTTTTTAAAAATAAGAAGATTCGATTACTTAAGTTTATAAAATGCGATCTGTCACATCTATTTTGATTCCCTAATGATTCATGGTACAAGTTCGAACCCATCTATTAAATAGGTAAATTTATCACTATCGTAGGGATCAAGTTGAGGAAATCAACTATTGTCTAAGATATGCTCTACAAGGTATTTGTATCTTCTGTGCCCTTAAGCTCCGAAGTCTGTGACTTGGTGGAGTCAGTTTTCATCATACTTCTTATGTGTTTAACTTTTTTTAATGAAAATTTATCGTTTATCTTAACATTGCCACGAATAGCTTTTGCAATAAGCTATGAGAGAGTCTTCAATTCATGGTCCTTTCAATTCAAATTTCATTACATATTTTCAAAAAGGATATTGTGTCATCGACTTCATTTCATTAGCTTTCATTTGACGTAAAAATTATTCCTTTCTGACATTTGAGTCAAGAGATATGATGTTTTAAAAGTTTCGGGAAGGGGCTTTAAGCCGCCATCTTTAAACTCAATTAAAAAAAAAAAACTCGAACATTCCGGGAAGAATCCCTTGACACTTTTTCATCTACCCATTTGATAGACCAGTACTAATTTCCTGGTACACAGATGGCTCCATAACGGAGGAAGGTACCGGAATCGGGGTATATGGACCGGGGATTAGATACTCGGAACCTACAGGAAAGCTGGCCACCAATTTCCAGGCTGAAGTATATGCCATTGAAAGGTGTTCTCACTTCCTCACTGGTGAGGAAATACTGGAACCGGAACAATGCGATCCTCTAAGACAGTCAAGCGGCAATCAAGGCATTAAGATCCTACCAGATATCCTCGAAACTTGTGTCGGAATGCCTTGAGAAGCTGAATGAACTTGGCCGCTAAAATCAGGTATGGGTCCTCTGGATTCCGGGACACGCCGGTATTCATGGGAATGAGCAGGCCGACAAGCTTGCAAGAAGGGCAGCATCTACCCCCTTCGTCGGCCCATAACCCTTCTGTGGTCCAACTTTCCAGGAAAGACGAGATAACCATGCAGAATCAATACTGGGAAAATCAACCAGGCCTTGAATTTCAAGATGGTTATTGGATCTTACAACAAGATTAGGTTCGAGGAATGAGTATGAGGTATGAGTCTCTCAAAGAATAATCTAAGGATTATGACAGGTATATTGACAGGACATTGTAGACTGAACTCTCATCTACCCAAACTAGGTATCATGGGGATCGAACTCTGTAGGTTTTGTTTGCAGGACAATGAAACCGCAATACACATACCAGGCATATGCCCTGCACTAATGCAAAAACGGAAGAAGCACCTGGGTGATTTTATTATACCAGGGTCGGACTGGGTTTCCTTAGGAAATATACTAACATTCCTCTTGGATACGAGACTCACCGACGAACTGTCCAAGAAGGGGGCACAATAGATCTCTTAGATCGAAGTAAACATTCCCTGCCAATAATAATAATAACATTACCTCGAGACCCTAATGAGTATTTTTGGAGCGTCTACATTGAGGTCCTTCTATTAAATATTATTGCTTGTTCTCGCAGTTAGTTTATTATCTTTATGTCTAAGTCATTATGCGCGGTATTCGTAATCTACGTGAATCGAAATATTAATCTTCTAATGTATATTTCGTAACCCTCGTGGGAGTTTCATAAGACACGAGTTTTGTTGAAAACCCCACTAAAGCCCAAAGTATGGTTTCGAGTAATTTTTGATTTGGAAAGTGCGCAACGACCTAAAATATCTTTTGTGGCTAACGTTTAAAGTTTCTCGTTCATATGTGTAAAGAGCATAGGCTTCGTTTCACTCTCTCTTACCAATCGAATCACTTTGGCAGATTCTCGACAATAGTCGCAAATTTTCAGATTTGTTGAGACAAAATGTTTCTATGCGAAAATTTTATTTAAAAAAAAAACAATATTCTTTGTCTTAATTACTGAACGAAAAGTGACCCGATTCAGTGGTCTGTTTTCCAGTTCCCAACCGGGGATGTTTTCAGCCGGCAGGAATCCGGCATAACTTGTGATTACTCCAATATCATTTTAAAGATTACGTTATGATAACATTGGCTCACGATACAATGGCACTGAAGTTCAATTTTATCAAAAGATACAAAACTGAACTTAGTAACAGAAAGTGCTGGGAAGAAACGTATCTGATAAACCAGTACATGATAACCTGGTACACGGATGGATCCTTAACAGATGAAGTTACCGGGATTGGTGTATATGGGCCGAGGACTAGATACTCGGAACCTACGGGGGGTGTGTTTATGTCGATTGAAACCATCTCCGTTTCCTTCAAAAAATGTGTCCCATCGTCACTTGAAAAAATTCCATACACACTCCTTTCTCCTGCCATTAAAATTTGTTGGCTTATCTGCAACATTCTACTTTTAATGAAATGCCTAATTTTTATTTCAATTTTCAGAAAAATTTACCAACTTGTTTTCCTTTGCATTCTTACTCATGCGGCCAACATTTTCCACACCAGTTGCGGCTGGATGTCGACCGCCTCCAGTGTGGTGTCTGGTGTCAGCTAATGGAAAATTCGCTGTCATGTTATTGATACTTGCTTGCTTGCAAAGGTTAACGTGCACAACCTTTTTTTGTCATTCACCGCTCTCGCTGTTCTCACCTATCAACCAGCTCCAAATGCAAAGGTCGTTTCGTCGAGTGCTGTTGAGGGTTTCAAATTATTCAAACGCACACATACATGCAAAATAATTACACACACACATGCATAAGTATGTGTCTGTGTGTGTATGTGGCATTTCGTATATGATGCGCACGCCACACTGTCCACCTGTCCCTGTTGCTTGATACTTCAGCGTTGCTGAAATCCTGCCTGCCGCCTACAGTAGCGCCTACCTCCTTCCCACTTCCGTGTGCGCTGAATTTATCCATGTTGCATTGACTGCTGTCTCATTTTACTCGCATTTGGTCGATTCGTCGCTGGTTGGGCTCGGTCTGGTCTGGTCTGCTGCGTAATTACCATTTCATATCCTGTGGCATATCCACAACGTTCAGTAATTAGATTTATGCCATAATTTTTCAATTACTACCATTTTTTTTTTTGCACCGACATAGAATTTTTAGATCGCTGCAATTACTTGTGTAGTGTTGAAGCGTTTATTATTTTAGGGTTGTTGTGTGTTTGGAAAGCCATAAAAACCAGCAACTTTTTGAATTTATTGCGCGTGCAAATGTGCTCCATAAAAGTGGAAAATATATGGAGGACCACAAAAGTGTTCTAAACATGTTAGAACATTATAAAGTCTTAAGATATTAGACTCGTATCGAGTATTGAGAATCCTTGCTTCAAGGTAATCAAGAGAGTCAAAATTTTATATTTCGCAAAAAAGAGAGTCGAAAATGATACTGAAATCTACTTGAAGTACCATATTGTTACGAAAATGAGTTCTCTATAGGCTTATTTCGGATCTCTGGATTGTGCTTGGAAAATAAAACCACTTCAATTATTCTGCGCAAACGCAGTCAAAAACCAGCAATCACTTTATTTACATATTTACACTTGTTTGTCTTTGCACTTGCTACTACTTATTGAACTATTGCATGTTTCCCCTTTGCTTGCTCAAATCAGACTCGTCCTTCTGCGCTGCACCCGGCTGCCTTTTATACTTGTCTGGTTATCGCGCGGATTGTTCTTGCACATTCTAGTTGGACTATCTCTCGGTCATTCTCGCACATTCAATTGGCCTATCTCTCGATCGTTCTCGCACATCCCATTATCATCGCGGACCATCATCATCACCATTGCCATATCGAAATTATAGCAAGCTGGCCGTACTCTAAAGTGCGTGCCTAAAAGTATGCCCGTAAAACATTCATGCATAACGCAGCGACAGAGTGCCTCATCATTACAATATGAAACCACCTTCATCTGTCCTAAATAATTTATTTTTCTATAAAAATGGAAACAAATTAAACAGCTGCACTAAACTCTAAACAAATCGGACTATAAACAAGTTAGTTTCCACTTACAAGATTCAATTAAACAGCACCCTAATCAATTTCAAACAAACTATTTTTGGATTTACATGTTTATTCAATAAATCAGTCAACGAAATACAATGCAACAAAAACAAAAAAATATAGTAAGGAACTCAGCTTTAATTCCTAAAAAAAAGAGAGAAATCGAATCTAATTTAGATCGAATTCAATAAAGTCATTGAATGAGTCATTGAAGTCGCAAATACCTCTCACTACTGTTTTGAAACTTTAAAGTTTAAAGCACTAATACACTGCAATAAGTTCATACAGATGATTTGCATAGACGTCGACAAAACTGTTAATTATCACTTGACTGCGAGCATTTTACCCGTTTAATTGACATTCACAAATAGTCAGCCAGACCAAGGTAGATGGCAAGTGAGCTACGTTACAATTTGGTAAAAGCTAAACTAATTTGGCGAAAGAACGTAATTAACTGTAACGAATGACGGGCAAAGGCAATCGCAATTCAGAGAGTTTTGCTAATGATGCAATATAAATTATGAATAGAGAAATACGTTTCTAGTTCAACGATTTCTAATAGAGTGTACACACAAAAACTCATGATGACACAAAATTATAGATACCGTAGCTGCCATTATACTGATAACACTTTAAAAGATTTCCAAACTTTTCGTAAAATACTATCATAAAGAAAAAATCTTTCGAGTACCATGAATATGTGATTTGTTTAAAGGGTTATAGCAGTCTATAGTTCAAAAGTAGCTTGTTTTTATGTTTAAACTAAAATTGTTCTATCAAGAAAACTCATTTTTTAAAGTACCTATCTCAGATTACCGTCGAAATATGTTACGTATTTTCTAAATTTACTGTCAGTTCTAAGACAGAAAAGACCACAATGGCCAAACTTTTTTCAAAACATTAACATTACTTAAAGTTAACTTAGATTTCAAGAGACTTTTTACATTAGATCTATTAAAAATGACTGCTTGTCTCATATAAATCTTAATACATTAACATTTTGTAGAGTTTACTTAGATTTAAAGATACTTTTTACATCGAATTTATTAAAAATTACTTCTTTTCTCATATTAAATTTTTAAACCTGGTAATTGAACGATTTTATGTAGAACAAAAAATTATCGTAAACAAAAATAAACTTTCTGATAGCAAATCGCTCATGGATTTTATTGCGTGTGCTTTGTGTAATATGTATGAAAGTACTGAACAATTGATTAGATTATTCATAGTGATACCTGGAATATTTTGGGAAAGTACCTCAAAATACGTATCTACTCTTAAAAAAATTATACTTATTCTTTGGGTTTGTTTTTCGTATAGTTATATATATTCTAGTAAACATGTATGTGCAATATATATCCTACTGTAAAACATTCTCTAATTGTACATTTTAGCAGAGCAAAAGTATTCTTCACTTTGGTGCTTCTATGGTGCTTCCATCACATATTGTTTATTAGCTGCCTCAGGTATTCAAATACATTAAGTTTATTGAAACTGATTAGAGATCTATAACTCTGCCTTAATATAAAACAACTCATAGGGTTAATAAGATTCAGCCGAATAACGACGTTGACGAAGGTTTAACTTCTAATCATTACGTCTTTGCAGAATTAACGTGATTCTTTGCATAAAATTGTCTCATTATCATGAATTTCTTTTAGTGTGAAAATAATACTTTGCATAAATATTTACACAATTCTTACGTAGTCCCTTCTTTTCAACGTATTTCTTCTAATTCGTAATTTTTCTAATTCGTATTTCAAATGCATTAAGTCTAGTAAAACTCAAGGTGTTTGAAGATAGTAAACGCTGCTTTCATATAAAACAATTTATAGAGCTAAGCGTAGGTTTCAATTTGAATCATTAAATCCTTCCAGAACCAACGTGATTCTTTGCATAAAATTGTCTCCTAATCATGCATTTCTTTTAGTGTCAAAATAATACTTTGCATTTATATTTACACAATTCTTACGTAGTCCCTTCTTTTCGAACATTCCCAGAACAGCTTTCGTAATCGACTTTATGTAATGCAAAAAAGTATGAGAAAAGTAGTTATTGATAAAAGTCTTTTCTAATTAGAGACTTGGATCAGATTCATAAAATGGTATTTACTCGTCCATCTGTCGGATCTATTAAATCAAAATCTATAGGTTCATAGGACAAGAACAATCAAATCTATAGAGCCTCTGTCAGACCAATATCTGCCATAACTTTATAAATATCGCATGAATCAAGTTGAAGAATCTTGAAGAATCATGGGCTCTCCATGCTTTCGAGAGGATTGAACAAGAAAAAAATGAATCCATTTGAGAGATTCGGCTTTTTTTCAAAGTAAATTCTCCGAGACATTTGTATTTTTTGTGCAGTAAAATTTCTCAGTCTTAGATTAGAAGAATCGGCTTTTGTTCAAAGTAAATTCTCCAAGACATTTGTATCTTTTGTGTACCAAAATTTCTGTCTTTGATCAGACTGATGTTTCCTCACTTGTTGCACAAATCTTAGGGTTCTTTTAAAGCTAAATGCATGTTAATATGTTGTAACTAAGTCTACAGGTATAATTTAAAATACTTCAATAAGTGCTTTAACCCTTTTAATATTAAAATCTGCTTATCGAAAGATTTTTCCGGGATTGACTGGTTTTTTGTATGTTTTTTCAGTATGTTTTCAATAGTTTTGAAGGGAAGTCCACATATTCAGAAAAATAATCCTTGAACCCATTTAAAACTATATTAACCCTTTTGGGATTACTGGGATAATACGTCCCACCAAGTTATTGATACCTTTCCAAACAATTATTCAGTTCTTATGACCCACGCAAAATGTTTATTCGAAATATATGTCCCTGGATAAAAAAATGACTTCAGAATTTGTGAAAAGTTTTATAGCATGGGAGCATATCTACCAAGAGGATATTGGTTTTTAAAATTAAACTCCGCCCGAAAGGATTAAACCATTTATTTCTTCATGAAACTTGTTGGTAAAAATTTTACTTAATGCCAATTTTTAGTTTATCTTAGTTTTAGTTAATCTTTTTATTTATTATTCAGTTTAATCTTATTTTGGCAACGAAAACCTTATTTTTAAAATCCTTTGCCGTTTTGACGCTTGAAAGAGTTTGCTTTCCTGAAAAATGTATTTCTGAATATTAATCGAATATAGGTCGACGATGCACTATGGGGCCTTTGCCGGAAAAACGTTAAAAAAATCGAAATTTTCATGAAAGTGTTCGATAAAATGAACACTAAGATACATGTGTTCATTTTATCGAAGAAGAATTTTCCAGGTATTAAGAAAATATAACCTCCAATAAATTCGGATTAGTAATTTGGGATGTGGAACCGCTCAAAGTTGACAATTTATCAACATTGATAAAAATATGTATTTTTTTTTGTTGTCATCTTTGATTTGTATGTAAATAAAACGATGAATTAGTTCAGAAGATATGATTTTTCCAACGAAAAACGTCAAAAGGCACCATAGTGCGATGCCTGAGATTTGAAATTGCTTTCCTAAAAGGGTACCTACACATATTTGAAAATTCAGTTTAAAGATTCAAATCACGTGTTCTTTTTTTAAGAACTAACAAAAATCGTTGAGAAACGGTTTCGTTTTCAAAATCAAAGTTAAGACCTTTCTTTCTCTTCCTTTCGCATAAATTCAAACATTTAGGCTGCACGACTTCATCAAAGAAACGCACTAATCTGATTGCATAATCGCTTCGCGGAATTGCAGTAGATCCCCGACAATCGGCAAAGACGTCCACAACATTCACAGGAATGAAAACAATCAAACAAACAGCGTTAGTTGTTTTCTGTACTTTGCCAACGTTTAGATAAACAAAATTTGCTGTGTTTTTCGGCTGCTTCGTCTCCTTCGGCGAGTGCGTTCAATGGTGGTGGAGCAGATGAAATTCAAACAGTCGAAATAAACAACAATAGCACAACAACAACAACCATGATGGCCGCAATGTGAGATGCCTAATAAATTAAACAAACAGAAACGCAGAAATACGCAGAGAAAGAGGCAACGCGAACGCTACGCAAAAATACATAAAAAGTTGAGTGCAAACATAATAGAGCGTTTTTTGCCGGAGGGGGCCTGAGCGGGCGGGAGGGTAAAACTGCTGGCGTTGGCAACGCTGCCATACGTAAGCGACGAAACGTTTTTGACATTGAACTTGAAAAATACGCGTGCGACGGGTATTTGGTAGATACAACCAAAAAAACCAACGACAACAATACTAACGAATTTCCTACAGTGTGTATTTGTAGTTGTGAGCGCGTGTGTATCTGTGTGTGTGCTATGTTTGTGGCGCTGTGTTATTTCCCTTTTATTATTAAATTTTAGTAGTTCTGTTGTTGTTGTCTTTGCTATATACGCGCACATGCTGTGCGTGCTATTTGTTGGGAAAATATGTCGACTGACTGGCTGCACGAATAATCAACAAGACGAACACGGTGGTATATTTGCTGTGCAGTGAAAACACAGTCGGTTGTGTTTTCTGAGGGGCCACAAAAGAAAATATGTTTGCCGCTCCTAATAGACTACTTACTGTCGAAAAAACAGACAGACAGTCGTATGAACTGAAGCAAGGAAAATTGTACAAAATGTGAAGTTTTTAGTTTGTTGTTTTCACGTCGGAAAGTGAACGCACCGAATGCCGAAAAGTGTCAAGGTGAAAGACAGCCATGTCAGCGCAGTATGCGTGCAAATAAACAGACCAACACACACACACACAAACGCGCGCGCATAGTTAATCAACAAACTTGCAAAAAAAAGTTAATGTCGCATGTCAGTTGGCTGTCATTTCACAGCGTAACACGCGTATTATGAACTCATAACAATTTCGTATGAAAATGTGAAATTGTCTGCATGAGGTTGTTGTTGTTATTGCTAATGTTGTTGCCTCAGCCCAATTATACGGCAGGCAACACACGAAAATTGTGAAATAAACAACTCGCTGGCGATGGCGCTTTGATTTTGGTATCGTTTTAGACTTTTGTTTTTTTTTTCATTTTCTTTTTTGCATAAAAAAATATACCAAATACACCAAAAAATATCGCTGTAATGAAAAACATACACATAGATGCTTGCAGACTAAAAATTGTCATCAGAAGACATGACTTATGCTGTTTTATTGTCGTAAAAATACGCAATGTGAGACGTTACGGTGGTTTTATGGGTTAATTGCTTCCGTTACGAGTACATTTCACGATTTGGCTTCAGCTGAAAAGACTGTGCGTTTTGAGACTAATAGGTGACTACTGTTTTGATTATTATTATTTTTATACCCGACACACACAGTCAATGTTCTATGATTGATGGAAGAATCTCTAGACAGGGAGGATTTACGAAGAAACTGTGAATTTATTGATGGTGGCACAATAGGACTGTGCTTTTTACTAGCCAAGAGTGCAAAGATTTAACGAGAATGGTGGTCGAACCACACGTGCAAACCCAACATTCAATGTCCTCTTTTGGGCAAGTCCCTCTTAGTAGTTAAGGAAACAACTCTTGATGTTTGATATTGATACATAAAAATATCTGTATTTATTAAAGTAATCTGAATTACCCTACGACCAATTGTGCTTCTATTTATTGCTTTCCTATCTCTTTGTTCTTTGTATTTACTTGACATAATCGAATTTATTAGGTCACCAATCTAACGGCCGAACAAGCCTAACTCAAAAGATATATTTCGGAAGTGTGGAAAAAGGAAATTGAAAACTAAAACCCGTGTTTATTTAATTGAAATGTTTAACTTAAATGTTTCATGTTTAAATTTTGATGTTAAACGGCGACTGCGGAAACAACCTTTGATACGGATTTTTTTTAATTTCCTTACGGGGAATACATTTTTCATAACGTAGACTTGGAACAAAAAACCCAAAAATGTTATAATCTATTACATCTAATATTGTCTCTGAGACTAGGAACCACCTGTGGAAGATTGTAATGCAGTTGGTGAACTGGACTATACAGTTTAACTAGAAGACGTATAGGAGGAGTGTCCAACTCTGCATCTCTTAAATAATGTTTATCAAAGCGAAAGGCTTTTACTTCTGTCATGTACTCAGACCAGAGTCCTGAGCTTTTTTCACATGTACCCGTCGCTGACGACCTCCGACCTCCATCGACACTTGAACATAAATATATCTCCGCCCGCTCTTCTCCCTGACGGTCCTCCAGCATGATCTATATTTTCTAGGTACATGATCAGGGCACGAGCATTCCATTAGTTGCCATCAGAAAGCCAATAACTTTATGCTGTGCTATTAAATTCCAAACACTGAATGTAGTTGGTTGGTTGAAGTGGCTGACTCACAGTCCCCCTGCAAGTCACAAGTAGCGCATAGACGCCGTTTTGATACCACATGCTCACCGAAAATCAAACCTGGTTAGTAGTATTACCAAATCCATCTGGTAGAATTTAGGTATCCAAAAAGATTCCCTAGACTTACTGTCGAGCAGTCGGTCGAACAAGTAAGGAAGTGTTTCCCTAGAGAATTAAATCTTGCCCTTGCCAAAGCTGGGCAGTGACAGAGGAAGTGGTTTGGTGTTTCTTTCTCATCTAAATTCCCACAGCTCCTAAGTGGGTATTGAAGGGGATGCTTAGCCTCTCCGCATGTGGACCTATGATGACCTGTGGTGACCGCCGTAAGCCTAGCGACGTCCGTGCGAGATTTGTAGATAAGCTCGCGGGATCTCTGCTCATTGTAGGAGGGCCACGTGGTACGACAGGAAGTCAGCGACTTCCACCTGAATGTAGTAATTTGGAATAATTTTATTGGACCAGATTAAAAATTATTTGCAACAGAGACCTTTAAAGAAATCAAACATTCCCATATTGGTATAAGTTTATATATGGTAAGTAAATGTTCGCTTCACCCATATTCATGTACAATCAATACAGTTTCAACAAATCAGCCCCATATACAGCAAATAAAATAAATATTTGCCTTGGAGTTGATGTCATTGCTTTGTTATTTCTTTCTGATGCAATTTTACTCTATGAGTAATGTTGTAAAAACAATCACACATAACAGTATTTATTTACTTTGGAATCGACACTTTGAATTAGTTTCACTTGGTCACAATTGACGTATTGTTTGCAATTTCAAGCGTATAATTAGAATAGTCTAGACTCCAGACTCTAGAGATAAAAATGTTATGATGGCTATTGTAGAAGTAGAAATTCTCTCGTTCACGCGGAAGGACTGCAGAGCCCGTAGGATGCCCCTACTTACAAGCAGTTCAAGTGCAAAAGATGGGCATAACCGACTCGAATGAATACAGGAAATGCAAAGAAAATGGTTTCAGGGAAACTTTGTTGGACATTCTTTGTCCTGCTATCGGAAGATTGCGCCTTACCCTTACTTAGGGGCATCGTTCTTCTGTGGGTTAGATGAGGACCCCAAGTCATGGCATTAAGTCGCTGCTGAACTTCGCTATGAACACCCACAATCTCTTCGATCCGTAGCACTAAACAACTCAAACTGGTACCGCTAGGGACCCAACAAATTGAAATTGATACTTTTGTATAGTTAGGATCCCAATTGGCAGTCAGTCTAGAAGACATGGCCACAGTCTTCCAGGCTGAGGTCTTTGCCATAAACGAGTGTGGCAGAAAAATACTGACTCTCAATGTCAGGAGAAAGAGGATAATCGTAATGTCCGTGAGCCAGGCTGCCATAAAAGCTCTGAGCTCGACGACGTTTGACTCCAAACTAGTCTGGGAGACAGCAAATGCTCTCCACGATATTTCAAAGGATTACCGGGTGATAATACACTTGGTTCCTGCGCGAAATGAGGAGGCGGATAATGGACCTGTGCGATTATAGGTGTCAGCAGAGCTCATTTCAGGCATTGTGTCAAACAGGAATTAAGAAATCGGGCCAACCAGAAATGGTCCCACACCGTGGGACAGCGCTGTTCCAAGCTATTCTTTTCGGCCTATTCGGAAGGTAAATCTAAATACCTATTGGACCTAAGCAGAAAGGAGCTTAAGGCAGGTTCTCACCTTGTGGAACCGAAAAAGTGCACTTTTTTTTAGGAATTTTTTTTGAGAAAACGGTTAAAGATACAACGCTGGGGTATGAACACACATTTATTTAGAGAATACAATTTTTCAAATTGAATGAATCAAAAAAGGGGGGGAGGGGGCGTCCATCAGTGGCGGCATGTCGGCGAGGAGGTGTCCCGCTACCGGAAGTGATTCCGTCAAAACCCGTGACCGGAAACACAAAAACCGAACACATTCTTAATGTGTACCGTATTATCTATTGAACTAAGATCATGAAAAAAAATCGAAATTACAAAAGTTATGAGGTTTTGAAAAAAAAATTAAGATTTTCGCATTTTTTTGTTCACTAATTATTTTTTTAAATAAACAATTTTCAATATTTTTGGCTGATCGTAGTTCGTTTATTAGAAAAAACCCTAAGGAACATTTGGAAAAATTTGGTGACGATTGGTTCATTCCAGCGCCTTCAATCACTTCCGTAAGGTCCGAAAATGTGGTTCTGAGAAAAACGCGTTTAAAGTTTAAAGCGCGCTTGGCCGGTGCTCCACACTGCTCTATGTAACGGCCTCTAACTTTTGTAATTTTTCAGATTTTGATCTGAAATTTCTGGAGCACATTTCTGAAACATATATCTACACGATAAGGCAAAAAAAAATAAATTGTTTTTTTTTTTCCACAAGGTGAGAACCTGCCTTAAGTTCATGACGGGAATCCTGAGCGGGAACTATCTGCTAAATTTGCATAAAGCGCGAATGGAATTGACAGATGACACAGGTTCTGCATGGATGATGATGAAACATGCGTGCACATCAAAACCGAGTGTCCCGCCCTCTTACATGCAAGGAAGCGTATATTGAGAGGGGAATTAATTCAGACAAAAGAGCTGTCGTGAACTAATCTGGGGAAAATAAAGGAGTTCCTGGACAGAATTGAGGGATATGAACTCCTCCAATAAAGAATAAGGGATACGACACAATAGTTCTCTTTGGACGGAGTGTCTCGGGCAGTTGGTGCTCGGCTCCCGTATCTATTCTGTTCTATAGTTAGGATAGGTCAACAATTTTGGGTTTTTTGTATATTGGACTGAAATAAACCCACGGTTTGTAAAGTCTCTTCTGTTTGTTTAAGCCTTATTGCATTGTATACATGATTCGGGTAAAAGAGTTGAGCTTGTGATGCTTAGAAATGCCCGTTGATAAAAAGTAGGCAATTCTGGTTTCTTTTTCTTCGAGTCTTATTGCATTATTTTTTTATGATCCAAGCATACGATTTAAGCATATAATTCTTCGAGCAAGTTCCAAAGCTACTGTACGAATATTCTCTTTTTCTATTTCATAGAGGCTTATCTCATGATTTTTGAGTTGGTCTAGACATAAGTCTTGAGCTCGTTTCTCGAAAATTATAATTTTGACCCAGTAACGTAACATGCACTTAAAAGATTTATTCTTTAATCATGCTTCATATTAAATCGGTCAAAAAGTGTTTCTGCAAAATTCGAAAGAAAAAGAATTCCGGCACGTTCGGGTTAAGAAATACACCAAGTTATGAATATAAACGCATGTTTTCAGCTCGAATTCATTAAAATGACTGCTTTCAGTTCGAAAATTTGCATCTTGCTCAGTCCCTTCCAATTCGTCCAAACATTATAAATTTGTATAAAATTGCACTCTACTGTGCAGCATTCATAAAAGTTCATGCAACTTCGCAGTGCCGCAAGTTGCAACATGGCATTGCATTGTCACATGCAGTCAACTTTCTCCGGGGAACGTGCAAACAAACTGTCAGACAACAACAACAACAAAAAATTATTGAATGCAATGCGCAAAGCATTTGCGAATTTTTTCTCCACGAATTGTTGTTGCTTTATTTTTACCATCTGTCCGGGTGCAGTGTTGCACGGAAACCCGTACTGCGCCATGCATTTTGGCGCTTGCAATTATTTTTTTGTTGCTTTTTTTCTCCGTCGCTGTGCTCTTATTTTTTGTTTCTTTCGTTGTTATTGTTCTTCACTTTGCTCGCATTTTTATATATGAAATTTTATCGATTGCATTTTATGTGCGCTATAGTTTTTTTGTTTGTTTTTTGTTGTTTCATACAATATTTTTTTCTTTTATTGTTATTGCCAGTTGGGCATGCGGCCTATGCGCGCCGACAGCCCCGCGTCTGCCGCCCGCCTGCATTTGCCGGCTAGAAGGAGACAACCACACACACACACACACACAAACGCACTCAGGCGCACACGACGGCGCAAGCATAGCGGCCGGCTGGCAGGTGGGTGGGTGGGAGGAGCTGAGGCGTTCAGGGGCGCCGTACAGTTAAACTTGAGCGTGCAGTGCGCGAGCGCTTTCCCGATATCAACACGACGACATGGCACGACAATGAAAGTTCAAAACATTGTCGGCTGAACTTTGCTTAGTTGTTTTGCTTCCAAACATGGCGCTGTTGTTGTTGTTGCTTTCACTGCTGCTCCTTTTATTGCATTCTCCGAATTCATCCGAAGTGGGCGGCAGTGGGTGGTATAAGCCACAGGCACAGCTAAGTGTGAGTGATTTCGGATTTGAGTTGAGCGCAATTTTTTACGGCAACGAGTTGACGCTGACGTGGTCGTGGCTGTTGGAAACTGGCGCGGGGTTGACACCGTTATACTCCTGACTAAAATTAACTGATATATGTTTTGTTGGCATTGCAGCTTTCGACTCTCGTTCGTCTGCGTTCATTACTCTCCAGTTTGCTGGCGCAGAGAAATTAAGGCCGAGAGAATTCTCTGCGCTGAGCGCTTCTGTTTGCCTGCTCGGTGTCCGCTCTCTGTTGCGTTTTGTTGACGATTTCATTTGATTTACTCTGGCTTTGCGACCGCCTGCCTGCTGGCTATGTGGCTGACGGGCTGGCTGGCTGGCGCAGATTGCCCGACTCGTCAGCCGCCGCCTGGCCTTATCGCATGTGTATCCATAAGGTACACCCAACTTACATACATACGCACACGAACTCGTACTCGTGTATTGGATGGAAGAACTTTTTGCGCATTTTGCAAAATCGACTGAAAGCGAAATTGAATCGTCGTATGTGCCCCGAGTCGCGTTCGCTGGCTGCACTGCATTGTGCGCCCTATGCGACGGACGCGCTGCCAACCTCCTCGCTCCGTCTGCTTGCCGGGACAGCAATGTTCGCATAGTCTATTTTGCAATTTAATTGTGACCCAACGGACGCGTTGCTGCCGGCTGCCGTTGCATCTTTAAGATACATTATTTATTTGTATTTATTAATTTAGATAAGAAATAAAAGCGTCGAGCGTTTGAGTGTGTGTCTATTGTCAATTGTGGGGCGGCGACTGTTTGAGTGACAAACAGTAACGGCCAATTGAGTGGTGCGTCGGCTCGTCATAATTAAAATTTGCAATGCAATTTAGAGAACAAGCAAAACGTCTGCTCACTTGTTACTTATACATTTGTCTAACTGTTTATTTGTTTGTCTAAGTCTACTTGAGAAGCGGTCTATCCAAATGAAAAGTAAAAAAAATTGTTCAACCTTCGAAAAAGCTCATCTGCTCATCTAAAAAACATCATTTGAGCATTCATTCTATTGGACCTCTAGGTGCCCACTTTGTAACCTCCAAAACTTTGAAACGTTTCGTCTATTCATTCTTTCATTTTTGATCAGATCATACTCATTCTTTTGTCATAAAATGGTCCATTTGTTTGTAAACAACACGAATCGTTTTCTTGAGGCAAAGATTTCAGAATGAAAAACCGAATTTCCCAGATTCTTTGCGCTCTTATTTGATCCGAAATACCATAAAAATTAAAACAGGGTTTTCAAATCCCTTTTTGAAAAACAAACATTAAACCTTAATTTCAGTTAACCTCTCTAGCCTCAAATGCACATTTCTGTCCGCCTATAGCTGTAAGCTTATCCGTCTGATAAAAATAGTTAAATGTATTTCGTTCGTTGTTTCATATCTGTTCATTATTTGTTCACTAACTTCTACTTTCGAAGAAACAAAATCTAAACAAAAGAAGTTTAAAAACTTCTTATTCTTCTATCCTTCTGAAGTTCATTTGTCTAATTTAGGGTCTTCAGTTCACTCGTTTCATTGTCTGTTGGCTTCTGTTGAGATCTAGAGCAGAGATGGCGCTCTCTCTCTGTTGAAGTTTAGGAACTTTTTGGAGTGGTGTAGACCTTCCAAGTTGTTCCAGTATTTCTGTTTGTGTTTTTTGCGTCCAATTTTGAATGTCCTGTTTCAGGTCTTTTTTACTAAAACCGAACATCGGGGCTGGCCCTATGAATAGGCTCTCTGCGCAATTTTTCGCTTGTGCGTCCGCCATTTCATTGCCTTCATGGCCCTCATGCCACGGTTATTGAGCTCCTTGTGGCAATCCAGGAGGGTTTTCGATGAGAAAGAGGAGCTGTCCAAAGCTTTTAGTACTGAAAGGCTGTCCGAGAGTATTGTAATTTTAGCTCTTTTGGGGTTGCCTTTGGTAATGATCCGAACTGCCTTTATTACTGCAAAGAGTTCAGCTTGAAATATAGACGTGTAGTTGCTAAGTCCCTAAACCAACAGGAGTTTTGAAGCCATCGGTGTATCATTTTTGTGAGTCGTCGTTTAACCATACTGGATTGTTGCCCCACATCTCCCTAGTTGGGAAGTTTATAATGTACTTCTTCGTGTGACTTAGTTGGGGTTCTATGAGGTCAAGACATGCTGCTTTATAGAGAGGCCCCAGGTGACCTGTGAGGTTGCCTTGTTTGTATCCATTGTGCCTGTGTATAGTGAGTGCACTCGATAGCGCTTCCTCTTGGATGGCTAAGTGAAGAGGTGTAAGGTTAATTATTAATACTGAGGCACGCAAGCCGTTGTATTTTGTTTAGTTTCCTTATGACTGTGCTCTGATTAGTTTTGCCATACTAGAGCACCGTGTAGAATGATGGGTCTGATCATTTGAGTGTAGACCCAGTGCGTCATTTTGGGTGATAGGCCCCATGATTTGCCAGGGCTACGGTTTGTTGTCCACAATGCTTAGGTCGCCTTCTTAAGTGTGGAGTTAAGGTGAGGTTCTCAAGCGAGCTTTCGATCTAACATGATGCCTAGAAACTTGACCTCTTCCATTAGGGGAATGATTGTGCTACTAACTCTGAGATTCGGAAGATTTAGTTTAATTCTTTTTGTAAATGGTACAATTGTAGTTTTACCAGGGTTGATTGATAACCCTTCAGCCCTACACTAGCTCCATGTGTCGTTTAGGGCTTTCTGCATTAGGTCACATAGTGTGCTCTCATAAGTTCCCATTAATATTTCTACCAGATCGTCAGCGAATCCAAGGGTTTTGAAGCCTTTTGAGTTGAGAAGTTTAACTAAGTTATCAACTAGTATAGACCATAGAAGAGGAGATAGGACCCTCCTTGTGGGCAGCCTTTTAAAGCGTTGATACTTAGCTCCTCAGACCCTAAGTTGGCTTTAATCATTCTTTGGCTAAGAACTTTTCCTATCCATTTAGTTATTTTTGGGTTAGAGGTATTTGCGAAGGCGGACATCATTGATTGAAGGTTGGCATTGTCGAAGGCTCCTGCAATGTCCATAAAGGTACAGAGAGCGTAGATTTGCTTTTTTGATAGGCAAATTGAAGTTTATGTAGTGGAGATTCTAGTAGCACCTCCCTCTTATATAGTAATCTATGCTTTTTTTCAACGTTTTTAATATGAAAAACGAGACACTGATATGTCTGTAAGATTTGGAGGAGTCCGGTGGCTCGTTACCTCCTTTAGGTATAAAGATTACCTTAACCCTCCTCCAGATTTTTGGAACGTATTCTAGTATTATGCTCGCTCTGAATCACAGAACCATTTTGCTAATCAGTTTTTCCGTACCTCTAGAAAGAAGTGCTGGAAATATGCCGTCTGGTCCTGGCGAATTGTAGGGTTTGAAAGAGTTGACCGCCCATTTTACCATATCAACAGCCAAAAAAAAGCAACAAAAATTTAAAAACTATTTAGTCTTCTATCTCTTTGACAGTTCCCATTAGTTTGTTTATTTGTTCATCTGCCTAATTTTTCGTCTGTTTACTCGTTTCATTATCCGTTCATCCGTTTATTTGTCTGCTTAGCTGTGCGCCTTTCCGCTCACTTTGTCATCTTCTCATCCATCTACTGTCTTCGAATTTTTTATCCATCCATCGTTTAATCAACTATTTATTCACTAACAGTAACGACTTCTGTAAGAAAGGCCGCATTCTAACAACTAAGCAACAAAATTTAAAAACAATTATTCTTCTATCCCTTTGACAGTTCATTAGTTTGTTTAATTGTTCGTCTGCCTAATTTTTCGTCTGTTTACTTGTTTCATTATCCGTTTATCCGTTTATTTGTCTGCTTAACTGAGCGCCTTTTCGCTCAATTTTTCATCTTCTCATCCGTCTACTGTCTTCTATTTGTTAATCCACCCATCGTTTATTCAGCTATTTATTCACTTACAGTAATAACTTTTCTTAGAAAGTCTGCCTCCACATACTTAGACACAAAAAGTCTATGTTATGTATTAAACAATTTGCTCAGATAACTTTTAGTGCGTTGCGACCCCTTTGCCAAGTTGCCATCTCTTTTCGTTCGGCCGGTAGTCGCTTCAACTCAAATTTCCAGGAATCATTCCAATAAAACGCCGCCCACCACTTATCAACGGTTAATCAAAGCGCTAAACATTGTTGCTGTTGTTGTGCTGTTGTTCTTGTTGTATTTTTATTCGATTATATTTACGCCTGTGCCGTTGCGAACGCGTCAGAGCGGAAATGCCTGAGCCAACCGCGGCCGTTTTAACTTCTAGGCGGAAGTTTTTATGTAGCTGTGGGGTTTTTTGTGCATATTGCATTTTAAAATGCACTGCACGCGGGCATCAGACGAGCGAAGAGGCGCGACTGGTCCGCATCATTTGCAATTCATATGGGATGTCGTTGATTTTTCAATGATTTCATATAACCGGCTTAGGCTGGATTTTTGTTGTTGTTGCTTAACAAATCGATAACATTGTTTGACACTTTTTATGAGTTTAAAGTTGTTAAATGTTTGACAAATGTAACTAGTGCGACACTTACGTGTGTATTTGTAGTCATATATGTACATATGTCCAAAGATGGCTACGTATGGAATAAAATAATTAATTATGCGCAATCTTGTTTCGCCTCACTCTTGTTCTGTTGAACTGAAAATACTGGAGTGTCACCGTAAAAATGATAATAATATTGCTGTTATTTATATTTTTTATCCTGTTAATTGTTTTTGACAAATATGACAGCAGAATTAAGGCAACATTAGATATTCGTTATGCTATTAGAAATCCTATAAACCCATTGTTTTTGCTTTCGTATATGACGACTAAAGGTGCCGTCACACTATGCATGTAAAGTAAAGTTCTTTAGGAATGCGATTGAAAGTCTAAAATTTCAGTTACACTATGCAAGGAGAGTAATTTCCGTAAGTACTTTTAACTTTCCAAAAAGCATCTTTCAGGTCTACTTTTCAGAAATACCTTTTCACTAGTCACACAGGGCAAGTTTTGCTATCGAAAATATATAAAAAAAGTCGCTTGCAGAAAGCACTTTTTGTAGTCACACATGCAAGTTTTACATTCAGGAATGGCAATAATTTGTAAAAGCGCTTTACTTGCATGATCTGACAGCACCCTTAGTTGAGATGTATTAAGTAAACATGTTAAAAATCGAAAGTACCTAGAAATAGTTTGCGTGACACAGAATGTGCAGCGTCGCGTCTATAAAAAGTCGGTCAAAACTGGCTGCAACACTTGCTGGCCGCTTCTGCGTGTCGCATCCGCGCAACCTATTCTTGGCCTCGTAAAAATTGCAGCTATTGTGGCGCCACAGTCTGTGCCACATACCCACAAACATAGTTTGAACAGAGACACGCGTCCTCGCGGTTTTCTGCACACTTTCACTCGGTGTCTTCCCGGGTTTTCTTTTCGCTTTTTCTTAACAAAAAAAAAGTTGCCTTTGCCGATCTACCCGTTCACCCACTTTACTATTCGTCGCATTTCAGTGGCGCTTTATCGGATTTTATTTATTTCATTTTTTGGCATTCTTGGACTTTTCGACTGTTGCTGAGGGCAATCGCTTGCTGCATTTGCTGCACTGGGCTGATGTCGCCCTTTCGAATTGTGTGTTGTTCGTGGGTTTTGCGTCAATTACTGTATGTGCTTCATATACACATACTTTTGTATATATGTTTACATATGTGTATATGTTTGTTTTGCGTTAACTTCGTATTTTGGCGCATTTTAGTTGCAGTTTTCGCTGCGCTCTCCTTATTTGCCTTTTTCCTGTTTGCGTTTCTTTTGTGTGCTGCCTCCTTGTCGTCATTGTCGTTGCTGTTTTAACACATCTTGGCCAAAAAGCGCCCACTTACTTACCTGATTGCAGCTTCTTGCAGCGTTGCCTGTCTGTTCGTTTGTCTGTTTGGCCCCAACCAACGCTGACAGTTTCATCCTGCTACCCCAGAAACGTGAATGTTTTTGCGAGTTTAATGCAATTTTTTACCATCATCTTTTCGCCTTTCCGCTCCTTCATTTAAAGTTTTATTGCACACAATTTTGTGCAACTTTCCTTCGACACGTTGGCGTATGTACATTGTTGCTGTTGTTGTTTTGTCTGCGCTTTTGCTGTTGTTGTGTTGTTGGTGTCAGCCTTCTGCGCTTTCTGCTTGGTTAATTTGGAATTGAACTTGAGCACGCATACACTCGCATCATTTCCCTTCCATTTTACTCTTAGCTTTTTTGCATTTTGTTGTTGTTGTTGTTGCGGCTTTATGTATCTGCAGTATGTTGCTCGCGTTGCCACTGGCGATAATTCAAGTTTATCGTCTTCCAACAGATGCGCCCAATACATGTCTGTATGTACATACATATGTACATGCACAGGCATTGCTGTTTTTGTTATTGTTGTTGATATGATTTGGTTGTTGATGTGGCCGAAGCGCGGAGCAGTAATTTAATTTGTGCAGCATTTACAACAATTTGCAACAGCAAATTTCGTTGATTTGCTGCATCTGCATTGTGCCAGACATACAAAACATACGTACATACATATCTGTAGTCAAAAGCAATAATCGCTTGAGTCGCTAAGTACTATTACATCAACTTAATGATATCCTAAGTCAACTTAAGCGTTTATCGTTTTTAACCACACACATGGAAATATGTAAGCATGTATTATATTATGTATGTATGATATATAAGACGTGTTTTAGTATTGTATGAAGTGTGGGATATTCCAAAACTCCTAATTTTGTGCCGTTCAATGACAAAATGTGAACATTGGGAATGTTGAATGAGATTTAATGTTCAAATTAGAAGCCAAAATGCAGGAATATCTGAAAACTAGCCCCGATCTTTTCAGTAGTTATTCCTAGAGGGAGGAACTGAAAATTCGACTGGCATTAATTTCTACTTATAAGACTTATTCTCAAAAATAGTTGTTCCCACTCCGTCTCGAACCCTGAAGGAAGCAAAAGTTACCATTTTCTTATCTTTATTTATTTATTAGATACACTATATGACAGTACTTTTGACCCATCCAAAAGATTATATAGGCGTGAAACTAAATGTCATTCATAGTAACAGTTTTTCATTTTCAAAATTCGATTTTGATGCCCTTAAAATTTTTAGAAAGGAGTATCTGCGCTGAGACCAGAGATAATCTATTGTGTCCCCTACAGTTTCTAGAGACTGTCCCCTAATATCACCGACCTAATGAAGCTAAGTAACTCACGGGAGAGAAGGTGTTTGACATCCTCTTCGGCAAACCAGTATTGGCCCAGGTGTAGCCTCCTGCTGCGACATACCGCATCGCAATGCAGTCTGATATGCTCACGAGTCTCCTCTGCTGTTTCGCAGACTCTGCAGACGCTTACCTGTTCTAGCCCGATTGTATACATGTGTTTTCTCAGGCTGCAGTGCCCTGTTAACATCCCGGTGACCAGTCTAAGCTGGTTTTTTCCCAGTCTGAGGCATTCTTCACTCCATTTGGAGTTGTAACCCTTGATAGAGATTTTCGATTGCCTTACACCCGAGGCATTATACCAGTGTTCTGAATTCCTGGTTCTTTCCTCAAGTCTTAGTGACTCTGCTAGAGTGTTTTGCCAATCGGAATTAAACAATGTTACCGATTTGGATCTGTCACTTCCGAAGGGTTTGCTGTTGAATAGTTTAAGTAACTTATAGTTTTTAATAATTATTATATCCTATAGTCAGTAAGGACATTTGTTCATTGGCTAAATAAATAAATAAATAAATCTTCAAAGTCTTGAGAATCTTCTCAATAATATTTCAACTCCAAGCGCCTCAATTCTTCTTCGAAATGTTGAACATGAAGTCGGTTATCTGAGTACAATGAAATCTTACATCTTATTCTCGTAACGCCTTTTCTTTAGCTGGTGTCCTCAATTTAAAGGAAACGAATGGATCGTTTTGGTTTTTTCTCTTTTTAGGCATTGACCAGAGCTTATTGGAATAAAATGTTTTCATGATACGACACCAGTGGAATGTCAAGTTAAAGAATGTATCAATCAACTAAAAAAATAATCAGTTTGATATACTGTTTTGTACAAAAATAAATTAAGAATTGGGACAAGAACCAAAAATTAAACCCGATTTAAAACAAAAAAACACAAAACAAAAATATTAAGTGGAGCCAAAAAAATAAATGAAATTCCAAAATGCAAACAAAAATGATCAAAATTGCAAACAAAAGTCATAAAGACAGCAGACGTTGAAACCGGTCGGTGAAGTCGCCGAGTGCGTGCGAGCTGCTGACTCAGGCACATCTTTGTTATGCTTAACGTTTTTGTTATTGCATTGTTATTGTTTCTGCAGTTTTGCTACACATACAACATATGGTGCAATGTGCTATGTTCCAAAGTGGGATTTATGTATTTTGGAGCAACTCAAAAGCAGGTTCGTCGTGGTGTCGGTTTGCTTTGGAGCAGCTCCGTAAATTGTTGTTGTATCGAATAAACATTTGTACAAGCAATGTTGGGATATGCAGTAATATCTTATTTGACAAAACTAGGCGTAACGATCAATTACGCCCAGTTTTGAACATTGTTGAGATCTGAAATTTTAAATTATCATCAAGCTTCATCTCATCGTTTACATAACATTTTGTAGCGAAAAGGTCTCTTTATTTTTACAATAATCCATTTAAAAATTTTTTGTAGAAATTTTTACAAGATTTGCACTTCATGCTTTAGATATATGTATATGAAAATATATAGAAAATTTTTTGCGCAGTTTTAAATTTAATCGCTTCAGACCGCCTACAGCATTCTCTCACTTTATATATTATTTTTTACACTCGTGGCGACAACACTCGTCAATCAATGTGCTGGAAGCCCTTCCATTCAGCCAGCCAGTCAGTTCGCCATCCAGCCATACCAACCACATTACTCACGACTTAAAAAAAATCAAATAATACAAGTATATCTACATTTTGCTTTGCTTCAACTCAGTTTGCCTGCCTGCTTCGCTTCACTCATTTTGCTCGATGTTGTCCCTTTTGCTGCACAAAAATTCGCACTTATATGTGCGACTGCCAGCTTTTTTCTTTTTGTTTTTAACGTCAAAGTTGAGCCTTCATTGTCAGCAGCACAACTCCTCAATATGGTTTCTCCCCTTGTCCCGCGACGCATGCAATTTGCGTTTGTTGTAATTTTGCGGAATTTCTGTTTGCGGTTGTCTTCGCTATTAAGGCGATTTATTGTCGTTGAAATTTTTTCCAAGTACATACCTCCATACATACATTGAACTGGTTATTCCTTTACATACACAATACGCTGGTTCATTTTTCGCTGAATTTTACAAAATAAAATGAATAATAAATAGCTTGGCTTGAAATTATAGTTCATTATCCTGTGCCCAATGTACACACAAGCTACATTTACTTTTCTTTTCGGTTTTATTTGGTCATTGTAATTAACATTTCATACACGTTTGGCTCTACAAATCTCCGTCACTCACTTTTGCGCATAAATTTTACATTTTTCAACTTGCTCGAACACAAAAGTTATGTACAAATTATGTAAATTATATTTCAACCGGTTTAATTGTTATAAATCTGGATAGTATAAATGCCACTAAAATGGTGGCGCAAACAAAACAAAAGGCAAACATGTAGAACGTCTCCTCGGTAAAGATGTCCGTAAAGGACGGTATGTCCTGGTAGATTTGTTCAATTACCGCCAAGGTACCCTTGTGCTTTTTGCTCATGATGTCCGTCTTTAAGTTTTACTAACAACTATTGATAACAAAAAAGTTTGACTCGAAGTGCGAGTGTTTACTTCTTCTTGGTTGCCTTTTTGCCCGCAGCACCGCCGCCTAGTTTTTGCTTTTCCGCTTTGGTGGCAATTTTTGTGGTGAGCTCCTCGGCAGGCGCTAACACCGACACATGCTTGTTGAGCAACTGCAACAGCTCCAGGGTTGTAAGATTGTCACTAATAAATCGAATTTCCTTGACTTTGGCTTTCTCTGTGAAAGTAAATGAAAATTTTTGTTATTACAAATTTTAATAGTTTTATAAAAATTGTAAAGTTTTACCTTGTGCTGAGTCGATTAGCGAAAATTTCACTTGTGCCGGCTGTCGATTGCATACCACATCCGATCTAATGACGCAATTTGCATTGGTTTGTGCAATTCTTGGCGCTGATAGCAAAAACAGAAAATCTCTGTAAATAGCAAAAATACAAAAGAATACATTAAAATGGGAATTTTTATATATTTTATACTTAAAATATTATTTGTTGTGCTTATTGTTGTAGATTTCCAATATTTTTTGTATGTTTTTAGCAAAAAACTTCCACAAATATATGAAATTGCAGTTCAAATTTCAATTTAAAATATAAAATAAATAGAATTTCAATTAACATTTTAATTTTAATGGCCAAAAAGTGCCAAAAGAGTTTTTGCCAAAATTAAAAATGTGCACATACTTTTAGGCATTTAAAAGAAGTTAACACTGTACACATTCGAACCCAATCCTTCCAAATTGCAATGCAAGCTCAGTTTGTATAAAATAAAGCATACTTTTAGGCACTGTGCCAAGCAATGCAAACTTCTTTTAGTAGTTGAAGCAGTCAAGCACAGTTGATAAGAATCAATAAACAAAATTTTAAAAGATGTAAAATCAATGCAAGTTTTTTTAGTTTTATAGTTTCGTTTTTTTATTTTTTTAGTTTAGTTTTTTAGTTTTTTTTTTAGTTTTTCTAATTTATTTTTATTGTGATTTCACACCAAATTGAGCTCCATACTTTCTTTGACATCATCAGCAACAATGAAATCTCACATTTATTTCAAATTTGCAATCTGCATTGTCTTTGTCTCATTTCTTTTTAACTGACTTTAAAAACGTTGCATACTTCTGGGCAATGATGCACTTAAAAATTTAATGCATAACCTCATAAGAAAATTTCTAGCGTTCCCCCTCCGACTGCCGTCACAATCATTAACACTATTTTCTCTTCCTCTTTTTTTTTACAGATTTTGAAGAAATATTCTTTTTAAACTGTGTCCGATTAAAGAAAACGCCTCAAACTGACGCCGACACCGACAAAAATGTCCACGGAGCGTGAGCTGGCTCCGGGTGGACCAGCTCAGCTCCATACTCTACCTGTGTCGTTCCCGGACCACCTGGGCGCCGCACTTCAGCTCAACACGGCAGTTGGTATAATCGGCAAAGTGTACGGTAAGTTGTGCCAGCTGCTCTATGTAAAACGTTACTTTCTTTTTGCTTTGAAACTATTGTATATACTTTGTTTTTAACTATTTGCGATTTATTTTTAATTTTTGCTTGCTGCCTTCGGTTGAAATATGCGTGTAAAAGTCTTTAGAATTTTCCTTCAATTTGCGTGTGGTGCATGCTGAGGAAAATTTTTGACAGTTTTCCGCCACAAGTGCGCAAGTCCAACACATACATGCGGAAAATTATCCACCAAAACAGTGTTTTTGCTTTCCCTCCCACTTTATAGCACGCTCATTTTTTCCTCCCCGCCCCCACACACTCACCTCGTCGGACGAACATTCTCAGCAAATGGATCAAAGGAAACGGTCACCCGCTTTACACCCTTCAAGTTTACGCTTTTTAACTGTTTGCTTATCGCAGCAATTAAACCATTCGAACGTTTAAGCGTGCCGCTGTAGGAAATTGACATTTTCTGTTATTTTTTTGGTCACTGTTTAGTTTTTTAATATAGTTTTTCCAACTTTGCACGGATTTTATAACCAAACGATGTGCTGCACTTTTCCGCCTGTGAGTGGATTTTTGACATTTGCTTTTTCGCACTGGTTTCGTAAGGGTTCAAACAAAGTTTGGCAGCACTGCCTTTAAAGTGAAGCCAAGCTAGCGCTGCACCGGGTGCTCACAGCAGACCAATTTCTGTTCAACCTTGAACCTTTTTCCCTTTTAATTACCTAAAACAAATTGTGAATTTGGTTCCTATTGTGTATTCACTTTGCATGCAAGAATCAATGAAAGTGTTCTCCAATACCTGTTGATACCAGAAGCCCCTACGATCTTCAACTTGTCATCATAACGCATTCACAAACTTAACGAAAATGCAACGCTGTTTCCCATGCAAAAACAAATTCAACATGCGGTCACTTCGATTTCGAAAAACAACACATGCATCGCTGCGCGTATGTACACGCAGCGCACACACACACACCTGCAAAAACACTCGTGCGCGCAAACGAGATAAACGTAGCCACGCGGCCCACGTATACAGCACGCCATCTCGCTTGCACTACAGCCGCCTTAACGGTTGTTCGAACGGTTGGTTGAATGTCGAAAATTTCGGTGGTGGATTGGGCAGAGGAAAATCGTAAAATAAAGAACGTTGAGAATTGTGGAAAAAATTGTTGCGACTGCTGCTGTGAAAATTTTCAATTGAATTTTTTGCATAATGCGCGACGGGCAAAGTTAGTGCAAATTGTTGGAAAACGCAGCTGAATAACGGTGAAAGTGTTTGCGTGTAAATTCGGGCGCCGAAAATCGTTGAAAGTGCTAAAAGGAACGCCTTGAAAAACGCAGCCACATTTTTACGTCGTCTCGTCTTCGGTGTGGAGCAGTGTCAAGCAACTAGCCAGCCAGCCAGTAACCAGCAGAAAAGCCAGTGCCAGCGCCAGCAGTAGCAGCAGCCAGCCAGCAAACAAAAAAGCATTCGAAAAGTCTTAAATGTGCTAAGCCAAGTCAAGCTGTTAGTGAAATCAAGTCGCCATCACCAGTGCAGGCCCGCCCAGATTGAGAATTTATGTTTCCTTTGTGCTTCATCAACGTCGCCTAGAAATCACCTTCCTGCCATAGGGGTGCGCCAAACGCGTCCCGCCGACCACCAACGAATCAACTGCGAAACCTAAAGCCACAACCGACGAACGAACGGACGGAAGTGCCAGCGAACGATTCTTGGCGTTGAGTAGTCAAACACGGTTTTTACTTTAATTGAAGTAAATATTAAAAACAAAAAATCTAAACAGCAAAGCGAATGGCAAGGAAGCCCTGCTGCTGCGAAAAGTTGAAAATTGCAATTTGTGCCTAAGTTTTGTGTTCTACTCAAATTCTCAAATACTGTGAAGAAAATTTCACATACCCACACACACATACACACAACTGTTGGCGCATTTACATGAGCGCGCGCGCTGGAAGCAAAATCAGGAGGAAATTCAGTTTTTCAATTCCCTCCCGCAACAAAATATCACACAACTCCAAATACAACAACACAATTTAGCAAAGCAAAAATCCAAAACAAAACGTGAAATAGAAATAAATTTAAAAAAAAACACAATAAATAAAAACGAAACCAAACGAATTCCAACTTTTACGTGATAGCAAAAAAGGCTGAAATTTTAATTTAGCGAAAAATACAGCAACAATACAATAATAAAAATAAAAGCAAATAAAAGTCAATGCAGAGGAACGAAGCAAAAAATATCAACTCAACATAGCTACAGCAACAACAACCACAAAAAAGCAACAGCAATACCACTACAACAACAAATAAGAGCAAATCATAAACATTAAAAAAAATACCACAATAAATAGTCAAAGTTAAAAGTTTTAAACATAGCGCTAGAGCAGAACAAAAAAAGTAAAAACCACCAACATGTATCCACACGGACAACGTAAGTGTATTGAGTTGAATGCCGATCTCGCCCCCCACCACCACCACCAATCACCATCAACTCAAAAATTCAACCTCAAACTCTTTACACTCTGCTCGCCATGTCGTCTGCCCGCCACACCCCACCGAAAAAAAAACAACGAAAACATTCAAATTGGAATTAAATAAAGTCATTTTCTGCACGTCTTCTTCAGTTGCGGCGCCACATGTTCCACACACAGCGAAAGCAATTGTCAAACAATTGGCAATCAATGTCCATTCCCACATTTGAGTCGAAGTGTAATTCACTCGCTGGCCAATTTGATACCACTCTCCAGTTTTTCTTAAGCTTATATTATTAGTTTTTTGCATTTCCTGTTGTTACTTTGTCTATGCTGTCTGTGTGCCACCCCCTCGTTTAATTCTTCCTTTTTCTTATTTGTGTTACTGTCCGTTTGCAGTCATCGTTGGGGTTCACCTCCATGGCGTCTTCGTCGGCTTCGGCTTAGGCTCTGTGCTTGTTGTTGTTTTGTAGTTCTTGCGGTTTTATAGTAATTGTTATTGTTTGGTGAAGTAAGATGTGCCTGCAGGGTTGCAATTTTCGTGGTCAGATATATTTTCTGTCAAACAAACAAACAAACAATTTTTAAAAATTATTTATAGAATAAAAAAAGAAAATGATTTATAATTGCGAAAAATTGGCAAAAATGTTTGAGAATATAAGCATTCAGAATTTTGTGATAGTTGAGGTATCAAAATAAAATGTTGCCAAAATCTGCTAGACAGTGCAGACTTCTAAAAATAAATGTTTTTTGATAAATATTTTAATGTAGTACGTGATGTTTTGTGCACGCTTGCCTTAAAATACTGTCAAAAGTTGTTTAGCCAAAAATTTCTTATCTAGCTAAATCGATAAGAAACATAACCTTTTCTTTTCTTGTTATGTATAAACAAAATATACACTTCGAAAATGCGTATTGCCTAATGTAGCGTGCACATAGGGTCGATCACACACATTCCATACCTTCCGCACGCATAACGGAGAGCGGCACTTGAGACGCAGCTCAAAGTCCATACGTACATACATATATTGCCGCCCTTTTATGCAGCGGTGCGTTATCTGCGATGACGCTGTCTAGCGGCGCATGCAGCACTTGACTGCCGGCGGCAACTTGTCAGCCAACCTCCTTTTTAGCAAGCGTACTTTTCTTTCATTATTTGTATTTCCTACAAATTCCGTTGAATATTTCCAAAGAAAGCGCGCACTGTTACTCAAACAGTAACAGCTTTGTCTGTTGTTACTTTACCAAGTACCTGTCTACCTTTTTTTTTGTTGAAATTAAATCAGCGCCACCTTGAAAGGGTCAACGTGACCATGCATATCCCCCCAGAAGTGACGCCACCAGAAAGTTTGAATATTTCTTCAGCATTGAAAATGAGTCGGCAAATTGTTGGACAACACACACACATACTCGCATGTCGTCGATACCGATTAATTTGTTCCACACAGTATCTGAAAATAGCACAGTCAGTCGGCCTGGTGTCTTAGCCGTGTGTCGCATTTGTCGCTACACGTTCCGTGCTTGCACAGCTGCCAAGTGGCCAGTTGGCTGTGAGAGTATTTTGTTTAGTTTGCACGTGCGTACATGTGTGTGTGTTGGTGTGGGTGTGTGTGAGTGTGCCCCCACTCACTTTATGCGCCTGAGATGCAGCAGGTGTTTGTTTTTTCTACACTTTGTTGTGATGCCTCAACGACACGTGTACCAACCATACATACGTGTAGTTCTTGTTACTTGGTCAAAAAGTGGCAGAAATCTATTTCTGTTTGTGTTATTTTTATAAACTGACGAATTAAAACGGTATGGCATTTTCATGAATATAAATATGTGAGATTAGTGTTCTCTAACAGTTTTAATATGATCGAAAATGAAAGAAAATTGCAGAATCTTCATCTCTCAGTGCTTGTTTGGAAATTAGAGTATCTTTTCCATCTTGCTTTTCTTCCATAGTGGATGCAATTTTTGCGACTAACATGTCTTTGTTCCCAACAGTCAAACTGGCGCGGCTGCTAGATTTCAGCTTTAGTTATGCTATGCATCATGATTCAAAGGTATGGTTCAGCGGTCTGGGTTAGTAGAACCAGCCAGCTGACGACCATCAGGGCGCTCAGTAAGCTCTAAAGACTTGTATGTGTATGCAAAACAGGGGCTATGAGAACGTGTCCGACAGCATCCGTGGAGGTTCTTCATGAACTTACACCTCTTCACTTACATATACAAACCCAGGCGAAGAGGGCTATCCTACGGATGACTGACGTAAATATCGGGGCCAAGGGTTGCCTGAGTCGTGAGAAGATTGATATTCTTACGAACCAGTATCCCGAGATTGCAATACCGAGAGACACAATTACTTCGAAGCTCTGTTTCATCAAAAGATTTAAAAAATAACTTAGTAATAAAACAAGTTTTGTAGGTATATCAGAGACATATCTGATACATCAGTACATGATTTCCTGGTACACAGTGGGCTCCCTATTGGAGGAAGGTACCGGGATCGGGGTATATGGAACGGGGATTAGATACAGGAAAGCATACCATCATTTTCCAGACGGATATATACGGCATTGAAAGGTGTGCTTACTTCAATTCGGAACCTGAAGTTCGCGATCCTGTTGAACAGCCAAGCAGCAATCAAGACATTAAGATCCTACCAGGAATCCTCGAAACTGGTGTCGGAATGCCTTGAGAAACTGAACTACAATCTACAATCAGGTAGGGTTTCTCTGGGTTCCGATGATGTTTTAAAACTTTAAAGAGAATACTTGAGGCTATGTTCACAATTAAACATAGTCAATGATTCATTTTACACATTCATTTGTTACGTTTACATAGTATTCCTTTTTTTTTGACTCGAACAAACGCGCAGGGGATGACCCCTATTAATGCGAGGCATTGTGTTGGTTCAGAATGGATATAAATGTTAGGAGATAGGATTTTGAGAGAAGTGGTTATGGACTCTTGACTTGAACCCATCGAGATCATAAGTGCTGGGGAAAATATCCGCAGGGAGACTATTCCACAACCGCGATGTACGGGCCAGAAACGAACCTTCGCTGTAGTGCGTAGTGCGCTGAATCATCGTTTCAACGTGGAATGCATGGGCGCCAGTGTTCAAACGGGTTGCCCGAGGGAATACCCGGAGTGATGGCATCAAGCTGCTCATCTCCACTGAGCAATTACCGAAAAAGTATCGGTAAAATAACATCACACATGCCACGTTTCGACGATGTTCTAAGGAGTCAATAGAGCTGGATACCCTACTGTCCCCTATAAGCTTGATCGGACGGTTTTGCACCCAGGAGCTCAAAATGAGTTTTTCAAGCCCCCGCCCATAGGTGCGAGTTAAACTCCATTTTAGGTCGGATAAAGGTGGTGTAAATAATGCGGAGATCAGACGGAGTGAAATATTTTTTGCACCGCTTTTGGAAGCCGAGGCATTTGGCTGCTTTATCCGACACGCCAAAAATATGATCGTTCCAACGAAGATCGTTCTTAATGGACATGCCCAGAACATCAAGAGCTGCCGATTCCGCAATACCCACACCACCTAAACCAGGGATGTATTGGGATGTGGGGAAACTCGTTTGTGGTATAACAGACAACATTGGGTCTTGCGAGGATAAAAATCGAAGAATCGAAATCGAATCCTGGAAGATATTTTACTGTTCGTGTGTACAGAAAGCAAATAAATTAACTTAATATCATGTGAAAGGACGAGATAACCAGAAGGAATCAATACTGGGAAAATCAACCAGGTTTAGAGCATTTCAAGATGGTTATCGGGTCCTGCAATCGGAAAAGATTCGAGAAATGTATGACCCTAGCAAAGAATAATCTAAGAATTATCACGGGAATGCTGACAGGGCATTGCAGATTGAATTTTCATCTAACTAAACTAGGGATCCGTGAAAACGGGTATTGCAAGTTCTGCTTGCAGGAAAACGACACTGCAATACACATACTAGGAGAATGCCCTGTGCTCATGTATAAAAGAAAGAAACACCTAGGGAACCATCTTATACCCTGTACTGACTGGGTATCCAGAGGTCTAGGAAATATACTAAAATTCCTCTTGAATACTGGACTCACTGACAGTCTTTGCAGTTCAAGAAGGGGGCACAATAGATCTACAGGTCGCAGTGCATTGTCCCCATTAATAATAATAAAATAGGACAAAGGCTCATACATACTGGAGTCGATATTCCAAAACTGAGTAGCATATCATCCCAACACATTCACCTCCACTGTGATGCTGTATCTCACAGTAGTATAGAAACACCTTGACCAGTATTAACTATTACGTACGCCAAACATCTAAACCCGCGAGAACTCCTAAGTTTCATTAGGACTAACCAGGGGTAGGGAACCTAATAGACCAACAGTGGTCGTCGTTCACTTTCAATCTTCTTATACTGTACTGCACACTGTATTACACACAAGAATATGGATAGATATATAAACTTTAGCAAGAATTACTTGCTGATTTGCTTTCTTGAAGCCCATATCCACAAAAGAATTAGTTCATTTGCTGTTGTCAGTTTGTTGTTCCGGTTCTAACTCTATTTTCACATATCTTTTTACCCCCGTTGATTCCAATAATTTTCTTTTCATTTTCAATCTCCAAGAAATTGCAGCACCAAAAAATCCTAAAAAACCTCACCAAAGACAGCGATTATTACTCGCTCACACCCACATAATGATTCGCCATTTGCCGCTCCCAACATTTGCCCCCACTTGCGCGCCGCCGTTCGCCCCGTCAGCACAGACGAGCACACATGAAATTAGGTCAACGACCGTCAATGTCGACACTATTTTGCTGTGTGCTGTTTTTTGTTTTTATTTTCGTTTTATTTGTTCCCTGCTTCCCCGCTTTTTGTTGTCATTTGCCACTGCTGCCCTTCCCGTTGCGGCTGGCGCTCACGCTTAACCTCTCGCGCTCGGTGAATTCTCTTCACGTGTGCCCCATTTTGAGTCTGCCCGCCCCCCCAGCGCACAACCCCTTCATCTGGGGAGTTATTGCTTCTGTGATATTTAACTGCGCTGTCGAATTTTTGATTTTTCCTGGTTTTGGTTTTTGCGTAAAATTATTTTCGACCACACATTGCCGCGTCAATTGCGTCGTATTAACGTTTCGTGTGTATGTTCCCCGCTGACCGCGGCCTACAAGCCTGTTTCATGTTCTCTCACTGTGCGAAATTAAGTGCGCCATGGCCTTTGCCGCCGCCCCTTCCTCCCTCGCCGTAAATTGCTACACGTGCGCGTATCTACGCAGAGTCAATTCAATTTTAACTTGTAATTTTTTTTAATTCTATTAGGAATATCTATCAATGTTGTTATTTTGAAGAGTTTGAAATCTGTGTCAAGCAGTTCTCACTAAAAATTCTGTATTACGTTTTATGTAAATGTTTCAGACTTTGATTGCTATTCGAAGGTATTTTGAAAAATATGCTTCGTAAAGCTTTGGAAATTCATTTAACCGTAGACCTACGTTGGGGTCGTTTGCGACCAAGTTTTGTTTTTTTACTTCGAATATTTTTTAAATTTATTATTTTTAGCTGTTTTTTCATGAGTTTCTTACTTTAATATTGTCTATTGAAATCAAACCGTTTCATATTTTAAAAACTAAGTTGGCTTTGCATTTTTTGTAATTTGTGTGTGCTATTTTAATCTGGGTCGCATTCAACCCATTTTTTTAACGTTGGTCTACGGTTAAATGACATAATTTCGAAATTCTGTCGGAATTTTATTATTCTGCATATATAGAAGTAGCAGACTTTTTTCGTAGTTATGAAATTTTTGAAATGAAAGATTCACAGACAAATTCTTAAAATTGATTTTAAATATTTTTGACCATGCAAAATTTCAATCAACGCAGTTAGAAACCCAGAAAAAGATCTTTAGGCTGGTTTTTAGTCAGTCTGAGGCATTCTTAGCATTCGGTCACCTGATTGCTATATTTTTCCTCATTTGTACCGTTCTCTGCCGCTTATTCTCCTCTCTTATGGTCTCTCTTCCTTTTATTGTTTTAGATACAGGATCCATTTAGTTGCTCCCCTTCTAAGTGTTTTTTTCCTGCTGATTTTGTGTCTACATTATATTCGTTTAGCCCTCACTGATTCTTATCCATTTGTTTGTTTTCTGCTTCTCTTGTTCTTTTCTCCTCTTTAGACAACACTTTTCTCCCCTTTCATTGTTCTCTTTGCAATTTGGCCTCCTTCTCTATTGTCTTAGATACACGATCCATTTAATTTCTCCCTTCCCAAGTGTTCTTCTTTCCCGCTGATCTTGTATCTACAGTATTTTCTTTTAGGCCGCACTGATTCTTATCTATTTGTTTTATTCTCTTTCACCATCTTTTGGTTTTCTTCCCTTTAACCCTAAAAAGGTAACCTTCGTCGATTCGACGAACACCACATATACATTTCTTCAAATTTCTTCTTATTCTCCGATCCGATTGCTTTCTCTTTTCGTGTGATCTCAGTTGGCGATGTGCTTTATTGTGCAAATTATTTACTACAAATGTGTAAATATAATTATTTAATGAAGTTGAAGCTGATACGATTTCTAGTTCTTCCAAAAATCGTAGTTGAATATGACTTCGTCGATTCGATGAAGATTACCAACAACGTATGTAAAATATGATTACCCTTCTAGGGTTAAGATGTCACATTTTCTTTCCTTTCATTTCTCTCATTTCACCTCTGTTTCGTCGTCGCAGAAAACGAATGTCGTATGTTCCATTGAAGTCAATAGCACATACGACAATCGTTTTCTCAGCGGACGATTTATTTCTCCTTCAGTTGCGCTCATGCCTTTTCTGTATGTTCTTTTCGCCCTTATTCCCCCCTTTCGTCAACTCTATTTGCTCTTCTACGTTGCTGTTTCTCTTGCTCCAAGTCTTTTATGGATTGTCAACTGGGTCACTGCAGTGATTTCCACAGTTATCTCAAAGTATTTAAAAAAAAAATTCAGTCATAGCGCCAAGAAAGAGACCAAATCAAACAGTATTCTTAGACAAACATTAAGTTTGAAACCTTTTCATTTGGTCGGTGTTTTTGCTGATAAGTGCAGCCTATCAGAGTGAATTATAAAACCATTTTTTTAGTTTTATTTATTGCTCCTTTATGACATAATCATCGGCATTTCTATGGTGTTCGATAATGCCCGCGAGTCGGCCAGTGTCGCAAATTCATGTGAATGGCTTTCAGTTGTGTTGCGCCTCATGACTAATCTGGTGTTGGCCGCCCCCCTTTCTCCCTCTCGTACAATATTTTACATTTTATTGGTCATCAACATAACAACTATTTTAAACTTCAGCCATTGAATTTGTTTTTTGGTTATGCTTTTTGTCCCACTTCATGCTGCTATTGGTTTTAATCTTATCACACATATCATACCCCCACCCGGTTCTCTTTTCCCCCCTTTTTAAACATGTCATTCTCCCCATAATCGCCATTCACCATTAGCATTAGTGAATAATGAACAAATAATATGAAATTATATTGTAACTAAAAATTTAATTCAACCGAACAAAATATAGAAAAATATTAATCGACACTCTTTTTCTCCTCCTCACCTCCTTTTCCGTTTTAAATAATTTTGTTTTATATTTTAATTGATTTTAAAATATTGATTTAACTGATTGATTATGCCTTTTTTACAATTCTTTGAAATTGGCCATGTTTTTGTCGTGTTTTTATGATTTAAAAATATTGGTTTGCGCATTTATTTGTCGTTTTTAATGTTTTTTTCATTTAATTTGTTAATCCTTTTTGGGGATTGAATGTTTTCTTTATGATTATTTAATTACGTTTCTTTTTGGTTTATATTTTTATGTTTGTTTTACTTTTGATTTTCTTTTTTTATAGAAACACAATGGACTTCCTCGCCCACGCGGCCTCAGAGCCCCTCTCAATCGCAGACTAGCTTCGACACGCTCACATGTAAATTATTAATTGAATTTTTCTCAAAATTCTATTTAACGAAATCATAATTAGAACACTAAATTGAACGTCGTTTCGAAATTGTTTGCTAAAGAACTTTACATATTTGTTTAAAGTTTATGCGTATTTTTGGTTGTTTCATTTTTCACCAAAACGAAAAAAAAAACTGGCAAAATCCAAACAAGTTGCAAAAATACGTTGACTTTTGTAAACCTTTAGTTATTTGTTTGTATGCAGTTTTGTTTAAAATATTAAATTTTCTGTTCAAGCTACTAACCCATTATGTATTTTGATTTCATCTCCTCGCCAAAGAACTAACAGTAAAAAAAATTAAGTAAAAAAACATTAAGTACAAAAAAATTAAATTCATTAACTACTAACCATAACCTAACTGTCCGTAGCCACCTAGAACTCACGACATATGTCTTGAAAAGTTGTTGCTTTTTTTACTTTGACTTCAATTTTGTTATTGCTGCATCCCGTTTCTCCCGTCATTCCTTAGGCAAATCTCACTGAAATGTGCATGGCGCCTCTCACATTTCAAGGTTTATCTAACTTGCGAACGGAATGTTTAAGCCTTATTTAGAAAATGTTTATTTTTCCTGCAAACGCTAACAGCATGTCTCTAATTTCTTTATAAACTTGCAAGCATGTTGCGGGTGTAATGTTGAATTCATGCGTAAAACTTCTATGTTGAGCCTTATGCGGCCTAACGCCACATGAGTCCAACGATAGTAAGGAATTACACTTTATTATTAAAACAAATCAAAACAATGATCTGTTCAAGTGTGGTACAGGGTCTTTGATGATTGGAAATATTGTCAAAAATATTATACAATTCAAATTTAAAAAAAGTAGGAAATAAATGTAAATGGGGTAAAGTAAGTCCTCAGACATTGATTCTTCGTATCAGCGCCAGCTGGAGCTTTGCGTAAAAATAATGATGCGAAATCTGGAGTGTGACATTGAAAAATGTTATCATATAACTTTTTCATACAACTAACTCTGAAAAACCCCAGGTTGTAGTAGGAACGAAGTAGCCGAAGAGATGACTAAAAGTTGAGTTTCTCTAACATGTGGGGAATGAAATACGAACAAATAAAAAAGTTAGCATATAGTCTGCTTAATATGCATAGGGCGCGTCTGGGACTCACGGACAGTGAGCTATGCAGATTCTGTATGGAAGAAGAAGAGACTTCTGTACATATCATAACTGAATGCCCTACCCTAATACACGCAAGAAAGCAAATATTGGGGAAGGAGATGATACAGACGACAGATTTGTCTGAATTGAATCTAAAGGCTTGATTACACGTAACGAGTCGAGTGACGAGACATCAAAATGGTACTACGCCGAAAGAATTGGGATAGCGAGATAAAGCGACGAGTTGTTCAAACGTATTTTGACACGTGGCGAGTCAGTTCGGTTTCACAATGCACAAAATGAACTAAGCAACTCGCGCAATTAAACTCAACCGAGCGAAAAGTGGTGTGTGACGCATACCGCATGTCACGAGCGGTTCCGCATGTGACGAGCGATTCCGCGAATCGCTGCGAAAAAGAGAAAAATATAACGGTAAAGTACAGTCAACCCTCCTATAACGCGGTACTCTCAGAACGCGGTTTCCATATAACGCGGAGCTGAAATTGCGACAGCCCTCCTATAACGCGGTACTCTTACAGCGCGGTTTCCGTTCAACAACGTCCCATCAGTTCTTTCCGTGCACCCAATGAATGGTTTTAACTGGATATGTTTAAATAAACATTCACGCTTATCTCTTAGCCGTTTACGGCTTCGGTTTCAATCGTCTCAGAGCTCTTTCACAGTACGAGAAAGGATGGTTTGAAAAACTAAAAAAAGGTACACATTGCACAATATTAAGTTTCAAGGAGAACAGGCCTCAGCAGATGCTAAGGCTGCCGAAAATTATAAGCTGTAGCTAGCTAGAATTATGAATGATGGAGGTTATTCACCTGATCAGATTTTTAACGCCGATGAGACGGAATTATATTGGAAAAAACTACCAGCTAGGACCTTCATTTCGAAAAATCAAAAGCGTGCTCAGGGGTTTAAACCTTCAAAAGAACGTTCAATAAAAATAAAAGATTAATTCAATAAAAATAATTTATAATTTGTCTTGTCTTTTGTATTTATTGGTCTCCATATAACGCGGTACGAATGATGTGATTTGTACTAATTCTGAGTTTCTTATAGCACGGTTTCCATATAACGCGGTACGCACTCACCGCGTTATAGGAGGGTCGACTGTAGTGGTCGCTCGGCCTAGCAAACAAAATGTGATTCTAGTGACTCTCTCGCCGCTTTCATCGGTCACTGACTCAATCAAGAACTCGCCTTACCGTGTAGACGAAACGAGTACTCGTTAGAGTTGATGTCTCGTCGCTCTACTCGTTACGTGTAATCAAGCCTTAAGGAAACTAAAGGAGTTCCTAGATAACATTGGAGGACATGAACTCCTCCAGTAATGTAGAGGAACATGACACAATAGTTCGTTACTTGGACGCAGTGCCTCGGACAGGTATTGTCCTTATTAGTTTAGTTATCTAATCTTAATCTTAGCATAGAAAACAAGGTATACAACTCTCAAAACAAACAAGCATCTTAAACATCTCTAAGCATCTCTAATAAGTATCACAAATCCATTTTTTGAGCACTTATCTTGGTAAAATGGTGCTTACAGAACTACAACGTCGGCAATTGATTTGGAAATTTTGTGAAGAAAATCCCACTACGAAAAAGAATGAAGCTTTCCACCACTTTCAAAAGATGGGATTCAAAAAAACCTTTATAAGACAATTCAGTTGTTCGAGAATAAAATAAGCATTGAAAGAAAAAAGGATCGGTGAAAAAAGGACTCTTTACAGGACATTGAAGTGCGTTCCTATATGAAATTTGATATCATTGGGCGAAGTTCTAAATCTAACAGACAATTGGTATGGAAACGTTGACAAAAAATCGATCATACGCCGAATAAATATACATAAAGGGCAAATTGAAACAAAAAAACAAAACGATCCAGCTATTACCAACAAGCAAGCAGCAGTTATCCAAACCCAGCAAAGCTGACTTTTCAAAAAATATTTTTCGTGTGGTTCACCTCACATCTGTGTGACAGATGATGAGTCATATTTTACGTTTGAAGGGAATCAATGGCAACCAAAATATTATTTTGAGTCTTTTGACCACAAAGCGCCTGAAAAAGTAAAGCATATTTGCAAAAACCAAGTTTCCAGGGAAAGTTCTATTGTGGCTGGCTATCAGCGAGCGCGGTATCAGTGAGCCAATACTTTTTAAAGGAGGTTTGGCTGTAAGGGCGCAAACTTACATGGACAAATATTTACCAGCACTCCAAAATTTAACCGTAGATCGAGCTTCACAAAAATTAAGTAATCCTAACCTATGTAAACAAAGGAGAAAATTATAAACTTTTCAATTTTCTCAAGACCTCTTCCTTAAAAAAGTGTGAAAGATGGTTTTAAACAAGCATAATCCCAACACAAACAAAGTCACAAAAATGGTTCAATTAATTATATCCTGAAAGAAGTTATAATAAAACAAAAAACCAAATGTATCATTTTTGATACAAAGCTCGATCTACGGTTAATCAGAAAACATCATCGACGTGAACAAATTATATTTTGGCTCCAATTTAGCGTCGTCACATTACGCTAAAGTAACATTAAAAAATTTGAATAAGTGCAAAATTGAATTCGTACCGAAGGAGTTTAACCCCCAAATGTTCCATAATTACGACCAATCGAAACTTTCTGGGCAAACTTGAAAAGAAAGGTATATGCCAACGGATTTCGCGCAAAAAATGTAGGTTGCTTGATTTATAAAATCCGAAAAGTACTAAAGAACATTGATACAAATTGAATTTGGAGGTCATTGAAGAAAGTTCCTCAGAATATACGGAAAGCGAGCCGGAATGGAGTCAATTTTTTTTGTAAATTAACTGAAGTAAACTGTAACTGGCAGCCGCCGTAGCTCAGCTGGCTAGTGCGTTGGGCCACTAGTCAAGACTCTGCGAGTTCAATACTCCGTTGCGTTAACACCGAAAAAAAAAAACAACTATTTTTCTTTCGGCGGCTGTCCTTTCAACAGGAAATGGTAAACCTCTGAGAGTAAAATTGCCTATGAAAAAGCTCCCAACTCGCCGTTCGGAATCGGCATAAAACTATAGGTCCCTTCCAACCTTGTAAAAATGTACACGCACAACATGGATGGTTGCGGGTAGCTAGGCCTTAGTCGCGGTATCGGGCTGTCGTGCCAGTCAAGAAGAAGAAGAAGAAACTGTAACCAAATTAAACAGTTTATTACTGACTTTTAAAATTTGTTCGTATTTCATTCCCCACATGTTACTGTCAAAACAGAGAGTCTAAGTACAGTAAGAAATGACCTCCAAGACGCTGTTGCGAGGAGGACCAAATCCAGTTGAATCAATATCAGAAGCTGCAGAGAAGCCAAAACCCACGACAAAGCAAAAAGTGCCCATCTTTTGCTATCATTTCAACGACGAACTAGTCACTGTCTTGTTTTATAGTCGTCAGTGATAGGTGTTCCAATTGTTACTAGAACGCAGCTGCTACACCTAGAGGCTCCAAGTTTCACGAACCTAAAGGAGGTCTTACAATTTTCAATCATCGATTTACTAAAGTACACGCTAGAAGCACCTAGGGGAATACCTCGTCAGAGGCGCGAACTGGAACTCCAGGGGTATAGGAGATATACTAAAGTTCCTCTTGGTAGTTGGGCTCACTGATGAACTGTGAGTTCATGAAGGGGGCACAATAGATCTTTAGGTCGCGGTGCACCATCCCCACTAATTATAATAACAATAATAAAGTACGCGCTAACAGTCCTCGGATGTTCATGGAGCAATGAAGATTCTGTATCTCTCTGAAGTTTTTCCATCCGGTAGCGCTAAGGACCTGATTTGAAGTATGCACGGCCTTTGGGCGCCCAGTCTAACCTAAGTTAAGCTAACCCTGAGAATAATGTGGCCTGAAGTGTCCTGCGCTTCTCCACAGCAACTGTTTCAATCTATGATTGAGGATCAATCGTGCGTGTCCTCAATCAGCAATGACTCATCCAACCAATAAAATATCAATGTAACACAAGGCACCGGGATCACCATTATACGCTAAAATCTTTTAAGAATATACGTGAATACAATCCAGTCCCGATCCAGTATAGACTTTTCATACAGATATCTCAGACATCTCGAAGTCTGGTTGTCTTCAAATTCTGCATAAGCATTGTATTCTAGCCAAATTATTTATCACATTCAAAGTAACAAAATTTCTTATTTGTATTTGCCTAATTGTCAGCAATCGCAAGCTGATTTAGTATTTTTTGATCTAAGTATTTCTTTCGTATGTAGTTTTTTGGTTTTTTATAATTTTCTGTCATGCAATTTTGTTGCTACAACAGAATGTGCACTCTTTTTTTGATAATTCATTTTGTTTTGTTAAATCTGTCTTTAGCCTATATTTGTATACATTTGGCCTTGTTGTATACATTTAGCTTTGTTGTATACAATTAGCTTTATTGTTGCTATAGTTCAATTTTGTGGCTCCTTTTCACCACAATGACCTCTTAAACTGTTTAGTGTGCTTTGAGTTTGTTGTTTTGTTTTGTATGCAACTCCTTGTTAGCACTGCTATCTATCACCTTTCAAATGCCAAATCGCTTCATACTCCAAAGCCACATTTTCTTCTTTTTTTCGCTTTCGCGTGCAGCACCACCAGCTACCGGTTCATCAGTGAATCCCACCGCCGTGACCAGTCCGAGTGCGCAAAATGTTGCAGTTGGTGGCGCCACCGTGGGCGGTGCCGGTGCCACTGCGCATGCCGCGGGCGCATCGGCCGTTGCATCGCCGCTGGGCGCCGCCGCGGCCGCCTCGCCCACCACGCAACCCGAACTGCCAGTATTCACGTGTCCGCGCCGACCCAATTTGGGCCGCGAGGGACGTCCCATTGTGTTGCGCGCCAATCACTTCCAGGTGACCATGCCGCGTGGCTATGTTCACCACTACGACATCAACATTCAGCCGGACAAGTGTCCGCGCAAGGTGAACCGCGAGATCATCGAGACCATGGTGCATGCGTACAGCAAAATTTTCGGTGTGCTGAAGCCGGTCTTCGACGGACGGAACAATCTGTACACACGCGATCCGCTGCCCATTGGCAACGATCGTCTGGAGTTGGAGGTGACGCTGCCCGGCGAGGGCAAGGATCGCATTTTTCGCGTAACGATCAAGTGGATGGCTCAGGTGTCGCTGTTCAATCTGGAGGAGGCGCTCGAGGGCCGCACGCGCCAAATACCCTACGATGCAATACTGGCGCTGGACGTGGTGATGCGGCATCTGCCCAGCATGACGTACACGCCGGTGGGCCGGAGCTTTTTCAGTTCACCCGATGGCTACTATCATCCATTGGGCGGTGGTCGCGAGGTGTGGTTCGGTTTTCACCAGAGCGTGCGTCCGTCGCAGTGGAAGATGATGCTCAACATTGATGGTGAGTAGGCAATGAAGATGAAAACATATAAGTTGGAGTATTTAAATTGTTTCTTTCTATTTGCTTAGTGTCCGCAACGGCCTTTTACAAAGCGCAGCCGGTCATTGATTTCATGTGCGAAGTGCTGGACATCAGAGATATCAACGAGCAGCGCAAACCGCTCACCGATTCGCAACGTGTAAAATTCACCAAGGAGATCAAGGGGCTCAAAATTGAAATTACCCACTGCGGCGCCATGCGACGCAAGTATCGCGTCTGCAATGTCACCCGACGTCCGGCGCAAATGCAATCGTAAGTAGCAATTGACATCACGCTGTTCTCGATTCTCGAATAATTTCGTACATTTTTCTATTTGCAGTTTTCCACTTCAACTCGAAAATGGCCAAACTGTGGAGTGCACCGTTGCCAAATACTTCCTCGATAAGTACCGCATGAAGTTGCGCTATCCGCATCTGCCTTGTCTGCAGGTGGGACAGGAGCACAAGCACACCTACTTGCCGCTCGAAGTGTGCAACATTGTGGCCGGTCAGCGCTGCATCAAGAAACTCACCGACATGCAAACGTCAACCATGATCAAAGCCACCGCTCGCTCGGCGCCCGATCGCGAGCGTGAGATCAACAATCTGGTGAAGCGCGCTGACTTCAATAACGACTCGTATGTGCAAGAATTCGGGCTGACCATTTCCAACTCGATGATGGAGGTACGCGGGCGTGTTTTGCCGCCACCCAAGCTTCAGTATGGGGGACGTGTGTCCAGCATGACAGGCCAGGTAAGCCAACGTCTCTTTTCAAGCATCATAAAAGAATCATTAAATTAATGCTTTTCCTTTCCTTGTCTACTTTACAGCAACTCTTTCCACCACAGAACAAGGTGAGCTTGGCCTCGCCCAATCAGGGTGTCTGGGATATGCGTGGCAAGCAATTCTTCACTGGCGTCGAGATACGTGTTTGGGCCATCGCCTGCTTTGCGCCACAGCGCACAGTGCGTGAGGATGCGTTGCGCAACTTTACACAGCAGCTGCAAAAGATCTCGAATGACGCGGGCATGCCCATAATAGGTCAGCCCTGTTTCTGCAAATACGCCACCGGTCCCGATCAGGTGGAACCCATGTTCAGATACCTGAAGAATTCATTCAATGCGCTGCAGCTGGTGGTGGTGGTGCTGCCCGGCAAGACGCCCGTCTATGGTGAGTGGTCTCTGGTACATGCGAGATGAGTTGATTTTAACTCGATTTTATTCCATTCCATACAGCTGAAGTGAAACGTGTCGGTGACACTGTGCTAGGCATGGCCACACAATGCGTCCAAGCGAAGAATGTGAACAAGACATCGCCGCAAACATTGTCCAATCTCTGCCTGAAGATCAACGTGAAGCTGGGTGGCATCAATTCCATATTGGTGCCCTCCATACGTCCGAAGGTCTTCAACGAGCCGGTGATCTTCCTCGGCGCCGATGTCACACATCCGCCCGCAGGCGACAATAAGAAGCCGTCCATTGCGGCAGTGGTCGGCTCGATGGATGCGCATCCGTCGCGCTATGCGGCCACAGTACGTGTGCAACAGCACCGCCAGGAGATCATACAGGAACTGAGCAGCATGGTGCGCGAACTACTGATTATGTTCTACAAGTCGACGGGCGGCTACAAGCCGCATCGCATCATACTGTATCGCGACGGCGTGTCGGAGGGACAGTTTCCGCATGTGCTGCAGCACGAGCTGACAGCCATACGAGAGGCATGCATCAAGCTGGAGGCCGAGTACCGTCCGGGCATCACTTTTATTGTGGTGCAGAAGCGCCATCACACGCGTCTCTTCTGCGCGGAAAAGAAGGAGCAGAGCGGCAAGTCAGGCAACATACCGGCGGGCACTACGGTCGATGTGGGCATTACGCATCCAACCGAATTCGACTTTTACCTATGCAGTCACCAAGGCATACAGGTGAGTGGGTCGAGAAGTACAGAGTTTTAAACAAATTTTCAATGTCGTTTTTTTTTAATTTTTATTTCAGGGCACCAGCCGACCGTCACACTACCACGTGCTGTGGGATGACAATCACTTCGATTCCGATGAGCTGCAATGCCTCACATATCAGCTGTGCCACACGTACGTGCGTTGCACGCGCTCCGTGTCCATACCTGCGCCCGCATACTACGCGCATTTGGTAGCATTTCGAGCCAGGTTGGTTCAGTTCCGTTTTCGCCTGCAATTAAGCGTGCAAATTTAATTAAACGCATTTCGTCACACTTGCAGGTATCATTTGGTGGAGAAGGAGCACGACTCCGGCGAGGGGTCGCACCAGAGCGGCTGCTCGGAAGATCGAACACCGGGCGCCATGGCGCGCGCCATTACAGTGCACGCCGACACAAAGAAGGTCATGTACTTTGCTTAAGGCCCTTGCCCGCGGCAGCTAAAAACACTCACAACCACAACCAACAATACTTTAGTTGTATACGCGCCTAAGCTAGAAAGTTAAGATCGATGCCTCCTTTATTAGTTTCCTTTTTTCGCCAAGTAAAATAATTGTTGTATGCATTTGTTCGCGGCATTCAAGTTTGATTCTAATATTTAATTTTCGGGGTAAATATGTCCACAAATCAGAAGCAACAGCTTAGCGCATTTAAGGTAGAGAGGAGCAACAATCAGAACAACGCGAAATAAAAGGGGAACAAGTTGTAATTAGGTGAAATTTTTTATAATGCAATGCAAGAGTTACCTTTTTTATGTATGTTTACTTTTTAGCAAATTTGATTTGAATTCCGCTTTTAATTTGTACATAAAAGCAAATCACTCACAACACACAAACACACATTGTGCGCATGTACAATTTCAAACATGTGTTTACTATAAACATTTTTATATGCAACAACAACACATATATTCATATATACCTATCTATATATACATATACATATATTTGTCTATTGTATTTAGCGAATGCGCAGAAGTAAAAAAGTGAAATAAGGCAAGAAGAAAAGTAAAATGTGTAATTTCCTGTGGAAATGTATCGAAAGAAATGTGCGCTTTTCTTCTCAGTAAAGAAAACTAAAAATCAAGCAAACAGAAAAAATTGCGAATGACTTAATTTTATTCAACCAAAGCTCATTTATCTTATGTAACAGTCTTGTTTGTCCTTATTATAATTTTTTGTTTGTTGAACTCTGCCGCCCAGTTGGCCCAAAGCAAGCAGCAACAAAAATCTTACAAAAACAAAAAATCAAAAAACGACTCATTGTTTTTAGGCTTCCACATGTCTGTTCCACACTTCAATATATTTGAATTATTTCTGTAATTTTAATTGTTAGCTATGAACCAAATTAGAATTATTTTGTAAAACTATATTTTAAAGATAATCAAAAAAAAAATTTGCTTGCTTCCCCTTGGGTGCGTCTAAACATAGAAAGAATGAAAGCAAGAAAATCTATCAAAGCATTGGTGGTTTAGGTTTCCAAATATGCCAAAAACCAAATTTCATAAGACAGGCCGAAAGCAGTATGAATTGTAGTTATGTTTCATGAATATTGAAGTGGTATGAGTAAACAATTTCAGTCCAAGTACTTTAATAATGGAGTTATTACTAATGTTACTCTGAGTGGACCCGCTTGGGTAATCACAATCGATTTTATTGCTTACTGGGCATTGAATTCTTTTGAGCATCGATACATTATAGTTCGAGTGGATACTCAGAATAAGTACTCGCAAGTCAGTAACTTTTAGTTTGAGTGCTTTGAATCGACTCTCTTGAGTGCTCAGAAAGAACACTTCATTGCTTAAGAGTTCAAATTTATAGGTTTTCTCACTTTTGTGATCTCCATCTTTTGTCCATCGAGTGCTCAATGCTTTGCAAATACTTACCAATATTCAAAGCTGCTACCATTGTCCAATACAGTTACTCGAAACGCTTTCGACTGCTTTTATTGCCACTGTCTGTGTATATTAAAAATACTCGCACCACCAAACCACCATTGCAACATTTTCGGACAACTAAATTACGAACTCTCCCACCTTTTTTCGTACGTTATGCTAAACTCAAGCCACTTCCACGAGCAATCGCAATCTCCCCACTTCCCTCTCCAATTTGCTGCAGTTTAATTAGCAATTAAATAAGTTAAATTAGAAGCAACTACTTCCACTTGTAGCTTCTCGCGTGGCGTGCGCAGCTTGTCGTCACTCATCGTTGTTAACTCAGCCCGCTATCTCAATAAGTTAGGGAAGAAAACTAATTCTCAATTATGACAACAAATGAAATCACATGGCAACCACTTGACGTTAGTTTTTTAGGTGTACCTGTTCTCGGGCAACTCGGCTGCATGCAAACGTCTCTTTAGAACCGTTCTCACTTCTCAAATGTAGAGTGCGCACGCTTGCAATGCAACCAATACAATAATGGTGTAATTCGAACATTTTTTTTATATATATATTTGCCTACTGTAGTTGACAAATTGTGTTGAATTTCAGCAAAAAAAACAAATTTAAAATATGCCAACCAATATTTATTAGCGTTTAAGTTTTACTACTAAAGCTCACAACACTTAAGCACTAAACACACACACACAGACAGAGACACAAACAAGTGTTTTGTTTTCGGCCAATTATGTAAATTAAGACATTGCGCAATCTTCATTACTATTAATATTTAAATTTGTGTTTAACTAAACCACAAATATTTAAGTATGGTGTACGGGTCTTAACACTCTCTAAGCTTTAAAAACTTGCAATTATATTCGTTTCGGTCTCCATCATCGTCACGAACATCGCCAACACTCTCTTCCAGATATTTATGCGCTCGTTAAGGAATATCGTCGCCCTTTTGTTGTTCTGTTCTTAATCATATCGCACACTTATCTCCTCGCTTGCGGTGTATCTCATAATGCAAAACGACAAGAAATCGAAAAAAGAAGCAACAAATGAGTTTTAATTAGTTTCTTAAGTCTACTATATACACACACACACACATATATATATACATATATATACATTTTAAACTTGCTAAAGCATCGAAAGCTGAGTAAAACAAGGACAACAACAAGCAAATAAAAGTTACCAAACAAACAAAAGCAAATTTAGTTTTAGTTGTGTAAATTTGTCGGTGGTGTTCAGTGTGTGTGCGTGTGTGTTGCGCTCAGGCGGACTTGTTGTGACAAGTGAGCTGGCGGTGTTCGCCTAAAAGTATGTCACTAAAAACACTGAACTGTAATCTGTGCTTTTACAAGACATTTTCGATATATTTTTAACAAAAATGTATACAATTTGAACTCAAAAGCGGCTGCCTGGCAACATCGAAAAGTAATGAGCACAAGACAACTTAATCTGTCTTTGTATGAAATTATTTGTATGAATTTTGTATTCTCAAAAGCCCTATCGGGATATTCAAGAGAAATTTCAACTTGAGCATTAATTCTAAAGAAACTTTATTGAAGCTAAAATAGTGATTCTGAATGCCTTCTGGAAATGCTTTAAAGCAATGGACAATTCGTAATAAAACTCAATCAAAGCAAAGTCAATCTTTATTACTCAAAGGGTCCATTCAGAGTAACTTAAATTGATTTTGGATAGAATCGTTGCTAAGATTTGGAGTGTTTAGGCCAAAAGAATTTGCCAGAGAATGACTCAATTATCAAAATACTCGATTATAAGTAATCGGAGAAGACTTATTGAATTTGGGTTTTCGGAGAAGACTTACAAATCAAAGGATGCAATCAATTAATGCAATTTTCCTTTAACTCTAACATTAAAAAATACGAAAATCAAACAACTCAAACCAATCAAAGTTTGCTGAAAAGTGTACACATATTAAAAACTTATTTCATGCATTTTATGCCAAGAGATACAATTTAACTTACAACTTCTCTACCTTTGCTTTCAATGCGCTAAGCTTTAAATTTGGAATGTTAAATTAAAATTTCAGGCAAAGCTGTTGCAAGTGAGCCGCTTTTGAGTTCAAACAATACACCTTTTCCTTAAGAAAAAACAAAAACGAAATGTATTGTAAAACAATATCCGAATAAGCAATAATTACAGTTACTTTTCATGCTGTTTTTTGTGGCATAACCTTAGGCGAGCGTGTCGTATGCGTTGGACAAGTCAATGTGCTACTTTTCATTGATAAACTTTGTATTCATCTCCAGCCAATTTGGACCATATTGCGCCTTTATTCTTATTGTCTGAAACTTCAGTATGAAGTGAATTTTCTTCAAATTTTTTTTTTAATTCAATTAATTTATTTTCGTAGGCATTGTGCTTCACTATTTTTTTAACGAATTTATATTTGTTTATTTTAACAATGTAATCAAAATTGTATTAACCCTTTCCGACATGAAAACAAAACCCGTTCTGTATGAATTGTATGGGATGTAGTCCAATATGTTGAACATTGTGACTGAAAGGGTTAAACAAAAATCATATATGCTTCTAGCTGCTCTCAGTTTTAACACTTTCCATACTATGAAAAGGCAACTCATGCAAATGGTCAATCAAAAGTTCAATAACTTTCAGCAAAATATGCTCACAATTTTACTCACTCACTTGCAACATTTTCGCATAAAACAACAACAACAACTACACGCATTGACAACCACCGCAAACACGTTTTTTTGCTTTTCTTTGATGACACAGTTTAAAGTTAACATTACGTTTATCTTTTATTAAATTTTAACAAACAAATTCGCAAGGCAAATTATGAAGAAAAAAAATAAAACAACATGATCAATAATACAGCAACAACAAACAAACAAGCAAACAAATCAATAGGCAAAACTCAATCAATATAATGCCAAGTCAGTAAATTGTAGCTGACAACAACCGAATGTTAATTTTTAACACACAAAACCCCACACAAGCAAGAAACGCAAAGAAATGCAACTACTTTAAGTTTTATTAAGAGCAACAATAAGCATGAAAATGAAGCATGTAAGAAATGATGAAAGTGAATACAAATGCAAAAACAAAGAGTCACTTGAAATTTACAGTAAATGCAGCAACAAAACGATGAAATGGCAATGTTACAATTATTTTTGTTAGTGTGTAAAAGAAAACAACCAACCAATCAACAAACAAACAAACAAATGCAAAATGTTTCAACATTTTTTCTAAACAAGGGATTTAAATTATAAATTTTTTAATAAACTATATTATTGTAATTGATAATGATGACTATTATTATTATGTGGATAACATTTAGTGAATAGAAAAACACTTAAAGGCATACAAGTATATATATATACAAAAACACGAGCACACCACACACACAATACATACGCATATATATACACGTTGTATATGCGTTTTTAATTTTAACTTAGTCTAAATACATACATACATACCACATACACATATACATATATGTAGCGTTTAATTAAGTTTTAAGTTGAAAGCAGTTGAAGCCGTTCAATCAGGCCAACGAACCCCGAACCCAAATAAATAATAACGTTGGTAACAAACACATTGCGTGCATACAAAGTTATTAATTTTAAATCAAACTTTATTTAAAATTGTTTGAATTCTTCAAAGTTAGTTTCAATTAGTAAGGACGCGCTTTTGTTAACCGCTCAACGCAATAACCACACCCACCTCTATCCTTCTATTCTACCCACATTTGCCGTAAACGAACCTTTACCTTTCTGTGCTCTACAACCCTTTGCGGCTCAGCGAAAATTTGGAAAGAAAAACATGCGAGTGAAACAGAATTTATTCAATTAAAAAAAAAATACTCATTAAAAACATGCGAGTGAAATAAAATTGTTAATAATTGTCGATGTCGACATTGTTTTCCGATTAATTAGCCAAAATTTCGTATTCAATGACTTTTCAAAGTCACATCCCACAAATGCATTTGCTATTTCGCAAAGGGTTAAACTGAGGCCACCATTGAACTGCAAGTAAGACGACGTAATGGATGACAAACAGGAATCAAAAGTGTAACATGTCTTGGGTGCGATATTTTTTTACTTGTACAATATATATACAAACGTACACACATACATTGACGATCGGGATCATGTCACCGGTTAGCTGGACAGACTGTGAGATTCATGATTTCAAGCGCCTTTTGGAGTAATCGTAGTGAATTTGAGGCATCAAAATAGTGAGAAAAACTTGTGAATTTTATTATCGCATAATCCAAGTTTGTAAAATTATTGTGAAAGAATTTGAAATACCAGTGTTGTTAAATTAGTTTAAAAAGCTTTCAATTTGATTTTTATATTTTTTAAAGACATTTTTTAATAATTACTTTGTAAAAGTTTTTCAAGTTCCATTCATTAAATTGACTGATAAAGCTTCAAATACTTACATCAGCTAAAGAACCCATCAATGGCAGTTTTTTAATTTTATTTTTTGATTTTTTAAATTGTTCATTGTATTTTAAATCTTTTTCAAACATTGAACATTCATTTAAGTATTTTTCTTTATGACAAAACTTTAAACATTAAAAAGTTCAGCTTCTTATTTTTAAAAAGTGTTTATTTAGATTTTCTTAAATTAGAAAAATTGTTAATATTTGAATATTTTGCTATTTCTACTTTCAATACTTCTCTTAAAAAATCCTAATTTTCATATTATTTATGTCTGGAAAATTATTATTTATTATTTTTTATTTATTATTTTTTCTACTATTTTAATTCAATTTTTGAAAATTCTATTTTTGTAATATTTCAAATTTGTTTCAGCGCCTAAAAATTTTTAGATTTTTTAAACTGTTAAACATTTTCCATAATATTTTAAATATTTGTTTATTCATATTCATTTCAATTATTTTAATATTGATTTTTTTTTCAATTTTTAAACTTTGTCTTGAAGCTTTTTAAAAAGTCAAAGGTTTTCTAAATACTTTTATTTTTTAGTATTTCAAATTTCAAACTTTCTTAACTTTTAAAAATTGCTTAAATATTTGTCTTTAATATTTGGAAAATGTGTGTAATAGTTACTGTTTTAGAAAAATTGTTAATATTTCAATATTTTGTTATTTCTACTTTCAATATTTAAAAATTTTCATATTATTTATGTTTTGAAAATTGTATTATTTTTTTTTTTTTATTTCAAATTTTGAATTTTTGAAAATTTATAATATTTTAAATTTGTTCCAGCGTCTAAAAATGTTCAGATTTTTTAAACTGTTAAACATTTTTATTAAAATTTTAAATGTTGTAATTGATTTATTAATTATTTTATTATTGATTTTTTTCAATTCTTAATCCTTTACTTTAAGCTTTTTAAAAAGTCTACATTTTTCTTAATATTTGTATGTTCTAGTATTTGAAATTTCAAACTTTCTTAACTTTTAAAAATTGTTTCAATATTTGTTGTAATACATATTTGAAAAATTTGTCCAATAGTTTATTTATTAATATTTTAAATCTTTTCATTAACACTTTTTAAAAATTTTCTAATTTTCATGATTTGTTTTTATGTATTTTTTTCTATTTTTGAAAATTGTTTCTTTTTAATGCTTCAAAATTTTCAGCTTTAAAAAATATTCACGTTTTCTTAAAATTTTAAAACATGTTTTAAAGAAGGTAATTTTTATTACCATAAATAAAAAAAAAGATTTTTGTATTTTTTTAAATGTAATTAATCTTAAATAGAGTTTTTAATTACATTGTTGTATTTTGAATATTTGAAATGTTTTTCTTTTACTTTTATTAAAAATTTTCTTAGTAATTTTTTATTATTTATATGGTTTAATTTTTTTAACTTTTAAAAATATTTGAATAATTTTGTTTCTTTTAATATTTACAATTGTTTGGCTTTTAAAAATGTCTAAATTCCCTCAAATTTTCGTTCTATATTTTCTTAATAATTTTTAATTAATATTTAAAATATTTGTTAACAGGTATTTAAAATTTTGTTTTTAATTTCTAAAATGTTCTATTGTTTCTTAATAATTTGTAATTAATATTTAAAATATTTGTTAACAGTTTATAAAATTCATATTCTCAATTGTAACCAGTTCTATAAATTGATTCTGAAAGCATTAATAAAACATTGAAAAATCAGCACATGAGCTTCATGCCCAGTAAAAGTAAAATTTGAGATAATTTGAACAACATGACTTCTTATAATAATTTGAGCTCAAACAATTTTAGCAACTCGAATTGTTGTAAAAGAAAACTCCCCACTTGCAGACGATTGCCTCCATTACATTAGTTTTATTCCAAAATCGTGTCGACATTCTTGAAATCATGAATTTCACTACTTGGCTACCAAAGGCTAATCGAAAATTGCTGAAGTTTGTTATAGACAAAAAAATAAAACTAAAATAAACATAAATATGGAGCATAGTGTTAAGCAACTTAAACAAAAACAACCGATTACTTAAAATGATGTCACACACAATTGAAAGCAGCTTTAAAGTCATTAGCAAAAAAAAGAAACAAAAATAATAATAAATAACACGTCAGACGATAGAACGAACCAAACTAGACAAAGTGGCAAAACGTGGCCGAGATAAGTGCTCCAAAGCGAGGCCGAGGACAAAATGCGCTATGAAAAATGCAAATTAAAAGGTTTCTTCAGTAAGTGTTGTAAAACGTCAGTGTGTATAAAGTAAGGTAAAAATAAATGTAAACAAAATATTTGAACATGTAGACTACGATTAGCTCAACAGTCATTTGAATAGCAAAAACAACACATCAACTGTTTAGCCTAAAATGTAATGGAAATGCTTTAAGATTGTACACAATAACAAAATATCCCACAAAAAGTAGTTTAAATTAAATACAAGAACTTCACATACACACAGGAACACACTTCTCAAACATAAAGTGTCACAGTTTAGTGTTTATAAAATAAAACAAAATTTTTGCAAAACTTAAACTCACTATTTTCCCATGATCAGTTAATTTCGGAATGTGTAAAATTATTTTTTAAAAATGTTTAATTGTTCTTGATAAAAAATATCTTGTCTTGTCAATTTCAGAATATGTGAAAATAACTTCAGATAATAATTTCAATTCCAATAACTCAGATAATCATTTAATTTAATAACATAAAGCAATTCGATATCAAAAACAACATTTTTTAATTAAAAAAATGTAAAACTATTTCAATTCAATTGAAAACGTGACCACATTAGATCAGCCAATTTCTGATTTTTTTTGTTTTCTTTCAACGAAGGTCTCAGTAGAAATTTTGTTTATAATTGAGTTATTTTTTATTTGAGTGGAAGAAAACTCATTTTAAGATCAATACAACTGAACATTGAAAACAGAAAACACTTTGATTTTGTCAAAAATGTGCCCAGAAAACAAAAACAAAGTATGTTAAAATTCTGTATGAATTCATCCTGAGTTATTTATCAAGGCGAATGAATACAGGTGACCTCGTTGTAGCATCCGCCGTAGCTCAGCTGGCTAGTGCGTTGGGCCGCGAGTCAAGACTCCGCGAGTTCAATATTCCGTTGTGTTAACACCGAAAAAAAAGAAAAACAACAATTTTTCTTTCGGCGGCTGTCCTCTAAGCAGGAAATGGCAAACCTCAGAGTAAAATTGGCTATGAAAAAGCTCCCAACTCGCCGTTCGGAATCGGCAGAAAACTGTAGGTCCCTTCCAACCTTGTAAAAAACATTCGCACGCACAACAGTCAAGAAGAAGAAGACATTGTTGAAATCAGCTGATTTGTTTTCTTTCTGGTAGAAAAGATCTAGATTGTCAAAATGCCTGTGTAAAACTTTGACAGTTTAAAAATTAAAAAAGCAAGCTTTGTTCTGATTGGCTGATTTTGACAATCTAAACCCAGAAAACAAAAACAAAATATATTGAAATTTTGTTGCTGTCCTTACGCTATCACCTGTATGAATTCGCCTTGGTTATTTATTAAGATTTTTAAAAAGGTCAAAGGAAACTTGAACACAAAATTCATCTATGCAGTAAAAATTTGTCAAATTGTTCATTTACTATGTTTTCCAAAATTATTTTACACATATTTTTCTGAAATTATTTGTAACAGTTTTGATAGTGGAAAATTCTAAGTCGATTTCTTCACTCAGAGTTAAATAACTTCGTTTGTAATATTAGGAGTTTTTCAACAACAACGATTCGGATTTCTTCAACTTTGCAATTCATTCAATTCCATTTTTTTTATAATAATTTGTGATTTTATGTAATTAACATAATTTGAGATTTATGACTTGACTCAACTTCAGAAATTGTCATCAATTCACGGATTATAACTTGGAATGTTTGTGATAAATTGTGAATTACAGTGCAGTCTGGATATAGTGAACTAATTATTGCAAGGTCTGTTCACTGCATTGAGGTTGTTCACTATATCAAGGTTAACATTTTTGTTCAAAAACTCGTTTTATTTGCTCAAAATAGACTTTTTGTGTTTTGCTTGAAAATTTGTTTCTATATTTAGAGGCTCGATGTCAAAATTTGGGTGTTCACTATATTGAGGTGTTCACTTTACAGGGGCTTCACTACACCCAGACACGATTGTATGTGTTTTTATAAAGGCAGTTCGATTGAAAATACGATTTCTAGCATAGGAAACATTTGCAAAATGCCTCAAGCGCCATTTCTTTCACATCAAAGTGAATACCAGGAAGAGGATGATGTATCATGACGAATGAGCAATAAATATCAAAAAGAGTAAAAAATGTAAAATCTCACATGAAATCAATTCAAATTTCGTATCGAATTTCTCGATTTATTAAAAGTCAAATAACCTCGTTTTCTATCGTTTTGAAAGAATTTCCCAATTGCATAACTCGCATAATTAAAATTTTTGTCCTAACTTGAGATTAAAAAAACTGAAGAATCCCAATTTATAAGTTGCCAAGTCAAGATTCGCAAGTTGACAAAATTTTTTCAACTCGCAAGAGTCAAGATTTCAACTCCGTGTAAAGAAATCGACCCTAAATGTTTACCAAAATTTTTTTATTAACTCCAAAGTAAAAAAAATTTAATTGTATCAATTTTCTAAATTTAATAAAATTTTCTAAAAACTGTGTGAAGAAATCGACCCTAAATCTTTACCAACAATTCTGTGGTCAAAAGCAATAACCGCTTAAGTCGACTTAAGAAGAAATTGAGTTATGGATGCAACCACGTTCCCTTGACTGTGCTCTCCCTTTGTGTAAAATCGGGGAGCTTCTAACTTTAAAATAAAAAAAGTTATTAATAAAAACCTATTCGCATTCCCATAGCGAACATACTACGCGCTAAAACTTGAAAGCGAGATTACTCGGAACATCAATTTACGACTTAGAAGGTTATTGCTTTTGACCACAGAATTGTTTTATAAACTCCAAAGTAAAACAAATTTAATTGTATCAATTTTCTAAATTTAATTCAATTTCAATAAAAAGTGTGTATGTAGAAGCAACATTTCGTTTAGTAATCTACGCAACATCAAAAATAGTTTTTGACATGAATTTAAGTACTAAATGTTAACTCTAAATTTAAATTTTAAACACCACAGATGTGCAGTTCTCTTTTCCTAAAAACACTTTCTTATTTATAGTTGGTTTTACTTAATCTCTGTTTATTTCAATTAGTTTTCTTTCATAAAATTTAGTTATATTTTATTAATATTTCATTCTCGTTTCAACTCATTAAACTAATTTTCTTCTTCTTTCAATAAGCATCAATAACAACCACGCAAAGCAATAATGTAAACATTGAAAAATTGAACGTTTTGTGCCCAAAAAAAAAACAAAAACATAAAATAAAAAAAAATCCAATTACTTTTCATTGTGCTTATGTTTGAAAAAAGGGAAAGCTTTACAAATTATACATTCTAGTAGCAAATAAAAGGAGGAAGAAATGAATTTATGGATGGTTTAAAAACAAAAACTTATGAAAGCACTATACTTAATTGTAGTGTGTCGTGTAGTCCACAAAGCAAATCGAATAACGTATTCCAAGCAATTTATTTCTCATTATACTTCCAAAAGCGTTTTCCCGCCCCATGGTTGCCAGCGCGCCGCCAAATACCAACACTTGAAATGTTTGTGTGCATTTTTAGACTCTGTTGTTGATTTGTATTTAATGAAAACAAACAAACAAAAAAAACATTTTAGAAAATATATATATATGTATATTTTCGTAATTGTGTAAATCGTTTACTTAAACAACCCAACAAGCCAAGCAAGGGCCAAGCAGCAAAAGTCGCTGAGGAAAATAAAAACTGAAGAAAAAACGAATCTTTATCGAGATGCTCAACTTGTTGTAAACACTTTTGTATTCCAATTGTTGTTGGTCATATCAAGTTTGTTTGTTACTGCTCTGAGTTTTTTACCCAAAACAAAAAAAAAATATATATATAATATAATGAAAAAAAAATCTGGACACCCGCTAAGTAGTAGTTTTGCGTTTTAAATGAATGTCGCTTAGGTGTAATTTGCTAAAAATCAACATAAATATGCATTAAAGAAAAAAAACAACAACAAGAAAACCAATAAAATCATAAAATAAAACAAAAATAATGGAAATAAAATGCTAATGCTGATGAAAATGATTGAGCATTGCGAATTAATAGTCTTAGTAGCAAAATATTTAAATTTAATAATTAAGAGCAACAACAACAATTTAATAAGAAAACACGAGCCTGCAGTTGCGCCCAAGTTCAGAGTTTGCTCGGGCGGCGCTCGACTGCTCGTCTCGATTATGCCGGGAATAATATCTAATAATTCTAATTCTTTCTTAAATATACACATACATATACACACATACATATATAGAAATACATATAGTTATATAAATATGTAATAAAAGTGACTAAAAACTAAAACTTGAGTACGTGTGAACATAACCTCCAAAAAGAAATATTTGAAAAATACAAACAAACACACAACAAACACACAACCCAACCATAAATGTAACTTGTAGCTGTAAACGTGAAAGCGAAAGGACAAAAGGCGAAACCGAATTGTGTGTGTGCGTGTGTTAAAATTACAACAACAATAAACGTCAATAAAAGGTAAAAATTATTCAATAAGCATTCACACACACACACAACATATATGATATGTTTGAAACGAAATATGGGAAACTAGAAACTTTTGGTGATCTTTTAAGTGTTGAGACAAAGCGGAAAAAGCGAATAATTCTTTGTATGTAATTATGTAAGTATGTACTAAGTAATATACGAAATAAATGCAAATGCAACAAAAAACGACACACACACACAAACTAACAACACTGGGAAACTATAATGTGAAGCGACATATTCGGAATATTTTTTAACTATTGAAGAACAAAAATGAAAGAATAATAAAAATTATGTTTAATAAAGCAAAGAAAAAATAGTTGTTTAGGTGTATTTCATGTAATGAATATGCTACAAAAACCAAACACAACAAATCGAGCATACGAGCAAGTAATCGGTTCACTTCTCATGGGTTTTTCATTAGCATAACCAGGAGTAGTCGTCAGCAGTGGTCACTTGAAACCGAACTATTAAAGCAACTTGACCCTATCGAAACGAAATTGTGTGAAACTTTAAGACCAAGAACAAATTTTTACAATGTTTTAAAACTTTAATTTGTCGCTTTTGACTTGAAATAAAAAATAAAAAAGGCAGCAAGTTTATTAAAAAAAAAGTCGCATATATTGTCGAAAGGGTTAAGTTAAGGTTTAAGTAAAATTGAGTTTCGAATTAAATTTGTCAAAGCTGTTGACAAATTTCATAAAGAATCGACTGTAGTTGCTTTCTTGAGTAAAATTCGACTTTAAGGAAAAATCTCAATTAACAAAACCCGACAAAACCGACTACTCCCAAGCAACATATACACGGTATGAACCGATTACTTTTGCCCCATGCATTATGTTTCAATGAAATTGCTTGCTATTTGTATATTAATTTGTAGTTGTATGTATGAAAAAGAAAATCAAACAAAGAGCAAACAACCCAAACAAGCAAACAAATCAATGCAATGCAATTTGTAACAAAATTTCACTTTTGTATAAAAGCATCAAACACAACAACAACAACCAAGCCAAAATTATAAATTTTAAAAGCTGAAAAATTTTATTTTTCTTTAAATATATACATACGAAAAAAATCAAATAAAGGAATGCAACAACAAAAATGTAATGATCTTGAAAATCAACTCAATTTTAAGACAAACTTTAATTTTCATAAATAATAATAAAAACTGTTTATTTTAATTTCAGTCTTTTGTTTTTGATTTTTTTTTAATATTGTTTTTTAGTTTTATATGATTTAAGAGGCATCATTTTTATGTTAAAATGAAATATATTCATATTGAAATCTAATATGAAACATTTTGTTTTCATTTGGAAATCTAATGTTAAGTGAAATCAATTCATATTGAAATCTAATGTGAAATGATTTCAGTCAATGAATTCATATTGAAATCTAATGTGAATTGATTTCACTTTCTCATGAAAATTAAATGCACAACATGCCTTTGAATTTAGTTTTTTACATTTGTGCGTAATTTTTGGTGATTTATGTTTTTCCATATTTTCATATTTTTCTATTGAATTTTTCCATTTTATGTAAATCCCCTTCTGATTTAACTCATGTTTAGTGAGAAATATCTACCTCTTTCTCTCGCTGGGTTTTTGGTTCAACGTTTCAAATTATTTTAGAGGAATTTGTCCAAAAAATAGTTTTTATATCCTAATTTGAATAACCGTGAAGCTCGCTCAGTTATCTGAAATAATTCCCGTTAAATTTGAATTTTATATTTGAGTTAAGCAGGACCTCACTTTTTTTAAATCCCATAATTCAGAGATTTCTTCATCTTAAAAAGCTTTTAAAGCCTTCTTCTGCGTTCATCAATCTTCCTTCGAAGGCCTCGGAATTACATTACTTTGAAGAAGACATGGTCGATTTTTTATAGAAGTAGAAGTCATTCGAGGTCAGTTAAGTAGGAACTCCCTTTTTGAAATCCCACAATTGATAGATTTCTTGATCCTAAAAAAGCTTTTAAAGCCTTCTTTCATCGTCTTTCATCAATCTTCATTCGAAGGGCTCGGAATTACATTACTTTGAAGAGGACTTGGTGGATTTTTTATAGAAGTAGAAGTCGTTCGACCTCAGTTAAGCAGAAACTCCCTCTTTTAAAATCCCACAATTGATAGATTTCTTGATCTTAAAAAAGATTTTAAAACCTTCTTTCATCTTCTTTCATCAATATTCATTCGAAGAGCTCGGGATGACATTACTTTGAAGAAGACATGGTAGATTTTTTATAGAAGTAGAAGTCGTTCGAGCTCAGTTAAGCAGGAACACCCTCTTTTAAAATCCCACAATTGATAGATTTCTTGATCTTAAAAAAGATTTTAAAACCTTCTTTCATCTTCTTTCATCAATCTTCATTTGAAGGTCTTGGGATTACATTACTTTGAGGAAAACATATTCAATTTTTTATGGACTTGAAATGATGCATTAACATGTCTAGTTAATCATATAAGGAACAGTTTAGGTAGAATGTTGGAATGGAACAGTTTAGGTAGAATGTTAAAAAAAAACTGTTTGGAACCCTTTTTCTGACACGTCTTTGGGTGATTTCCGATATGTTTTGAAAACCTGAAAAGCGTTCTCTCGTTTTCCAAAATAATGTACAAAGCTACTCCAGCTTGAACCTTTTCCTGTAGCTTCTGAGATAAATAAACATACGCATGGCTTGAAATTGATTAATGAATAGCGAACCTTTGAATACAATTTGAAGTAAATTTTCCAACGATTTTCAATATTTGTTCTTTTCATGAAAGCATTAATTAAAACTAAATTAAAGGGATTTTTAAAGTCATCAAAATATAGATCCAAAATTGAATTGAATTGATCCAATAGGCGACATTTGCAGTCTTTGTATTTTTTAATGCTCGTAAGAGTCTTCAGAAAGGGCCTTGAAACATCCTTAAAAGGTTTTTTATTTAATGTCCTGAACACTGAATATGAAATCGCAGGAATCATATACCATATATAGAAAGTAAATCTTCATATATACTGGTAGACTCGTGTCCAACAGGTCCTGCGGCATTCTTATCGACTACAAAGTCGATTTACGTACATGTGGATGGAAATAGAACTCGGAGCTTGAACTGCGTACACCAACGTTTAAGTGACATATATTTTTGTATCTATCAGTTTTTCTATTATAAGTTTCCAAAGTCTGTCAACAGACTTTTTACCTGCAAGGTATGTGATGATTTCTTAGACCCTGTATTGTTCATGTGTGGAGAGCCAAAAATATCAAAACCTGCTTCTTCAAACTGCTTGTGACAAATTCCAAATAAAATTCATATTATTTAAAAAATCAAAATCATGTCTGATTACAGGGACATTGAAAGCGTTATTTCACTACTAACTATATCGGTTTTCACTATCAACAACAAGAAATAGTTTTTTTAATTTAATTCTGACAAAAATTCGTCTAGAATCAAGTTTTGGCTCATTTCTCCAATCAATTTTAAACGTTTCTCCGATCAAATCAAATAAATTCTTTTTCAAATCCGTTGGTTTTTTCACTTTTTCTTTATGCTATATTCACCATTTATCTTCGGTATGATTGAAAAAAAAAAAACAAATTATTATTTGAATGATTATTAAAATGATTTTTACTTGAAAAGATATATTTTCTCAACAATGAAAAAAGTGAGCAAATTTTGATGGAACTTTAAGTTAACACTCGACATACAATTTTGAAGAAAATCGAGGTAGAAAAATAATAAGTTTTCAAAATTAAGTAGTAAAAATAATTAAAAAAAAAAGTAAAAATATATAAACAAAAAATAAGAAGAAGCATACACATACAGAGACACATACACAAAAACAAAAACACATTAAAAGCATTTCAATTTAGTTTGTAAGTGAGATTTAAATTAAAGCAACAACAGGAATAAATAATTTGTAATTGTAAAAAAAATAATGGTATTTGTTTTTATTGGAACGTTAATCTTTTCTTAACCAATGAGTGGTAATAGGAAATTTAACAGTGTTTGGGCACAATTTGGCGGCGGACTAAGCAAATGTAATTTTACAGGGTAGGTATATAATGATTTTTTTTCTTAAAAGCTTTTCGTAGATAATTTTATTAGCTCTTGGAAAACCCAACCCATTATGATAATAATAAAAATAAGAATTACTACAATTTTTCAAAATTTTAAAAAATTTTTTAATTCAAAAATGTTGAAGGTATATGGAATAAATAATATATAAAAAATTATTAGGCTGAAATGAAGACTCAGCGGATTTTATATCACAGCAAACTTCTACACACAGGAACTAAAAAGCAAATTAAAGCAAAATCAAAAGTCGTCAGGAAAAAATCGGAAATAAAGAAGTAATATTAATGCAAAACCTAAAGCTATTAAAAGAATCAGACAGCAAAGCAAGCAGTTGGGAAAAATCCTCCAAACAAAACATTTCCGCACAGCTTTTGCCATCGTCAATTGGCCACAAAGCAGGTTCTACCGAGATTTGAACTCGGATCGCTGGATTCAAAGTCCAGAGTGCTAACCATTACACCATAGAACCTCGATGGTCGCAGCGCTGCCAAATTCGTGTTTTCTACTTTTTGCAATTTTCGCCGCGGCGCACTCAGCCTCTCTGAAATTTCTTTGCATGCGATGTTTTTTTCTTATTTGCCAAAACATCTACACTGTGGAATCAATGAGATTTTTAGTAACTTAATAAATAAAATATAGTAACGTGAATTTTCCATATAAACCAGATTAAAAATTTTTCATATAAAAAGCACTTTTATACAAAATTTAAAATTCAGATTAAAATTTTTTCATATAAAAAGCACTTTTTAGCAGAAACTTATATGCATTTTACTTTTTTGTAATGAAATACAGAACACAAATACAGTCGTGTCTGGGTATAGTGAACACCTCGATGTAGTGAACACCCAAATTTTTACATGGAGCCTCTAAATATTGAAAAACATTTTGGAATCAATTTCAAGCAAAAAACAAAAATTATATTTTGAGCAAATAAAACGAATTTTTGAACAAAAATGTTAACCTTGATATAGTAAACGACCTCAATACTGTGAACAGGCCTTGCAATAATTAGTTCAATACATCCAGACACGACTGTATAGATTCTTTCTTGTTTACTTTTGATGATTTGGCAAAAATGTTCACATTACTATTTCATGAAGGTTCTGCGAAAATATTCAAGTGGTTTTAGGTTTGGTCTTTCATGTTTTTAGTCATTTTAAATGTTTTTTTTTATTTTTGCAAATGCGAATGTTCACGTTTCAAACGTTCACCCTACAGCAGGGGTGCCCAAAACCTTCTTATGGAAGAGCAAACACCAATACATAAAAATTAATTCATACGCTAAACAACAACAAAACTTCATGTCGCCAATTTGCACCAACAAAGCATACTGTGCTGTGTGTGTATACTATAGTGTTTTCCAACAAGAGGTGTTATTTTGGTATTCAAAGAAAAATGCCATTTTTTGAGATAAATGATCGGATGTTTATTTCATAATAAAGAGGAAGGTATGCCGTTAATAATGAAAAACAACATCAGCCAAATGGCCACCACGACCACGCTTGAAGGATCATATCCTTTTCATGAAATTTTCCATAACCAAATCGCAAAGTGGCTGCCCTATGTCCTCGATAGTCTCACGAATTCTATCTTTGAGGTCTTGAATCGACGCTGGGCTGTTGGCATACACCTTATCTTTCACGTGGCCCCAAAGGAAGAAGTCACAAGGTGTTAAATCACAAGATCTCGGTGGCCAATTGTGATCACCTATTCCAGAGATAACACGGTCCGGAAACTTTTCCCGTAAAAGAGCAATGGTTTCGTTGCTTGTGTGGCACGTAGCGCCGTCTTGTTGAAAGTAAACGTTTTCCAGATCAATACCATCGAATTCCGACCATAAAAAATCATTAATCGTCTCTCGATAGCGCAATCGACGAGGAATCGACAAACCTGGGTTTTCTTCAACACTTTGGGCTACAGCAGCAATATTCTCAGTTGTTCTTGAGCGACGTGCACGGGTTTTATTCTTTGCATCACTAACTTGTCCCAACAGCTGGAATTTTTCCACTAATTTCTGTATTTCGGTCCGACAAGGTGCTTCACGACGACCCAAAAATGCTTTAGTTTTGCGAACTGTGACTGCAAGATTTTCACCATTTTTGTAGTGAATTTTAATAATTTCAATGCGTTGTTGAAGCGTGTATTGTTCCATTTTTAGTAATGGCGTAGTTTCTACTTGTCAAATGTCAAAGAATAAAAGCTTCAAAAGTGACAGCTACCGAAATACCGGGTGATTCAAAATAACACCTCTTGTTGAAAAATCCTATAAAATGCTTAGCCCATGGTTCAACTAACAAGGTTATAGCAAGCCACCGGCTGATCGTGTATCGCTTCTGTCAAAATCGTCGGTGTCAGCAGTGGTGCGGTGTTGCCGCATCGGTTGAAATGAAAATACCTGACTGAAAACAACTGACCTGAGCACTTTTCCCGTTTTTTCACTCAAATACAGCACCGTCTGGCAACAATCACTTTTGTCTGTTTTCAGTTTCTCCCTCTTTCGTCGGAAAATGACAGCTGAATTTGACAGTAGCGATACACGATCCTACCAACAAAATACATGTGGTTTTTGGTGTTGCGGGGATGCTATTACCTTGTTTATTGTGCCATGGCTTAGCCTATGCCGACGATCATTTACAAAAACAAAAGAGGAACTGGAGTTCTCAGCCTATGCTGAAGAGCATTTACAAAAACAAATGAGCAACGAGAGCATAGGGCATGGGCATCTCTGCCCTAAAGAGTAGTCAATATAAAAAAAGACCTTTTTACGCGAGCGGAGTGTACCTGTTATCCTATGTTCATACTTCGCCGAGTTCATTGTAATAGAAATCACTTCAATCAGATTATACGATGTTCTTCGTTTCACGATATGACCGATTTGCGTTGGTTTCTTCTTGAAGTTAGATCCAAATTCATCAGTTAAATGTGCTTGAATTTTCAAATAGATACTTGAAATCTTACGTGTTGCCAGAAATCGCGAATGTTTGTTTCTTAAACAAAGTATTAGGTTAAGTGGTCACTTCTAGGGCATTACTTACTTACTTAACATAGTATTAAAACTCTTGAATAAACTTTTGGATTGTTAAACTATTTAAAAAACAATTTTAATACTTTTTTCAAAAAATTTTATATAGTTTAATTGATTTATTCAAAAAATTGGTTATGCAATTTTCAAAGTTATAGTCAAAAAAGAATCAGCTTTTTAAATTTTACTTTTAAGGAAGTCGATTATTTGCAGCCCTACACATTCGAGTAAATGAGTAATTTTTCGTATCTACACAAAAATACAATTATGTACAATTGAATCTCGATTATCCGGGTTGCTCATCACGGATAATCGAAAATCCCGGTTAAAAGAGGTTACATTTAAACGTTTATAAATTTTATTTTTGATAAGATGTTAAACTGATTCTATAAAGAAATCTTATTCTTAATAGATTTTCCCTGTAAATGGAAGCCCGGATAATCGAGGTTCAAATGTACATAATTGTATTTTTGTGTAGATACGAAAAATTACTCATTTACTCTTTAAAATTGTTTCGCTATTTCTATCGAATAGAGTCAATTAAAAGTGATATTGATTTTTTTATAAAGAAAGTCAAATGCACATTTCAAAGGTCACAAAGTTACGTTAAGCGTTTGATGTGATAGAAAATTTCTGATAGAAATTGTTTACTTTGGGGTTTAATCTCAGTTCAATTTTAGTTCGCATGAATATTTTTTTTAATTTAAACTCAATTTAAAGGAGTTTTCAGTTCCTCAGTCATATTAGTAATTTGTGAATACATGAAACACTATAAATTCGTACGCGTTAAAAAGTTTGCTCAGTCGCAATCAAGGCGAATTCATACAGGTGATAGCGTTAGGGCAGCAACAAAATTTCAATGTATTTAGTTTTTGTTTTCTTGGCTTAGATTGTCAAAATCAGCCAATCAAAACAAAGCTTGATTTTTTTCATTTTTAAACTGTCACAATTTTACACAGGCATTTTGACAATCTAGACCTTTTCCACCACAAAAAAATCAAATCAGCTGATTCAACGAGGTCACCTGTATTAATTCGCCTTGGTCACAATGTTATGACTTTTTTTCATTCCTAGGGAAAAATGTATTTAAAACGCACGCAGCAACTCTTTAAATTAATTCATGCAATTCGTATGGAATGGAACTCATGGAACGTGATATGGCATTGGTTTTCTATAAATAAAAAAAACATGCACAAAAAAGTCATTAAGAGTTTTAAAAATTTGTTGAGATGGAAAAATATTGGCCGGAATTGTTTACTTAGGGGTTAAATCTCAGTTAAAGTTTAGTTTAGATAAAATTTGTATTCCTCAAATGCATGAATTACTTTTTTCTTTGTTGAATAACCTTGATTCTTCTTTTAAATGCAATTTACCAGCAGAAACCAGCTTTGAACCAATTTTTACTAAATGCTTTCAAAAAGACTGGATTTGCATAACGTTTCAAAAAAATTATAATGGGGTCTGAGGCGAATCTATGTATTTGAGAATTAATATTAAATTTATTTTAATTTAATTTTTCATTTTAATTTTTTCTCTTTTAATTTTGATTTCTCAGTGTAAATTTAGTCATTTTTTAAGCCATTTTTTAACACATGGAACACTATAAGTTCGTATTGATCACAAAGTATGTTCAGTTGCAATCTCATTACTTTCCTAGTTATCCTATTTTTTTTATAGTTTTTAATATTTAGACGCTGAAATAATTTTCCTGCCAAATGCGAAAAATATTTTTAAATAATAAAAATTTACAAAATTAGTTCACAGCTAAGTAAAAATTAATATAAACCCAGTTTAAATTTCAATTTAAATTAATCAAAAAATTTGTTGGCTCGTAATGTCACAATGGATTTTCAGGTTGCAGTGCTGCAATCTTTGCTTACTTGAAGCAATTTTAACTCACACAACTTGGGTTCTCTTCAAGTAAGTACATTTCTTAATTTTTAACCTAAATATTAATTGTATACAAACAACAAACAACCCGCTAGTGGCTAGAAAATATCTTCTCAAACATTAGGGAAGAGAGCAATTCACAAAAAGTTGAGGCATTGCAACCAGGTTCTACCGAGATTTGAACTCGGATCGCTGGATTCAAAGTCCAGAGTGCTAACCATTACACCATAGAACCAGATGGCCACCCTTGTTCCAATGACTCATTTCACAACAGCTGGCAGAGTGCCCTCACTACATTAATGCAATCATTTAGTGACACGTTAGCAGCGCTCACTGCTTAACGTTTATGAATAAACAACATAATACAAGTTTGTTGCTTTTATGCTCACTGCTGCAGCAAAGAAAAGTAAGTGAATGCAAAAGGATTATTCAATAAACGTTGAGTAAAAATTGATGATCACCACTTAAAATTGCTTACAAGACAAGAGTATTGAATTAAACAGCAAAAAATATTGCCCTGAATTAGTCGAAATATTTTTTATGAGGACATAAACCATTTCATTGCATGGTAATCCAATGTAATCGATATGTTATTTTCATTTATTTATATTAATACATACATTTGTATGTTTTTTATACAAATAATTATCTGTTGATATTATTGTCTTGAATGTACCACGCTTCATCTATGTAAACTTTGCTTTAACAACACTGTTAAGTACAGTTTTGTACGCACTGTACAGCAATCACTTTTGATTTTTTACATTTCCATTGACATAACAGCATCTCAGTTTATGTTAAGTATTTGCAGTCGATGTTTAATGTATTCGTTGTACAACAGTTGACTGCCTGCTTGAACAACTGTATGGTGAATTTTACTTCACATTTATGTTTGGTTGACTGCTGTTAAGTGCGACATTGGGAACACACCTAACATGGGGTTCTATGGTGTAATGGTTAGCACTCTGGACTTTGAATCCAGCGATCCGAGTTCAAATCTCGGTAGAACCTGGCCTTTGCAGAAGGGCGCCCGACTTTTTTATCGATGCATTTTATGTTCATACATTTTTTATATTTACTTTCTTCAATTTTCCATTTATTTCATCTTCTTTATTGGTTAAATTTTTCATATTAAATACAATTTGTTTCTAATAATTCCAATAAACCTCACTGACTGTTAGCTTTCCTTAAATTTTGTTGTGGTATTTTAATTTCAAGCATTTTAATAGCAAATTGCAAAGCTGTTTATAATTCATTTTCAAAGCAAAGTAAATTATCAAATTTGTATACAAATTTGCCTGTTACCTTTGTTCATTAAAACCTTAATCGTTGAATTTACGCATTAAATCCATCCCACCTTTTCTACGCCGTGCAGTACTCAACAATTCATAATGCCGCAACTTGTAGCGCCATGCCAGGTATTTATTGCATAAAAAACTGAACATTTTTTTGGTTTTTTTTTTTAATTATTGTAATACAAACTTAAATTACACAACATTCTATGATATTTAAATGCTAAACTTAAATGAACAGACATAATTTTAGGCATATGAAAAATGAAATTGAATTTGTATTAAATGAAACACACACAAAATTCGATTGCTGTATTTGTGTTAAATGCGGTGCAAGTTTTCCGTACTTCAATTGGGAATTTTTCTGCGCGTACTGCCATTTTAGGAGGGCAGTGCCATTGACGTTTCTACAATTTATAATGCTGAAGTTTTCCTTAATTTCAAATTGGCTAAACGTGTAGTTTGTGTTTGCGTTCTCACTGAATCAAAACAGCGCAAAACATAAAGAGTCACAAACAATTTATAAGCGACTAACGAGCTAAGCGAGTAAAATAAAACAAAACAAAATGAAAAGGAAATAGACGCGAGTTGTTAGAACTCCTTCCATTTGTGCCTCGACAACTTTCCGCGCTCACTTGTTGCTGTCGGCCATTTTCATTATCAAGTTGAGATTGGCGTGCAGCGTCTTGATTTGACTCAACGTCTCCGGATCGATGTCCCTGACGAGATCTGGCTTTAGATCGGCCAGCTTCTTGGGCCGCAGTGACAGCACACCGTTTCGCACTGGTATGTTCACATTGGCACAACTGTCGGGCATGCTAAAAGACAAACAAAATCCCATGGAAATGAAAATTTATTTTGACACAACTTTCATGGGTGCGGACAACTTACAATTGCGCTACCAGCGGGCTGCCGCACTTTGAGAGCACCATCTCGCCGGGCTTGGGCCAGCGCATGAAGGCCGCGGACGGCGAATTCGACGAGTTGAGCGTTTGACGTGCCAGCTGCGGTGTGCGCTCGGCGCTGAATGCTTTCGAGCGCGAAGTCATGGGTGTGCGCATCTTGCTGCGCGATGCATGTGGCTCCGGCAGGCCGCTGCTGTTGAAGCTACTTGATTTTGGCTGCAGCGCAGAGCCGGGCGCATAGTCGCCGCAAGCCGAGCGACTGCGTCGAGGACGGCGTGCGCGTGCCGAACTCAACGGGCCGGGCGTGCGTCCGCGCTGCTGCAACTGTTGAGTGCTGGTACCGCTCGCACGCGTGACGCTGGTGTAGGCAGCCAGAGTGTTGGCGGCTCCGCTGGCGCTGCCTCTGTTCGAGCTATCCTCTGTAAGGTAGCCTTTTAGCAATTTTTGGTCGATTTTTTTGGTGACGATTTTTAGTTTTTATGAAGTGCAAGTGTTTGTGAGTGATGTGCGTATGCATGGAAGGCGAGGGTGAAAGCACGCAGAAAGAAAATAGAAGAAATGGAAAAAAATTGTGTTATGTTAACCAGCACCCAATGCAAAGCTTGTTTGATGTTTTTCTTAGAAACTAATTTATTTTTTTTTTAATATTAAAAATGTCAATTTGAGACCATGTCTTTTAATGTAGGCAGCTTCCCTGGCAATCATAAGTTTTGCAGTAACATGCAAATGCGAATTTTTTATTATTCGCAACAAATTGAACCCTGAATCTACTCCATACCCACCACCCAGGCTAAAAAATTCTTTTCAAATATTTTCAAAATTACCTTCATCATTGGGATTGAGCAGTTTGGAACCGTTGGATAGGGTCTGTGACAGTGAGCTATTGCTGGCGGCAATCCGATTAATATTCAACAGATTCCAATCGCCTGGGTTCCGTAAATTCTAAAAACAAATTCGTACATTAAAACTTCGGAAACTTCCCAAGCCCACAAACAAAACGCACCATCTCCAGAAGGTCGCCCATTCGCATTCCCAGCAGCGTTTTGCTGGCGCGCTGATGCAGAGAAAGCAAATCAGATTCAATTTCCGTGATCTGCTTTTGGCACTTGCGTTCGATGATGTCGAGGAAACTGTCCAGTGAAGTCTCGAATTCCCGTATCTTCGTTTCGCGACTAGACTCCTCGCGAAAGCGTTTTCCATTTTTGGAGACTTTGGTGCGCGGCATTTTCTGCTTTGTCAATTACTTTTTTGCTATAAAATGAATTTCACTTGGCTTTTTCAACCGCTTTAAGACAGCGATTTCACAACGCTTTTGTTTAAAGGTTTTTTGACAATTGTTTGTCTTTGACAATTATAGCTATTTGTATTTTCCACTTTAATTTTCTGTGCAAAAACTACTATTCTTTCAAGCAGCAAAGGCCATTTTTAAATGCGCTTAATTTTCAACGACAGCCCAAATGTCATTCAGCTAACTTGATATTCAGCGATCAACACAGGGTTGCATGACGTATTAATGAAGTAAAGTTTAAGTATTTTTCGGAACAGTTATTTTTAGGTTATATATCGCACACGCACTACAAAAGTGACACAACTCACAAGTTTTCATTTTCGGTTTTATGTGTTAATACTGTGAACAATGCATAAATCTACCAATTAGCAAAAGCTCAGTATATTTTGTTGTTGTTAACTGTTGCAAAAACACAGTAAGGTCTCTCTCATGTCAGAAGTTTGATGCTATTTGATCGCTGCAGCTCAATGCAAAAGAGTCCTCACTCAAATTGTGTCACTTTTGACGAAATAAATTTTTATTAAAGTTAATTTTAAGCAAAATTCTGACAATTTTTGTATATATTTTTAATTATTAAAATTAATTATGAAATTTGAAAATGTTTCTTTCAACTTTTTAACTGTCATTAATAATTATTAAATTCAGAAAAAGTGGCATAACTTGAAATAGTTCCGTAATTATTGAATTAAAATATCATCAAAACAGTCACACTCAAAATTTTAGATTTTCTAGTGTAAAATAAAAAAAAAATTCTCGCAACTTATCATAAAGCATAATCTGTACGGATTTTCTATTGAACGGTCTATTCGTTATTTGAAAAAAATGTTTATTTAGCTCAAAAACAGTTTTTTGCGTTTCCTGAATCAAAAATTATGAGTTGTGTCACTTTTGTTGTGCGTGTGCGATATGTATGTAAAAAGAATTGTTTTTGTTAATGTGTTTATATCTTTTATTTTTATAAAATGTTTAGTGCATGGTTTTTAGAGTATTTTTTTCTGTCAATTAAAGGGTGAATTCTTATTTGAGTTATGTAAAAATATGGAATGAAATCTGTATCAAGAGGTCTTAATGTGGCCTACAAAAAACAAAAAACCATACAAATTTAATAGGTGTTGCGTTATTTCGTAAATAAAAAATGTTAGTCTCGGGCAATCAGGGTAGGTAGATACGTGATTTTAATAGGGGTGGGTGATTGAGGATTAAAATGTCCATAACTATTCTCTATAATTTTAAACATTTACAATATTTCGTCTTCAGCTGTTCGCATCCAACTCAAATGTTAGATGTCGCTGCAAACGCACGTGTTTTGTCAAACTATCTTGATTGTGCTCATAACACAGGGTTGCATTTAAAAAGTGCTTTTAACGGCATTTCAAGTCATAAATCTGTTAGATTCCTTCTGAAATGCATTGAAAGAACGCGGCTAATTTATTCATCCATAATTCATTAAACAACATTTTTAATGCAATCATTGGCATCTGCAATGGAGGGTTCAAATTATCAGTTGCCATTGAAAGCAATAGTACACAATTTCTGAAAAATCGATATTTTAGATTCCATTTCCAAATCGTAAATAATAACTTTTGTTTTAAGAATAGACATTAAGCAAAAACTATAATTTCGACAGATTTGCGTTGAAAACTAGTAAGAAAATATATAAATAAAATTTAGTTCTATCATGGTATTATTATATACCATTTCTATCTATTGAAATGGTTCTCTAAAGGTTTTTTGCTTAAATCTTTTCAATCTTTCATCTTTCAAATCTTTTTCTTGCAGGAACAATTCTAGACAAACAAAAATGCCACATAAGGTTTGGTTCTTACAATTCTGACAGTGCGAACGTGACATTTGAGATTATTTTCCATTTTGATAGCATGTTTGAGTAAACTTACTTGTTCCAATTATTGATCCACCTATGAACCTTTTGTACTAAACAAAGAGACTAACTACAATTCTACATGTGTTAAACTTCACAAAATATCGAACGGAAATATCGAACGTAAAGTTCGACTGCTTCATAATCTGTAAAGTTTTGTTATTAAACAAAGTACTTATAAAACAACGTTCGTACAAGTACAAAAAGTATTTGTGCGAACTAGAGTAACTTTAAACCATTAAAAAAAGTACAAATTATTAGCACACTTGAATATCAGATCCAGCACAACGCAACCCTGTCAGACAATCTTTCACTTTCATAACCTCAGTTTTGCGCGCCGGACGTCTTGCTTTCCGTTCGCAATACATGTGCCGCGTGTTTTGTATTTAATTTAAGAAAATTTAACAAGCAGCTAAGGACAATGGCAGAAGTTGGTAAATTAAATTCTATATTTTCATATTGACAAATCGTTTAGCTTAGGTTCTGGCTATAAGTTCAACAATTGCATAAGAAATTACACACGCGGTTTCTCTCAGACTGTATAAATTTTTGCTACAATATGGTTGATTTTGTTTGCTTATGCTAGAAATTAAAAAGGAAAAGAAAAAGAAGAAAATCAAGGAGGAGCCTATCGATGTCGATGACATTGGCGAGCTGCAAAAGGCGGGCAATTTCCATTTGAAGCCATCGGAGAAGGCTGTGACATTGGACACCTCGCAATGGCCGCTGCTGTTGAAGAATTTCGACAAGTTGAATGTGCGCACCAATCACTACACACCGCTGCCACATGGCGCGTCGCCGTTGAACCGCGACATTCGAGAATATATGAAATCGGGCTTCATTAATCTGGACAAGCCGTCAAATCCGAGCTCACACGAGGTGGTAGCATGGATTAAGAAAATATTGAAGGTGGACAAGACAGGTCACTCGGGCACGCTGGATCCCAAGGTGACAGGTGTGTACTTAAAAGCCCAAACTTGCACACGCAAATAGAAAATAAAATATTTGATTTTGTTTGCTACTGTAGGTTGTCTCATTGTGTGCATTGATCGCGCCACGCGGTTGGTCAAATCACAACAGAGCGCTGGCAAAGAGTATGTGGCCATATTCAAATTGCACTCGCCCGTCGAGTCGGTGGCCAAGGTGCGTCAAGGCTTGGAGAAGCTGCGGGGCGCACTCTTCCAGCGTCCGCCACTAATTTCGGCTGTTAAGCGACAGTTGCGCGTGCGTACTGTCTACGACAGTAAGCTGCTGGACTATGACGAACAACGCAATATGGGTGAGTGTCGACTGTAATACATTGAAAAAAAAATGGCACTTGCAGGAATTGTACAGGCCATCTCAGATAATGCCAATGAGATGGCTGGCTTTCCTATTTTATAAATATTTGTTAAAGTTTATGAATATTACATTTTCTCCAAACTTGCTACAAGTGCCAAATCATAAAATTAGCTTTTGCGCTCTAGCAGCCGCAATTGCACATTACCTCCAACAGGCTTTTGAAACTTTGTTTTCTGTTCTCTTCCCCGTTGTACTGAAATTTTGAAGGTGTTTTTTGGGTTAGTTGCGAGGCCGGTTCATACATTCGTACCATGTGCGTGCATTTGGGCCTAGTGCTGGGTGTCGGTGGCCAGATGTTGGAATTGCGTCGTGTGCGCTCGGGCATACAGTCGGAACGCGACGGCATGGTCACTATGCACGACGTTCTGGACGCCATGTACCTGTATGAAAATCACAAGGACGAGTCCATGTTGCGACGCGTCATCAAGCCGTTGGAGGGGCTGCTGGTGAAGCACAAGCGAATCATCATGAAAGACAGCTCGGTGAGTTGAATGACTGGCGATTGATTGCGCTACCCCATGATATAAGCCGGCAAAGCGAATGTATTTGCCAGTTCGCTGTGTGACTATGATTGGGAACAGCAAACCTGCTCAGATGTGTGTAAGTGGTAAAGCCTTCGCTGGCCTATCACAAAGAAAGATTCAGAGTATAGTCCTAATACTTTAATATTTAATTTTTTATACTCGTCCGCTAAAATAAAAAGAAACAATTCAAACAATGGCCCATTTGCACTTGTTACAGGTGAATGCGGTCTGTTATGGTGCAAAGATTATGTTGCCCGGCGTGCTGCGCTACGAAGACGGCATCGAAATGGATCAGGAGATTGTTATATGCACCACCAAAGGTGAGGCCGTCTGTCTGGCCGTTGCGCAAATGACCACCGCCACCATGGCATCGTGCGATCACGGAGTTGTGGCGAAAATAAAACGCGTCATTATGGAGCGTGACACATACCCGCGCAAATGGGGCCTGGGCCCGAAGGCTTCGGCCAAGAAGGCGCTCATTGTTGCCGGCAAGCTGGATAAATACGGACGACCCAACGAGAATACACCCAAAGAGTGGCTCACCGGTTTCGTTGACTACAATGCCAAGAAGCCAGCGGCAGCGGTAGCACCGCAACATGCCGCACCCTCAAACGGCGCTGCCGATGAGGCGAAGAAGGTGAGTTGAGATCGAAAATTTAAGAATATTTTGACTGGCGTTTATACATGATGAACAATTACTTTCGCCCCTAACTGAAGTTTTTACTAAGAACTTGCTGTTGAATGCGAATTGATTGGTCTTACTGAAAAATTTGATAGGAATTTAACTCTACTCATCTCTATTTGGTTATGTTTGTCTATAAAATGCGTTTTGTTTTTGCAGCGCAAATTGAGTGCCTCTAGCCAAGATGAACAGGCGGCAGCGGCTGTTGAAAAATCAGAGAAGAAAAAGAAGAAGAAGCACAAGGCTGACAAAGAGGCTGCCGATGAGAGCGTGGCAGCTGATGAGGACGCCGCCGCCGCCGAGACAGAGCCTGCTGAAAAGAAGGAAAAGAAAAAGAAGAAGAAAAAGGACAAGGACCGAGAGGCGGAGGAATAAATTGCGCGCTGATTTTTCAAGCGTCTCTGTTACCTCCAGTTTTATATAGTGTTTTTGTTTTCCTCAACTCAACTGCAATGCATTTTACAAACTCTTTTTATAATTTCACTTCAGTTTCTCGTAACTGTAGCACTACAAAAAACTTAGTTGTAAGCCGGCCATAGGCGCGAATGTCTGTAACTGATCTACAAATTGCTTAAAGTTTATATTTTTTCTAAGACGGTGCAGCGTTGTGTGCTTACGGCGTTTTGATTGCATAGTTTTAAGTAAGATTTTAAAGTAAATACGTTTGTATTCTTCTTGCTAAATTTGATTTTCATTCTATTTTTGCACCAAATGTAAATGTTATATTTACACTGAATGAGGCCATTAGTGCTAAAGATATTAAGTAAGAAAATGAAAAGTATGAGCGAATAGATGAGACTTTTGTTCTAAGTACGAAAATTGATTTGTGTTTAATTTGCTATTAAGGATTTTTTTCCAAGTTTTTTGCTGACGCCTCATCATAAAACCTCATAAGACTTCATATTTTAGGTAAGTGTATTGAATATTTTTCTTATTTTTTATACTTAGTTCTAAGTTGTGATTACAAACAAAATGCACTTTTTTTATTTCTTTACTAATATTTATTTTGTTTATTTAAATTTGTATGTATTGGACACTTTAAAACTTTATTTTTTATTGTTTAAAGTTAACTTATATATTTTCTAAAAAATTATTTACAAAATGTTATCAATAACTATTTTCAGGTTTGACGACTTTCGCATCTTGAGAGTGAACATTACTAGCAATCAAGGTGAGTTAATAGATGTGAAAGGAAAATTAAGCTCAAAATAATTGCTTTTTCATGATGAACAATTAACTTTCGCCCCTAACTGAAAAAATTTGTCATGTTGAATGCGAATTGATTGGTCTTACTGATAGCACAAAAAAATATTTTTAATGCTTAACTATTTTTTGTAATTGTCAACTAATAAATAAACATTCTTTTACAGGCTTGGATTTGTTCTGTTGTGTATGTGACTGATAAATGTTCCCATCAAAGGTGAGTTTATGTCAAATTTTACTCAAGCAAAATGTTTACTATGATGAACAATTAACTTTCGCCCCTAACTGAACAACTTCTCATGTTGAATGCGATTGATTGGTCTTACTGAAAATGCATTATTTGAAAACTTTATTTTAATTAATTATATAAAAGTTTTAATAAAGTCTCATCTACTCTTTGCAGTTGTATTAAGCGACTGAATGGTGGTGAAACATTGCTGCAGACATAGACTTTTCAATCAGGTAAATATAATTTACATACAATATTTCTGTTTGTACTTTTCGTTAGTTCAATGATGAACAATTAACTTTCGCCCCTATCTGAAAAACTTTTCATGTTGAATGCGATTGATTGGTCTTACTGATGGTTTTTTACTTTTATAAAACTATTCAATTTACTTTGACCTTCACTAATTCTCTTATATATATTTTTGTATCTCCTTTAGCACAACAATTGTATAAGTAATGTCCAATGGAAAGAGTATTTTAAAGGTGAGTTTAATTTTATGTTTTGCAGCCTAAATTGTTCTTGATCTAAGTTTGATGTGTCTATATTGCAACATGTTTCGATTTAAAATTTTGCAATGAGAAATTTCACATTTTTTATTAGATCAGGTTCACAAAATATATACCTTAGTATAGTTAATTTTATGATGAGAAAAGGAATACTGATGTATGTGGCATGATTTCACATTAACCGCAACACAACAATCCTCAAAAATAGGTCCTACTGATTCAAAATCATTATAGATAATGTAAATACAGTTTCAAATGACAACATATTTAAATAATTACGTTTGTTTTGCATGATCCATTGTAGGTTGCCAACACGCTGTATGACTTTGTAATTCCTAAAATGTTCATGTCTGCAAAATTTCTTGGGTTTGTGCTTTATGGCAAAACGAAGAGAAAGGTTCTGTACTACGAAAACATTGGAACTTAAAGCAAAGGTAAGCATTTAACGCAAAATGTACAAAATATTTGACATACAGTTTCATATGATGAGAAAAGGAATACTGATATATGTGCCATGATATCACATTAACCGCAACACAACAATCCTCAAAAATAGGTCCTACTGATTTGAAATTATGATATAGAACACGAATATATTCTACACTGATCACATTTCAATAATTGTGTTTATTATTTTAACATTCATTACAGGTTTTCGGCAATATTTATTCACCCTGGCTTGTGATTTTTTAGCGGCGAACAGCAAAAAAACAGCTGTAGTGAACACAAGATGGTTGAGGATATAACAACCGAAATCTGTGGTCTCAGTCACGAACCATTGGGCTAAAACCTCCAAAACCATTTGGATAAAGCTTAGTGAATGCTTTTGAAAAGGTATGCATTTAGTTTGAAATTTACGTTTTTTTATGTTATCCACATTTATATGATGAGAAAAGGAATACTGATATATGTGCCATGATATCACATTAACCGCAACACAACAATCCTCAAAAATAGGTCCTACTGATTATAAAACTTGCCAAAATTATATATTTTTAATGTGGCATGTTTTTATAAATTCCATTTCTCCTCTTTTTTTTGCAGTAAAGGCGCTAAAATTGTTGTGTGACCCTGTCTGATGGAATGTTAGATGTGCCGCATGATGCCCCAAATCATTGAAACCTGGCATTTATTTGTTAAAAGTACAGTTTTCTAAATGAACTGTGTCAGGACTTGCCCTAAAATAGTATTTGTATGCTCATAATGAGTTAAAAAGGCACACAGTGAATGGATTTTGTAGTTAATTCTGTGTAAAAAGTTTAGCTAATGGTTAAGCTAGACATACTAGTTTGGACTAGTAGAACAACTTCTTCGAAATACGGCTGTTCCAAAGTCTTAATGATTCGTGCCTCAGTGTATTTGTATAACTGTGGAGATAGATGGAACGTTTTCGAAAATGCTAATGTAGCATTCAAAGGTCTACAATCAATTCCAAGGCATACAAAGTGAAATTTGTGCTAGAAATATCTTGTCTTAAAATGTATTGTAAAATGTTATATTTTGTTGTCAAATGAGTTATCCATGCCACAGACTCTCGAATACTCTCGATATTATTTAAACTGATGTGCCCTCAACAACTTACAGGTAAGAAACAAAATATTTTATATAAAAATTGAACAAATAAATTGAAAACAAATAAAAACTTGTGTCATTCACAATAATTGCATTGTAAAAATATGTGTTCCGTTCTTTCTTTGCTTAATGTATCCTTTAACATGTCTAAAAATATATCTCTGCAAGCTTCCGCTCATCAACACATGTTCTGCAGCTTTCTTCGCCCTCCGCGATCGTCACATAACCTATAAATAAAGCTGTGTACAGTTTGTGCGCCAAATTTGAACTTTGGCGCCATTTTGTGTTTTGAAAATTCACTACAGAACCCGTGTTGCCGCACAACACCAACGTTTCGTTTATCAATTTGTTCCAGGCCATCGCTTTCAATTTGTGTACATATTTTTGCCCGCACAAAATTTCCCAGTATTTTTTTTTACTATTACGTCACAACCACACGACCCGCTTGCATGTGTCACTGCATACACTCCAAGCAATCGCATCAGGTTGCCATAAAATGCATGTTTTTTTTTCAATATTTTTGAGAATTGTCTCGAGCATTTTCGTTGCTCGTCTCCACCATTTGCACAATTCGTTTTTTTGCTGCTTTTCTCTGTAACTTGTCTTGCAAACCATCCATCCACTCGCCACACCTCATCCCGCTTTTCAACTACTTCCTCCTGGTTTACTGTTGTACCGCACTGTGCGGAATGTACGCAACACTGCTGCTGTCCATTTCGTTTCGTTCCGTGCATTTCATTTCTGCGCTTATTTTGTCCTACTGCTCGCAAACGAGCGAGCGCCAGCCGATTGTGTCGACAAATCGAGTCACCAAAGCCGAAGTCCGAATGCGTAATTAACGTGTGCCGAGAAATCAAATCGGAGAAAAAAGCGAAACTTCTTTGTGGAAAACGCCTTAAAAATCGCAATTTTCGCGCGCAGCGTCAATTTGACACGGGTAAGTGAGTAAATTTGTTGCATTTGCCGCTGCACAGCAGCATTTTTCAACTGTTGTGTTGATTTGGATTTTTTCTCGCTGCATCATTGATTGTTGTTGGTATGTGCAAAGGGGCGTCGTTGAGTTGGTTGATTTTTCGTCACGGCTCGATTGTCCACCACTGGCGGCGGCGGGGTACGAAGTGCTGTTCCGTGTATACATCGGAAGCAGCCGATCTAGGCTGGTCGCTGGTTGGTATTGTAAACAGGAAATATCCGGAAGCTGAGAAGCGTGTACACGTTGCATATTGTTTGAGGTTATGTGTGTTGAAATTGCAAATATAACAAATTGGTTATTGCTTTGTGTGTTTTAAAGTAATATTTAAAGGAATTGCAACAATTTTAGACATTTTATGACTGTTTTAGAGGTTATGTCCACTTCAAGTGTGTATTCTGTCATTATATATTTCTCGTTTGTGTATGAATATTTGAGGTTAGGTGTTATTTTTGCAGTATTTGATCGATTCAGAATAAATATTTTTTGGGGTTTCTCTCTCAACAAATTTAGATTGAAAAATCGTTGTTATTAGCAAATTTTTTATTTCGATTTTTGGCTCGTTTTGGAACGGATGAACTGATTCTTATTTAGGGCAATGAAAATGTGAGGTTAGTTGATTTTAAGGTTAAGTGACTTGCAATCGATTGAAGGTACTTTGTGACTGCTCTCGAGATTATGTTCTCATGCATACAGGTGATGTCCACTTCAAGTGTGCATGCTGTCATTTTTTGTTTACATATATTTTTCATTTGTCTGTGAATATTTGAGGTTAGGTGTTATTTTTGCAATATTTGATCGATTCAGAATAAATATTTTTGGGGTTATGCAACAAATTTATTTTGAAAAATCGTTGTTTGCTATTATTATTATATATTTTTGATTTCGAATGTTCGGTCGCGGGCAATGAAAATGTGAGGTTAATTTATTTTGAGATTAAGTGACTTGCAATCGATTGAAGATACTCTCCGATTGCTCTCGAGGTTATGTTCATTTGCATACAATTTTTATTTTGTGCAGAATTATTTGAATTTTGAGGTTAGTTGACTTTGAGGTTAAATGAAATGCATTCGTTTAAATATTTTTTGGGTTCCGTACGGGCTTGTGTAGTTTTGCATAGTTTTATCAGTTTGTGTATGAAAACTTTTAATCATATGATATATTGTTGTACAGCTATGTACAGCAATTCGTGATGAATTTGTCACATTGACGAATTTTAATAGTGTTTTTATTTTTCGCATAAAGAAAAGTAATTTTTTTATAAACACTTTGAAAATACTATATATATAATGCAATTATATTAGCATGCAAATAGTTTTTAAAAATGTATACTGATATTTCGGCCTCACCTTAATCAATAAAAAAAAATCAATAATTCACATAGCACGATTTAAAAATAAAACATTCATACGACACAGTTGTCTTTTTCATCTCCGGAAAATTTAATTAGCGATAAATAAACTTTCGCTAACAGCTTTAAAATATTGTAGTTCTAACGCTTAACCCTGGAGAAGGCGCGCCTCACCTTCAGTAACATGAATTGTTGCGCGTGAGCTTTGCACTTACATGAGGAATTTGTGTAAATTTTAAGTATATTGGAAATGTTAAACATTTTGTTTTTAATACTAGAAAGACCGCAAGTTATCCTTACCTACAAAGACTATATGTTATATCCGCTGATATCTCGAAAAGTACACATCGGGTTTGGTTAATTGTAATTGTAGAACCCTAATTGTAGAACTAGTTGTAGAACCCGATAAAAAATTAAAGTCATCCAAGCAAAAATTGATAGAAATACAAAAGAAAATACAGATATTTAAAAATTAAAAATCATCAAAATGACAGCAATTGTCTTTCTAGTATTAATGTAAAGTTTAAAGTTTATTTATAAAGCGAATTCAAGTTAAAACAATATGTTGAACAAAAACATTAATAGAAAATAGAAATTTTATCGATCTAAAAATTGTGTGAGCAAAATGCTCATAGCGCGCCTTCTCGAAGGTTAACGACTTGCTTGGCTGCTTCGTTGTTGGGTCGATTTATCGTTTAGCTCGTATCACCGATAACAGCTGTTTGGTGGTGCTTTTCGATTGTTGAAATGTATTAAACTATCGATAACAATTGTTAGTGCAGTTAAAAAGTTTATAAATTTTAAGAACTTTTTATTCACTTTACAACACTTTAACTATTGTTGAGAATACTATTTGATAATTTTTATGAGATTCATATATACAGCATATACTTACATATATGTTAATTCTAATCGTGGACTAAATTAGGTTGAACAATATTTTTACTTTAAGAGGCCATTGCCTGCTGAGAGGGCAGTTGTCGAAAGAAATTGTTTGTTATTTATTGAATTTCGGTTTCAATCTGTTAAACCATAATCCGGAGGTTGAGTTTATGGTTTAAAGCACTGAGCCACGTCTCGGTCTGATCACTGAAGCATGATGCCATGTGTATTTAAAAAAAAAATTAATAGATAATGTAGAAATTAATTTCTTACGTAGGTTTTTCAATTTGACCTCATTTATCTGCTTCTAAAAGTAAATGAAAAGAAATTATGTGACGCATGTTTATTGAAGTTGTCTGCATACAGTCGTGTCTGGATATAGGGAACTTATTATTGCAAGGCCTGTTCACAGTATTGAGGTTGTTTACTTTATCAAGGTTAAAGTTTTTGTTCAAAAACTTGCTTTATTTGCTCAGAAACTTACACTATATACATAAAAAAACTTACTCTTAAACACTAAGGCCAAGAAACAGCTGATTTTATAATAATCAACAGCAAAAATACAAATTAGGGGCATACCCTCTTTAATTTTGTATTCCTTGTGTTTTTTGTTGCTTTTTGCTTGAAATTGCTTTCAAAACTTTGTTCACCATTTAGAGGTTTTCGATTGTTTACTATCAGGTCAGTCCATAAGTTCGTGCGTTTTTTTTCAGAATAGGCGCTTTTTGCATACAAAAAATGATTCGTGGGAAATAACGGAATTTTTTTAATTTTCTGCGGTGTATTGTGCATTCAACAAGTGATTTTAATCGCGGATAGAAGCACGCTTTGTTAAAAATAAAATGGATTCTTCGAACGAGTATAAAAGGCATATTTTGAATTTTTTTTATAAAAGTGGAAAAAATGCAACAACTGCTGCTGCAGAAATAAATGCAGCTCATTGGGAGAATGTCGTGAGTGTAAGGACTGTGAAAAAGTGGTTTTCAAAATTCCGAAGTGGCGATTGTGAGGTTGAGGATGCCCCACGCTCTGGTCGCCCTGACGTCCTTAACTCCGACGCGTTGCTGCACCTCGTGGAAGCAGAGCCAGCTTTGACAGTCGATGTGATGGCTGGAAGGTTACATTCATCACATGGAACAATTTACAGGCACCTGGTTCAATTGGGCAAGGTTCCAAAGCTTGGAAAAACTTTTCATCTCAAAGAGTGTGAATACAGCAGAGAGTGAATGTGTGTTCTCAGCTGCTGCACCGGCTTGAAAATGAGAGTTTTTTGAACCGTATTGTTACTGGGGATGAAAAATGGGTCCTTTACAACAATCTTGTTCGCAAACGCCAGTGGTTAGATAAGGTGAATCACCAGAACCAACCTCCAGAGATGGCCTTCACCATCTTTCATTCTCTTGCTTATTTGGTGGGATATGATCGGTATCGTTTATTTTGATCTGCTGGAACCAAACCAGACGATCACAGCTGATTATTATTGCCATCAACTATCCAAACTGAATGAAGCACTTGCAAAAAATCGACCGTCTTTAGCCAATAGACGCAAAGTTTTGTTTCACTACGACAACGAAAGACTGCATAATGCAAGACAGACCTTAGGCAAGCTGAATGAGGAAGGATGGGAGCTAATGTCGCATCCACCATACTCTCCGGATATTACACCTTGCGATTATCACCTTTTCCGCGGACTTCAGTTCCATATGAGTAATAAGAGCTACACCTCAAAAGAAGCTATAAAAACGGATATCGACGCGTATTTTGGCTCCAAGGACAAACAATTTTTTGAGCAGGGAATTAAAAATTTGCCCAAACATTGGGAAGATATTGTAAATAATGCATGAAAACATATTATTGATAAATAAATACTGAAAACTTCTTTTTTGTTTATTAAAAAACCACCTCAGAAAAACGCACGAACTTATGGACTGACCTGATATTTAGTACTCCATGTAAATATTTGTGTGCTCACTATATCGAGGTGTTCACTATATAAGGTGTTTACTATACGCAGACATGACTGTACTTGAAAAATACTTATTGGTTGATTAAAAGTTCTGAGAATATTTACATGTGGCAACATTTTCAACAATACTCAATGCTATTTGTAAATATAGCAGCGCAATTTAGTCAAAATTAATCCAAGGTGTGTCTTAGGCAGCGTAATGAATCAGTGGCGTACACATGGTTTGATTTTGCGGCGACTGAATGCAACTTTTGTTCTCAGTGTCATTTAAAACCATAGCTGTATTCACGATCTGTGGTTTTTGTAGTAAATTTGGTAACATTTATCAAATTTTATTTATTTTTTTATGATCTTGTTTATATTTTGTTAGAGATGAACATTTTTGGTACAGACAAAAATTTCGCGACACTTTCAATTTGAAGAATTTTCATTAACACGTGCAAGTAAACAATGCCGGGAATAAGCAAAAAGTGTCCCTTAGAACAAGTTTTGTAAGAATTGACGAAAATTAAATTAAATAAAAATACTTGCCATGAGTGGAAGAATTTATCGATAGTAGAATCTAAAAGAGTGAGATCACTATCAAGAAAATACAGAATAATACGCAATGTTATAGGGTTTTGCGATTAAAAATTTGGTAAATTGGTTGTACTTTCAGTTGCATGCATTTGTTTTTGTAAAGTTACACAATTTACTACAAAAACCAAGAACGATACAAGAAAAAAAACCACAGATTGTGAATACGGCTCATATTTGTCACCCAAAATTTTTGCAACAATCAGATATTTCAGGGTTTTGAACCCCCAAAACCCATTGCATGCGCCACTTTAATTGATAAAATATGTACATATTTTTTAAATTTTCATTTATTCAAGTATTTAAACTAAAATTTTAAATTGTGAAATACACATTTTGCATACACAAATGCTTATTAACAACAAAAACACGAGTCGTTCCAAGCATTAACTTTTTTTGTTAATAAATCCCGAACTAGGTCGGCCTAGTTCGATCCAAACTATTCCATAAAATACACATTTCCATACAACCGCCAGTAACCTTAAAGAATGTCGACCAACTGCCTGAATGCCTTTTGAGTGCTTGGGCCTGATTTTTTTTTTACTTCGAAGTTTCAGATGCGAAAACAACAAATCGATTCCGGCATATTTCGGCGTGTGTATGTATGCGCCGGAATTATTGGTACAGCACAACGTGGTGCTGGCTGCCTTGCGCATACACGCCGACACACAATAACCAAAGTTGTAGTTCAAATTCCGTGGTGGTGTCTATCGGGCAAGTAAGAAAGAAAGAAACGCGTGTTTATCGTTCAACTAACCAAACAAAATCGCAGCAAATTAACCAAGCAACTTAATGTTGTGCGGATAGCTGAAGAACATTACGTGTTTGCATGGCGAGCAGAGTTGCCGTGGCCACATGTCTTGAATGTGTGTTATCTCTGTGCCTAACCACACTTTTGCTGTCTTTGCTGTTGTTTGCTGTTTTATTGTTTGCTCATCGGTTTGATTGGCTATGGCTGTTTCTATCGTACTACTGCTTGTTTTGGTCAGATGGTGAGAATAGGTAATTGTCAAAGTGCCACAACACGGTGACATTTTCGGAACTGAATGCTTTGCGAGATCGAGTTAATAGCGTATTGACTGATGAAAATAAGTTTATTAGTTGGATTCCTATTTAATAACAAATATACAACTTTTTTGTGTTAAAATTTGATTGCGAAAACCAGTTTAAAGTGTTTCGAATAATAAAATAAGTGTTTGGTGCTGTTTGTCCCGTGACCGATCAAACACTTTAACCTAACTTTGGTGTTGTTTTGTGATTATTGAAAAATTATTTAATGAAATTGGGTTTTTGGACCACGAAAATATAAATAGTCATGTAAAAAAGCATTGCAAGAAAGTACACAATTCAACGAAATTACAATAATAAAAATTATCGGTATAATAAGACGTCTATTTACCTTTATTTCGGAACTGAGTTGAAAATTATTTCTACCAATAGAAAAAACACCTTTCATAGGTGTGCAGAATCACAAAAGTTTTCTCATTCAGTGCACGATTTAACGATAAACGATGAGAACACGTGAACACCTATTCCTTCCCTTACAATCAGTGGCGGGTTCAGGGGGGCGGGGGTTGCAACCCCCGAAATATTAGGCCCGACTTTAAAACTACATAAAAATTAAAAAAGGCATTTTTGACTTTTATGAAAATTAAAGAATAACTTTTTGAAACTGGCCCCCGCCCCAAAATATTTTTCTGAATCCGCCTCTGCTTACAACTAGCATTCATTCGTTGCATTGTACGCTTCGTAAATGGTCAAATTTTAACCTCGGGATGAAATTAGTATTTACACGATACAAAATGCAACAACGTTAATATTGAAAAAAGAAAAATTTACATTTGGTTCAAAAAGAAAAATATTCTTCAATGTTCCTGCACCTGTGATATTGAAATTCTGAATAGCGAGTTGGAAGCGTCTCAATATTTGACACTGCTGAGGAATCCACTGCTAGAATGCATTCCTTATCATTTTTTGTTTAGTCAGGATTACAACTCACGATCCCTTGACTGCGAATACACAAGAAGTATTCGGAAGAAGCATGACGGGAATAGTACTGGTATTCTAAACTTTGTGTTAAACCTTCATAGAAAAGGACCCTATAGGAAATTGGACTGGTCCAAATGTAGTGTTTCAGCTGGTTGCTTGATAGTCATAGCTGACTTCAGAACCTATTCGTTTCCTTGAAGTAAATTCACCTTTTTAACGTCGCTGTGTCCTAAGCAACAGTCAATTGTCCCCGTCTGCAATTCACAACTAGTCCAAAGTCAGTCCTAAGTAAAACCGCTTCCAAACCAGTTGTAAAGCGAGTAGTTTGCGAACTAGTTTATACTGGATTAGTAATAAAGCAATCAAATTTTGAAATATTGATTTTATTTTTTAAATATTTTTCAAATAACAATAATTTATTGGGAATGAAAAACAAAATATACGTACATACGAGCTTCATACAACTGCAGCTCTACAAAAAGATGAATTTGGACTTGACTTCTGTCGAAATTGTTTGGGGCCTGACGCAATACAACATACTGATTTCGCCTGCAATTAATAAATAAACGAATTAATAAACAATTACATAAATAAACAAACAAATTTATTAATACATACATTTCAGCTGCCGCTGCAATTCGTTGCTTCACGCAACCACGCAAAATTCTAACTTAAATCATTCAAGGCAAAATGTGCAAATCGAACGAACTTCGAGTCATCGAAACAGACATGTTCGAAAAATGCAAACATTTGCATTTTTGCAAACGTTGTTGTTGTAACAAAAGTATCGTTAGATCAGCCATGTCAGTATTTTCTTGATTTTTTTTCACCTCTGTTTCGTCTTTCGTATATGTCTCTTTCATGTCTCTTCTCGCCTATGAACGCGCACACAGAACGTGATCGATTAGACTCGAACTGACTGACTTCTACATTCGCTGACAGTTACTGGGACAACTAGTTGTCAAATTTACTTACAAAAAACCAGTTGAAAAACCAACGAATTTTGAGAACTAGTTGTCTCAGGTTCGACAGGGGATCGTTCACAAAGCAAATCGATTACTCTAACCTAGGCGCGAAATATGAAAAGCTTTAAAAACTAGAATAACCGGTTTGTTAGTGAAATTTCTCTATACTTAATTAATGGGTATGGGTTATTTTAATGTATCTTGGTTTATGAGTTTCTGAAAAAAATTCGGTCGGTCTGAATCTTAGTTTTAACGCACATAAATGTTGTCTTTTTGTGCGCATTTTCGAAGAAATGTTATATTCCTCCTTTTAAGACACTGCCACGTTGACAAAGACCGCTTTTATTCACTATCAGCGATTTCAAACAGCGATTTTGAACGCAAAAATCCATTTCAATTGGCACCCTTGCGCGTATATAATCGATTTTGAAGAGAGGTAGCAACATAAAATTTGATTGCATCAAGAAACTTAAGGACTAGACAGCTGATTTTGACAGGTGATCCTTTTTAGTGGCCCACTTTTACTATGCGTTTGTGAAAAATTGATCAGCAGACTAGTAACTTATAGCACTTTGTACATTTCATTACGGCTTTTCCATATTTAAAATATTTGAACGCCGCATTTTTAAGTCAAAAATTACAGTTTACTGTTTTTCGAGTCCCATTTGTGAGTTGATATTTCCTTCCAAAAGCATTTATGTTTTTAATTTAAATTGTGAAACTAGTTAAACATTAGTTTTAATCGAGACATTTTCCACACAACTGAGTCATCTTGGATGAAACGTAAGCGACAAGTTGTCAGTACGAAATCTTCGGAGCTGGTAATTGAAAGCGCCAGTGTAAATTTTAGCATCAGCAGTGCCATTTAGACGGAAGCGACAGTACGCACGCTTGTTTTCTCGCGCTGCATCATCAGCGACCATCATCAGCGTTAGCGATAAAAAAAACGAAGAAATGGAACAAAAAACACAACAGCATCAGCTGTTTTTTACTTCTTGTTTTGTTCTGTTTCTTTTTGTGATAGCAGCGACAATATAAATACCCCAGCTTACTGGCTTGTGTTGTGTGTGTTGTTGGTGGAATTATTTCCCACTATTTCAGCATTTTAGGCCATCGACGCTGTGCTGCTGCTGCCAGTGGCCAACCCTAAAATGACAATAACCAAAGCAACTGCAACAACAAATCAGTGGCCAGTACCTACCGTAACTGCTGAAGCGCGCGTTCCGAGCCCAAATTTCCCCCCATAGCGGTGCAGTGTATAGGGTGTGTGTGTATGCATGTGCCAGCTTGCCTTACCCGTCCGTTCGGCTGTGTGCCATCCATCCATTTGTGCGCTTCGCCTGGCTGTCATTCTTCGTTTGAAACGAACGTGCAAACGAAACAGAAGTGTAATAAACGTCAGGTCATTGCGATCGCACGAGGTTTTCCGCAGCTAAAAAATCAACCATTGGATTTTATCAAAAAGCAAATGCAAAGCTCGAGCAATTGCGAACAATTTGTGTGCTCGGTTGGCGGGGGCGAAATGCAGTTTTAAGTGCAAGTGCGCGTTTGCACGCAGCAGAGCCGGCAAGTGGCAGTTGGAAGCATGTGAAAATCGTGTGTGTGTGTGTGCTTCTCCTGGCGATTTGTGCCTATGCTACTATTCAGCTGAGCCATCCAACGGGCGAGTCGACTCCCACGACACCAACGCGACTTGGCGCTGTTCACGTACGCACGTAACGAGCGGGTGCGAGGTGAGGCGGCAGGGTTTCCTATGGTCTTGTTTGGCTGCAATTTAAAGAAGCATTTAACTTTGGGTGAGAAAAATTTGCGTTTGCAGCTGTTTGTGCCGATTCCGTTTGTTCCGTTTCGGTTGCCGTCGTGTGATTTTGGAGTGTGGGGGCGGCGCAAACTGGATTCTTTGCAATATTTTTTTATCGCCGGTGGCGTTCACTCGCAGAGTCGTGTGTATGTATACTAGAATTTGCTGCAGTGCTACCAACATGCGAGCTGTGAAGTTTTTAAACTTTGTTGTTCTTGTAACGGTTACGTAGCGCATGCGGTTGCGTCATCTGGTGATTGTGTGGTGCGATTTTAATGTGTTGCAGCGGAAATTTCTCTAACTTAGAAAGTGACGTTGAAAATACAATATTGAAGGCAAATTAAAAGTGTTTAAAGGTGCGGAAATCAACTACAACATTTGCAATATTCGTTGATATTGGTTTTGAAATTGATTTCTTTTTCTAAACAAATTTTTTTACATATATTTGTGCAATTTTGTTTGTGTGCTAATTCGGGAGTTCGTAAGACTAGTTTTAAGAATTAATTTTTTAAGTGCATTTGTTTCTAGTAAACTAACTAAATAATCACCATTAGATTTAAAAATGTACAATAAGTGGTGATCAAGCATTTTTTTAACCAATAATGTTTGGTTATCATTATAAAAAACTATCCAAACAACTTTTTTCAATACCATCGTGTCTGGATATAGTAATCTAATTATTGCAAGGCCTGTTCACAGTATTGAGGTTGTTCACTTTATCAAGGTTAGAATTTTTTTTCTCGTTTTATTTGTTTTAAAATTGTGGTCACTATTTAGAGGACTCCATGTAAAAACTGGTGTGTTCACTATATCGAGTTGTTCACTATATCCAGACACGACTGTAAGTGCTTATCAGTAGAATGAAATTTAATTTTATAATTTTTTCAGTAATTAAATTCCAAAATACGAACTTTGTTCTCACAAAGTTTATTATTACCCAAACACATTGAAAGCGAAGGTGCACCGTGCGTCCTGCGCGTCAATCGTTTTCAACGATTTAAAGTGATGCTAGCAATTACTACATTGAACAATCGATAACCATAGAACCAACCAATTGTATTTTATTTTAACCTCTTTTCAATATTTGAGAAACAAAAGTAATGATTAAAATATTTTCAAATAAATTTGAACATATTTCATGATTTTAGACTAATTGGTTTTGTTCCATTTGAAACTCTATTTCGATTGTAGCCATGAGCTGACCATCACTAAGAAGTTTCACCAGCTGATAAGCCGTCATTACGCACGAAACACTTTAAAAAGATAAAAGTTGGTGAACTTTTTCCGTTTGACACGTCTTATGTGACGTTGTGTAACTCTATGAAAATAGACTGTTTCAACTATTTTGACAGCTGCGCAAGACACGGTTATATATAGGACGCACGGTGTGTATCTTCGTTTTGACGGCGGCAACAATAAAACCACAAACATAAAAATATGGAATCACAACTGCACGATCATCGACCACAGTAATCGCTGTCGCCAACCTTAGAACAATTTCTGTTTCGTAAGCAACAAAACCAAATTATGTTAGTTGGCGTCACTGATTTGAAACAGATGCTTTTTTGGTGTTCTTCTTGCTTTTTTGTGTGATTTCAACAATAATCAGAAATTTGTTAGTATTTCAGTTAAAATCTATCAAGTGCTATTGCTACCGCTTTCATTGTAATCAAATAGTCAGCTACACGGCAACGGTTAAAGTCGATACTATGTTGTAGTTACGTTGCCGTGTTTCTTTCATTGTCAATGTTTTTGGGCCAGTTTTACGAACCTTTGTTTAACGACGCCGGACAAATTTTCATTGCTGAAAAGTGTGTTTCTGAAAAATTAGTCAAGTTTTCTTCTATATGGTTATTGGTTAGTTGTCAACTTGTTTGTTAAAAAGAAAATAAATAGTCCAGAAATTATTTTTTATTGTATTTTGAAATCAAACTTTAGACTACAAACATTAACTTGTGTCATTTAGACGAAGGTTCGTAACTAAGGCTTAGGTTCGTAACTAAGGATTAATTATCTGACTTTTGTTCTCTCTGCTTTTGAAGCAATAAATACCTTTTATATACTTCGTGGAGCTATGACAAGAAGAACATTGCGTGAAACATTTTACGAACTGCGTAACTGCATAGAAATTTGTTTATCTTAATACTTTATCTATAAATCAGAAGAAACAACTTCGTGTGGAGAAAACAAATTTACTGTACAGGTAGACATTGTTTAATATTTCTTGCCACACGTGCACTGGTTTGGGATGTGTTGATTTAAGACTTAAGCATAAACAATCATCAAACAGAAATAGATATGCACGGAAAAATTAGTAATGTTTGTTATAGTAATTTTTTGGAATTATACAAAACAGTTTTTTTATTGATCACAAATTTTAATGGTATTTGTGATATCAAAAGAAAAAAACTATGCGTGGCGACTTTCAGACTACAGAAGTCAACCAATGAGTCGAGCTTGGCTCTTCAGATTAATAACTGGTGCAAAACTTAATAGAACTGGGCAATATTTTTAAATAAATTTGAATAGTTAAAAATGCATAAACAGTTGAAAGTCCCTGTAGAAAGCTATTAATGGTTTTCAATATATTTATTTATTAAATTCAGTCCATGAATAACAATTCTTACAGACTATAACAATGACCTTACATAGTAAGGCGCTAAGACTAAAAATAAAAGCCTCTACAAGAAATTCAAATTGAGCTAAAGCACGAAATCAAGATCCAAGGACACAAACAGTCCATTGAACTCCACCAAAGCTCTGGAAAGAGGAGCATTCTGCGCGTAAGTCGTCCTCACGAAGCTAATATACAACGGCACTGGGCTCCGAAGGAATCTTAGCGGCGAATTGAAGGACATCCTGCCTAAGAGAGCAGGACAATTAACAGTACCATCAATTATATCGAACACGAAAGAAAGAGATAGGATATTTCTCCTGCTTTGAAGGGGCTTTAAATTGATGAGCTTAAGCTTATATTTGCTTCAACAAATCGAAAGAAGGACGAGTTTCTTAGCATTTTAATTGTTTTCTTAGTTCTTTTGTTAAAAGATTCTTCTATTTAGGTTGTGGATGGGTTCGTGGCGCATAATTGTTACTATTCTTATTTGTATAATTCAAATCTTTCAATTACTTTCAATCTATAACTAATTTTTGGTATGCAATTTCAGCAACTTGAATCTTAATGTTCCGCCCCACTTAAGCCAACATGGAATTGACACCGCAACAGTTGCGTAAATTTGCGCGCATCCAACGAAAGAAATATCATGTGTCCGTGCCGTTTTTGAAACGCAACATGGCCAACATCGAGAAGTTCCTGTGGTATGCGTTGACTCCTCGACTCACAATAAAACGAATGGCTGTGCGCAAACGCCGCAGTCAACGTATAGTCCTCGACTATTATCATCTGCGGCGCGTGTTGTTTGATCAGATGGATCGCAAACTAATAAAGGCACGCAAGCGCAATGCGCAACAATGGTCGCGGCGCATGGTTTGTTATCTACGAAACAATAATGGTGTGAAGGAATACGTGGAGGAGACGCCATACGGACAACCTGATAGTGAATGTAGTAGAGCTAGTGCTCGAAATGCAACCATTGCAACGGAAGCAGTTGGCAGTTTGCCACCTGAGGAGGTCAGCAAACAGATGAAGCAACAATTGGAGCTGTTGAGGAGCGGCAAACGTACAGTGCCGTTAATAGAGGGCGTAACAACCGAAGTTGCCGCTGATGCTAAGAATGAGAGAGCAGCTAGTAGAGACGTAAGCGAAAAAGAAGAAGAGGCACCAGCAAATGGCACAGCGGAGGGCACTGCGCCTGAGAAGGAATCAACTATAGACAATGCAACCGGAGAGAATGCCGATGCAGATGGGGAAGAGGCCTCAACCAGTCATGCAGAACGTCGTCCTGTTGGAAAGCCTTTAGTATTGAAAAAGACTGATACGTTACAGAACAAATTGGAGACCACGCCCGAGAAGCAAATTATGCTGGGTCGGTCTGACAGTTTTCTAGATTCGCTGCAAAATCCCAGAGCAAAAACGCAGCGCACTGAAGCGAGCACCGATGACAGTTGTGCCGCCGAAGAATTTATACATGTGCCATGTGCGAAGGTAACGGCAATTGCGGCACCGGATGTGAATGCGGACATACTAGAAGAGCCAGCGCCAAAGAAGCTGAGAATGTTTGCACCTCTGGACATAGATCCAGAAGTTAGTAAGGTGCCGGCGACTGTTGGCGCCGTTGGCCGAAACTTTCTCGACATGTTGATGAATAAGGTAGGCATGAAGGGTGTCAACAGCGAATTGCCGGCCGCAACTATTGTCCCAACAGCAGCGATAGCACCAGGAGCAGAATTGAGAGAAACACGTGAAAATAGCTTACCATCTGCCACCAAGAGCCAAGAGTCGGGACATTTCACCGACTCGAGTGAAGAGTTCTTTGGGTTCGATGAGACGGAACGTGTGCCTGGCATGATGTTGACGCCACTGGTGCCGCACTGTGTCCGATCGAAAGGCGCAAACAATTCGGCCTTTGTCAGCGAATCGTTGAACGAGTATTTGCGCGAGAATTCGCTGGAGACCAGCAGCGCGCATGATGGTGAGGGCGATAGCGTTGCAGCGCGGCGACATCGGCAGGCAAATTTAGACGGTTTGGTCACGCCCGGGTGTATACCGCCGCACATGGATATGCCGCTAGTGCCGGAAAGCTTGCAAAAGCTGCGCACGGTGGCCGAGCGGCGGCAGTACTTGCAAAAGTTCCATAAAAACCACAAGCTGTCCATTATCAACAACGAGGCCACCGTCTATCGTGAGCTGCAGCGAAAGACGCGACTGCAAAAGTCGAAGAGCGTTTCGCAGCAAGTGCTGCAGGCACCCAACGCGCAGATGCCGTTCACACGCCGTGGCTGGCAGGCTGCGTCGTTTGTGACCACCGAATTCAACAAGTACTACTACCAAATGCTGAAAGTAGACGGCGAATCTGTGCGACTGCCTGGTGTGCGCGGCAATAACGAGGAGCGCTATAAGCGCGCTTACCGCAGCCGTGTCACAGTGCCACAGCACTGCAGCAACAGCTGTTGTGATCTGCTGGCTGGGCGCGACTTCAAGCCAATTAAGACAACCACCAACAAGAAGAAACTAAACAAAGCACCACTGCCCACCGTTTTCAAGCCGTGTCCGCTGTCGCACAAACCATTTCAAAAGCCGCTGGATGACGAGACGGCAGCGCTGCTGCTAGCAGGCGGCAGCATGGCTGTGGTTCGCATGCCCACTGTCGAGTTGCAGGTGTTTCCGGCGCTCGGCAAGCCACTGCACGAAATAGCCAAACGTTACCTCGAGTACATATTGCCGCATAATGATATATCGCGCGAGTGGGCCGAGTTCAGTGTCTCTACGCTGCAGCAGCCGCGCTCAATGAAAGAGACCGAAAAAGTAGTGGCTACCAGCTGTGCGCCGGAGCGCCGCAAATCGTTCACGTTTGCCATTCCCTATCTAAACGATCGCAGCCACATACTGGTGCGACGTGTGGTCGATCGTTCGGAGAAGCTCGATCAGTCTTTTGAGATGGCGAAAGATTCGGACACGGCCATGTTGGAGGATTTAAGGTTTCGTGCCGATCTCGACACGAACGATGAGGAACTGATGGACTGTGCCAACGTGCTGAGCGATATGATTAATAGTGTTGCCATTAGCTGCAGCGAGAACTCGTTCATTAAAGAGGATCCGGATGGCTTGCATGCTGAGGAAATGCTAAAAACGCCAAAGTTGGCGCTAAAAGATGAGAAACCTCTAGCCGGCGAAATCGAACAAGCGAAATTGCCGGTTACAGGCACTCAACAAGCGGCCAATAAGAAACAAAATCGCATGATGTGAGTTGATCGAGTGGGAACTCCATGAAAGGACTCTACTAAATGCATGTTTGGTTTATTATTTTTAGGTTAGAGTTACGACGTTTAAATGCCACCATAATTGATGCTGCAGTCAAAGCGGAAAAGGGTTTGTTTTTAAGTTGTAATTGCATAGGTTGTGAAATTAAAGTTTGTTTAATTTTGTTTTGCAGAAACAAAACCTTGTAGCAAAGAGTACTGCGCTCTGGGCTGTGTCTGCACAAGTCTGGCTGATGACTACCCACTGCGGCAACATTGCGGAAAGTCTAAGTGCATCATTGAATGCACGTGTAAGGCATCGAATCAGTCGCGCATTATGCGTTTGGAAACAGATGTAAGTACTTGAAAAATTTTCGCTACAATTCCTATGACCATAGCGTAGAAAGCCCCCAACTAATATTTGCTTTTGAAAATCTTGGATTCTACCACACATACAGCAAAATGTTTCTACATAATGCTAACGACTTGCGTAGTTCAGTTTACTAGTTTCACGGTCGTCTTACGAGGCGAAAATGAGTTAGTATTCAAAGTTGGATGCTTTCTTATGACAGTACGGAAATTTTTCGGATATAAAACTGAAATTTTTAAATTAAAGGTCCATAGATTAAACTTGTTACAAACATATTTGTGATGTGTATGTGCACATATTATTAATTTTTAATATTTTTTAAACTATATTAAAATTAAATTAACTTAATTTTCATCGTTTCGCTCTTTTCCATTCAGGGTCGTTCCATTACCACCGAAGACGCCTTTATGTTACGTCGCAAGGCAACCGCGCGTCTGGCTCGCATGGAGAAGGAGTTCACTTCCACTATTGTGTTGACTGAGAACGAAACTTTACTGATCAACGAGTCACAATACGATAAGAAACGACGCTGCACAAAGGCTCCGAAACGTTACGAGGACTTTGCCGAGACCGATGACGACTACACACGCACCTCACTGTCACCGAAGAAAAAGCAGAGCAGCGCCGTCGTGGCCATCGAAGCGTCTGAAAGCTTGTCTTCGAGCACTGGCTTCTCCGAGGTCACCACCGAGCTGCGCGAGCCCATCTTTGTGAAGGACACTGTGCTGGAGCGCCTGAAGCATTGCAGTGTGCCGCTGGTACCGTTCGAGGACACAAAGAACATGACTGTGTGGTGTATGGTGCACGAGCTGTACAAGTGTTACTGTGGTGGCCGCGCTATCGAGGGCAAGCCTCTGCTGGTTGAAAAGGAAGAGCCTAATGTCACGACAACGCACAGCAATACCGCGGAGGTTGGGTATGTGATGTTGCCGCCGAAGGCGCGTTACTCCTTCGAGAAGGCCGAGGACGAGCAGAAGAGAGCTGCTGTAGCGTTTGAGAACGACGAGAGTACAAAAGCATCAGATGCAGAGCAGGAGCACAACCTCAGTGAAATTGAGGAGCAGCCGGTTGTTGCGAATACGGTAAACAAGAAGCAGCAGCAGCAGCAGAAAATGGAAGAGTCGGAAAATGAGGATGTGGAGACGGAGTCTGTCGATGATGCCACGGATAGTGACTCTGATTTTGATGCTAACTTGCATCGTTCGAAAAAAATACGACGCGTACGCAGCCAATTTAAGCGCGGCCGCCCCACGGAGGTTGGCATCATAAGCGATTATTTTGCCATGAAACCGAGCTTTTGTCGGCGCGCTATACCTGTGCCGATGAAGACCTACTTGCGTATGAACCGCAAACGGCGCGACGATGTACGCGAGTACATTCGAACGCACGAGAATCGGCACACAATGCTGCAATTGAATGAGCACATAATGCGCTCAGTGTACTTCCACAAGAATGAGGCGGAGAAGCGCAAGGTCGAGCTTATGCAGCAAAGAACGCCTGCTGCCATTGGGGAACGTAAGCAGAAAGAAATGCCTCCGCGTACAATTGTCGATCTCACGGACGAAGATTCGCGACAATCGTCGACAGCATCGTCGACATCATCAAAACATTCCAGGCGGCGCGCCGCTAAGCGTTTGCGTCGACTGCGCATGCAGCAGCAGCTGGCAGAACGCAAAAAATTTGAAGCAGCGAAACTTCGCAAGCACACTGAAGAAGTAGATCTCACAACGCCGGCAGCTGAATCGCCGCCGTCAGTTGAAATTGTTGACAGCACGCCGGATACTGAGGATGCGCTCGGGGCCGATGCTACCAAAGTAACAGCCTCACCGCAGCAGGCACCACGTTCATACAAAGACTTTACACTGCGCGGCGCATTGCCTGAGGAGGCGCCAAATTCAAAGCCTGCAAGTGGGACAGAAGAGAGTCATGCGAACACGACGGGTAGCGGCAGCGAGGGGACGCCGCCCTCAGTGTTCAATCGCGACTTCAACAATGGTGTCATACGCTACATGAACAATTTGGTTAGCAAGAAGATGCAAGACATCGATCAAGCGCTGAAGCGCGAGAGCAGCGTCATACCGGCGCCCAACAACGAGATACTCTGCATCATCAAGTGGACAAACTTTCTGGACGCCTTCGAGGAGGGCTTCGTCTTCATATGGGAGGTGAAGATGCGCGACCACAGTTTCTTTGCGGCCACCATCAGCAACATGATGCCACTGGTCCTGGACGCTGTGGGAGTGGTGAATATAGCGGCGCTGTCGCCGGCGCAATTGCCGCTGATGGGGCGCATGCTGCTGGAGCGTTGTCGCAATGAGAACACGCGCACCTTGGCCATCGTGATGCAGGGACGCGCCCAGTACTGGCTGGTGAAGGGCTTTCTGCGGCCAGACGCGGCGAGCGTCTGCCAAAAGCCAACGCCGCAGACGCATCCATCGCTCACTCGCAAGATCAATGTGCTGTACAATTTGCTGATGAAGCAACGGATTAAGGAATTTCAGCGGAAACTGCTGCTGCAGCAAGAAGAGCGTGACAAACAAATACAGCAAGAGGCGCTTAGAGAAAAACGACAAAAGGCAAAAGCACAAAGACAAACAAACGCGCAATTACTGCTGCACGAGATCAACGAAAGGTGGCAGAAATTCGAACAGCCACAGTTCGAGACCAATGAAGAAGCGATGCAAGCAACCGGGTCTCCCAAGATTGCCCCAACTTGCGCTCAGCCTGCAAATGCGCAAGCTTTGTTGCAAGAGCTGCAAAGTGTGGAGCAAAAATGCGAACAGTTTCTGCTGGAAAATGGATTGGAAACCAAAGCAGCGGCAGCTGCGCGTGCAACTGCTTCTCCGAAAACGGTAGTACCAACTGCTCAAATACATAGCACGCCAGCGAACCATAAGATCGTCAATGCAGCTATAGCAGCAGACTCGGGAACAATAAAACATAACAACAAATCCGACAATTCGTCGCCGCAGCCAAGGAGTCAAGCGCAAAACGGCACTGTTGCTGTTGCTGCTACTGCCTCCTCGTCGAGTCAGCAACAGTCGAAGAAGCCGTTGCAAGGCTTAAATGCCGATTTGCTGCGTGATCTGAGTGGCCAGGCCGGGTGTACGCTGATGACGACAAACATTGAATTCCGCAAAGTGACCAAAGAAGACATCGACGAGATCCACGAGCCCGAAGTGTATACGGACGATCATCGCTGGCTGGTGTTGGATTTGTACAGTGATTTTTCACACATCTTTGTGCCCGACTTTCGCGATCTGGTGTCGCTGGATCGCATACACAAAGTGATGGCCTTCTCGCGCCAGAAGCAGAAAATAGTAAAGCTGCAGTTCTTCCAGGATGCGCCTTTCAATGCGTTCGTAACGCCCAGCTCCATGCGGAAAATCTACTTCGGTCCGCTGCAGTTGAATACGCGGCCGCCATTGTTGATATTGCTCCAAAGCGTAGACGGACAAATGATGCTGCGCGAAATCTACCAGCGGCAGCACAACATACAGAGCAATGCCAGCGAGAGAACCACAGCCTTCTGGATACTGCGCATCAACGGACACACCCACTTTGAGTACGATGTGGAATCGGGTGGGGGCGATACGATTGAAATACTGCCAGAAGCAGGTGCCAGCAAAGAGGCGGATTCCGACGATGATTGCATGATTGTTGAGGACAATCAGACTCACTCAGCAGCGTTCTACCAGCAGCCGGCGGTTCTATCTGAAGACATGAGTATTTCGCAGCCATGTGCCGGGAATACGACAAGTTTCACCATCGAGACCAATGCCAATACGAATCAACTGCAAATAACGCCTCAGTTGAGCGGCGCAACTGACTTTAATTTTCAACAATCGACACCTTTTGTACCCATTCGCTTACCCCTGGCGGCGTCGCTGGTTCAGCTGCCCTTGACCACGCAACAGTCGACAGGTGGCCTTACTTTGCCCGCGAATGCGGTTATTACAGGCGTGGCATCGGCACCGAAGGAAGCGGCTTATGGCACAACAATTTACATATCGAATGTACCGTCAGCAACCAATGCGCTGCCCCTTGAGAATGCGCCCTCAGAGGACAAGGAAGAGTTACAGCTGTCGGCCGAAGACAGCACAAACCTGGCAACAACGAAGACCACTTTTTTGACGCCTGATGTGTGCGTCACGGCTACAACCTCAGACGCTAACGATGCGAAAACAGCAGCGGCACGAACGTCCACTGCCACACCGCCATCGTCGACAACTCAAGCAATTGGAACCAACGCCATGGACACAAGCGACAATCTCATCAAATTACCGCCAGCGCCAAAGTCGCTGCGGTCCACTGGCATTTACATGATGCCCAAACCGTTGTCCAGGGAGCAGGTGAAAAAACCAACAACTCCCAGCAGCGATACAACACGTCAGCGCACTAGTTTCTCGTCGCAAAACAATCCGCCTACACCGACCTACATCACGCCCGAGGTGCAAGTGACTACTAGGGACGGCGCGGCGCCTGTCAAGCGGCGTCGTTATTCGTACGTCTCCACTAACGCGGCTGGTGGCCGCATTGCGGTGTCGATGGAACAACGAAAGAGCACCGGCGAATTACCCACCACTGTTGACGAGAAGCCCGAGAATGCGTTGCAACGTGTGTCGACGATTGGCTGCACCACCATCACAAAACTTGCGGACGAGGTGTCAAAGCAGAAGTTACTACTGCGACCCGACGAGCAACAGCCCATTGTGATGCCGCTGCAGTTTCCCGGCGACGATGATGAGCCGGCCGCCTCCATAGTGTTCAAGCCCATGCCCGACGAAGCTGCCAAGGAGACCGAAGCGCCGACCGACCGGGTGCGTATTGGCCAAACAGTATACAAACGCACCGCAACAGGTCTGCTGAAGATGGCCACCACAACGAAAGCAGCCACTGCGGAAACGCCCAGCGCCCAGTCGCCAGTTAAGGCCAGCGCTGCCACAGCAGCAGTGGCGGTCAACACTGCTAAGCTAAAAGTCGCCGTCAAGTCGCCGGCCACAACAACAAACACACCCAAGCTTCTGACACTCGCAAGTGTGCTCGGCAAACAGGCAAATTCAATGTCGCCCAATGCGCTGACAATGAATCAGCACAGTGCCGCCAGCACATCCACAGCGACTGACCGACTGATCGCGGCGACGACAACAAAACTGCCAGTGTTGTCTAGGATGCTAACTGGTGGCGGCAGTGGCGGTAATGTGGCAGTAAAAAATACTAATAGTACGATAAGAGTTAGAACTTTGCCAACAGAAGTTGCCACTAATGAAGCGGCGGCAGCAGCCGGCAATCGTTACGGCCTCACTACTGCCACGAGACCGCCGATAACTGTTGGAGTGAGGCCAGTACAGCAGCGCGCATCCCTGCCAATTATTTCATCTGTGACCTCAGCAGCGCCATCAGCCGCTTCCGTGTCAAGAATTACATCTATGACATCGACAGCAGCCTCAACCGCATCCGTGTCAAGAGTTGCTTCTGTGACGCCGACAGCAGCATCGCCCAATGCCGCTGTCACGCCCAAAGGTCCAATTTTCAATATCAAACCTGCTGTGCCGATACCGCAGCGACGCAACAGTCTGCCTGTCAAATGCAATCCGAAGCAAGTCCTTGCGACGGCAATACGATCCAGCCCGCAGGCTGCACGCATCCTAAATGCATCACCAATCAAAACACAAGCGAAATTGGTTGTGACCGGCAGCACTGCAACCACGACAACAACGCGCGTGACCGCAACGGCGACAGCGGCGACAACCAACAACAAACTGCCAACAACAGCAGCAGTCGCTGCACACTTTTCGCAAGCGCGCTATGGCATTTTCTCGTGTTCAGTAACCCCAGCACCCAAATTTCTGTCCAAATTTGTCAACGGTATTTACCTGATCAAATTGCCGGACGTTGGCACTGTCCAGTTGAAGGGACTGCAAGCGGTTAACAATTACCTTAACGCGTGAGTATTGTTACAACCGACCGACATGGGACCTGTTTAACTTGCCAATGGAATTGTTTCGCTAATTCCCATAATTTTCTTTTAGGCACCTGATGAAAACGCCAGGGCCGTGGCAAAACAAATCACGAGCGAGCGCCGAGTGGGTATTTGTGCCACAGGAACATTTGCGCTCTACGAAGATCATCTCCAAGCAGGGCGCCAGCACTGTAAGTAGAGGAATACATTTATATATGAAACAAATCTAAGATCAGTTTTCTCAATATGCAGACGCAGAAACTCGTTATCGGTCGTCGGTCGGCCATACGCCCAAAAGCGTCAAATACAGCCGTTGCGAAAACGGAGGCGAACACAATGTCGATGGGCAACTCATCGAAAATGTTGGCCAATGCAGCTGCCGCAATGTCCACTAACGTACTGAACGATCCCATTCTAATTGATGATTAAGTGGTCGGTGAAAGTACCATGATCCCAATGACTGAATGCTGTGGAGGCCTTTGTCCTCACTCATCACAAGTGGTCGGCCTAATTTGACGGCTTGTTGCACGAATGATGTTCCTCCACGTTTGCCAAAATTACAAAATTGTGTATAAGTTTCTTAAGCATTACTGGTTGGCATGCTCTTTTATCATCACTCGAATATTAACCAGCAAACACATGTTGCTTCTTTACGTTAAGGTTATATGTTCTTTTAAGTTATTTTGTTAATCTAGTTTATGTATTAAGTTTTAAACCTTAAAAAATTCATACTCACCTTTTTCGGGTCAATCGTTTTGTTTAAGTCGAAACAAATTGCTAATGTTCAACGTTTTAAAAGAACATTTTCCATTTGAAGGTACGAAAATGTTGAGTTTCATGGGGGGGAGGTAAGATACCCCACAAAAATTTGTTATTCTTTATTGGTTTCAATTGACTTGCAATGCTATGGAAATGTAACCATTTTGATTACATTAATTTGTTCAAATCATCTAGTTTAGTCATATAATTCACAGTTTGCATTAACTGAAATATAGTAAGAAAAATACATTTATATCTGTGCGTTGAAAACGTCAACTTGGCATAAGTTCTATAACTGAGTTAAGTCAACGAGGTTGTTTAAATCGTAAAACAAATTTTTTAGTACACTCACAATCATTTAGCGATAGATAAATTACAATTAATATATGCTGTGTGAATTGATGGTTTTACCTTAATCAACTGAACATACAAATAAATTTAAATGTAAAAAGTACTGCATACTCTTTTTTGTGTGTTCTTATTTATTTATTCAACTTGGTCTATGAACAAAGATTCTTGCAAAATATTAGTAATAGATGATCTTGTATTCTAAGGCGCCATAAACTAATTGAGGACGCGGTTGAGTGACTCAAGGCAGACAGGCTTAGAGTCCAAAAAATCAATAACATATATTAAACAATGTTCTATTAAGCTCAGTTAAAGCTCGGGAAAGGGTAGTGATTAACGCGTAAGTCATCCTCACGAAGCCAACATAAGACGGCAGATGATTCCGAAGAACGTTCAGAGTTGAATCAAAGAAAATTGGGCCTAGAAAAGCGGGACAATTGACCACTAAATATATGAAAAACATAGGAAAGATGCTACTTGCCCTACTTTGAACATGGCATAAGACTTAGATATAGTGAAGTTAATATGGCTGGAAAACGAAAACCTGGGATCATACACTCTACCCAAGTCTTTAGTTTCCCAGCCCAACTTCAAGCGGAAATTGAAAATTAAGAAACTTTGTAGGACTGTCGGACACTTGCAGTCAATCAAATGAAAAAATTTGTTTGATGTTTAAAGACAGTTAATCGTTATGTCTCCAGGCGTGAACGTTATCAATGGCTGCCTGGAGCAACTAAGAGTCTTGAAAGTTTCTAACTGCGACAGCAATTTTAAGATCATTTGCATAGATCAGGCAGTCTGGAGAGATCTTCTGCGGTTGTTATGGCCAGTTAAGTAAGTACTTAAGAAAGCTGGTGAACTAGAATCAACAACAACAACTTCTACGCTACTCTATAAAACCAAGAGCAAGGATTCTACCTTGTGGACCACCGAAGGAATGTACAAAGGGGTCAGAGGGAACAAGATCAACAATAATCATATACAGACGATTGCTTAGGTAGAACTTGACCCACTCTATGAAGATTGAGTGGAACCCTAACGCCTTTAGTTTTTGATTTTTACAAAGATGAAATGACAACCCCAGTCGAAAGCTTTGGAGAGGTCAATATAGATCGTACCCACTTGAGGAGGCTTTCTGAAAAGCGATAGTCGATAGTTTGACCTGTAGTTACTCAAATTAGTTTTGTTGCTGGTTTTCAGTCGTTTTGAAAACGCCGGATAAAAGCAGTTTATTAAAAATAATTTAATTTATTAAAAATAATGTAATTTATTAAAAGTTAGGCACAGTAGTGCCGACAGACCTTCGACGTGGGTTTGGGAAAAGGAACTAAGCCGTGCAATTTCAATCATTTTCTACATCTTCAGTTTCCAGACGACAGAAAAAGTCATCCGATTCATCAGTTCCGGCTCTAATGTTGGATTTGAGAAATTCAGCATGGCTGCCATGGGAGTTGAGTCAATAGATTTTCTATTAAAGACTAAGACAAAGGACATACGAGACCAATGGTAATTAAAACATTTAGCTAGGCAATTGAATACTGATAGACAGAACTGTACTGCAGAAATAGGTAGGAAATATTCAAAACAATACAAAAAACACCGCAATACAGAAATCTGGCATTAATCAGTATGATTTAGAGTTTGAGTCAGATATCTGGTGGTATGAATCAGTGGCCGATTCAGGGGTGATTTGGGAGTTGAACCCGCTCCTGCCCGAAATATTAGGGTCGACTTTTAAATTACATAACCATTTATGAATATTAGAGAATTACTTTTTGAAACCCCCAAAATATTTCTATGAATCCGCCCTTGGAAGACAAATTTATATCAATGGCCAACTAAAAATCGATTACTGTGCCTGTCCTACAGTACATGTGACCTATTGTGATATAATAATGGTTCATCCAAGGCCCAGATTTAAATTCTGAGGCAATGGTCCCAACACCTTAAGATACCGCAGTGATCAGGTGGCTGGTTGGCACCCTGGACCCAACTTTATTCTATACTCTGCTATACAATGAATTCTGAAATGAGTACAATACATGAATCTTGAATTGTACAGTGTGTTATTGATTCTAGTTGCAATGTAATAAAATAAAAAGCGCGTCGAGTTAAGCGATTCAAACAGCTTAAAAAGCCCAATGCAGAGCGCAGATATTTTGCTGCAAGATTCAATCCAGCAGTACGGCAGCGAATAGAAGCTGAGTTTTAGCGAACACAAAATAAGATTTGAAACACCAAGCACCACATGCGACCCTGCAGAAGGTTCATTAAACCAAGCCAGACATAGCATAACCTCAAAATTTAGAATTAAAACAAGTTGCGCGTTTTTTTTTATGAAAATCCAGAAGTTTTGGATATAAGATGAAGTATTTATGAATTTAAATAATAAACAAACGATAGTCTACATGCATAGTGTTATAAAAAAGGCCTAAACAAATAAGTTTAGATTTTCATAACCAATAATAAAAGAAACAATTAAAAAATCAGTAGAAGCACAAAGTCTGTTCTAGCAGTGTTCTTCAATAAAATGCATTTAAGTGGAGTCAGTGAAGTGTTGTTCATCTTGAAAATTTATTTAAATACCGCGTGTAGATGGTTGTACTCAATTTGTAAATTTTAAAAAATTGATCCACATAGTGGCTTCTTGAAAATGTTCTTTAAAGTTGCACGGTTCTTTAATCGTTTTTTTAGTGTGCAATGTCTAATTTTAGCATTATTGCGCCTCAACTTTTACCTTATGGGGGCAAACCTTCAGCCATTTCCATTTAATCCTTTTAAGCTTTGCGTTTCACTTTTGCATTGTTCTCAACGCGCGTCACGAGCTGATTATTGTTTTGTTTCGAAATTGCCACATCGTTTCGCTATGCAACACAACGAGAACGGACAAGCACCAATACAATTTCCCCCTATTTGTACGGCAAGCAGCGCATATTACCTGCACAGCTGACAATGACAGCTGAACACTGTGGAAAGAAAAAAATTAAAAATTATTGACTTTTGTCGTTCCTTTCTTTTGTGGTCAGCCGCGCGTCGAACAACAGCCAGTAGTTGGGCACTTTCTATTGTCGCTGCAGACCAAAAGTGGAAAAAAATTTAGAAAATATAAAAATAGCACAAAATTGCATTTGGAACTTTGAACAGCACAAATTAGCTGTTGGCAAAATTCAACTTGAAGAAAAATCGCACAAACGCATAGTGAGCCAAATTAAAAAAAAAGTTGTTGATTAACGTTTGTTTACTTCGTGCAACGGTGTTTAGTTGAGCGCTGTGAGGAGCGCAACACAAGCGGCAAGCAGCACAAATTGAGCCTACGACGACAAACAAACAACACAGCCCTTTTTACAGCGAATTTTGCACCGATATTATTTACTGGAGCCTGATAGTGCTTCACTTGACGAGCAGCGTGTTGTTTTTGCTATTTGAATAAGAAAAGCAAAAAAAAAAACGTTAAACTGTTTCGTACGCGCCTTAACGCGTTGGTTACACGTCTGCTGGGCAACATGGTGGGCGCTGTGGATACAAACCAAGTAGAGGCAACAGCCGCTGTTGCGGCACCGTGCACAACGAACGTTGCAACCGATTCGTCGAGAAAAATGCCAGCTGCGTTGCTGCGCCTGCAGGATGTGCCACAACTGTGTCAGGCACACTGCCGCATTAAGGATCCGGCGCGCGTCGAGCGCATCCTCAACGAATTTGTGGCCGGCGGGCCCGATCGCCTGCAGGTGGTGAGCGACTTTGATTTTACTATCACGAAGCAGCGGACCGACGACGGCGTGCCGGTGCCGAGCAGTTTTGGCATTTTCGATGCGTGCAAATCGCTGCCGGCCGAGTTTGTGAAGGAATCACGGGCACTGCACGACATCTATCGGCCAATCGAGGTGAATCCGCGCATACCGCTGGAGGAAAAGGTGTGCGCCATGATCGAGTGGTGGACCAAGTCGGGTGACATTCTGGTGTAAGTTGCATGTAGCCACAAATCGAACATTTCAAATGTTGTGAAATATTATGGCGTTGTGAAATATTATTTAGTTGCTTAAAAATTATTATTTTTTAAATGTTTTTAAAAGGCTAAAACAAAACTGAAAAATGTCTGATACTAAAATTTGTAATTCCTTCCTTGTTTTAACCCTTTCGACCCCAAAGTTGACTGAGAGCAACTTCACCTATTTGTCATCTTATAGCAAAAGCTACGGTTGATTTATGGGTTTAATTTAAGTAGCTAGTAGAGTCCTGTACGAGTATGCATTTTTGCTATTCGAAAACATTCAAATGCTTTTGAACAGAATACTTCACTTCATCTCTGCGGACCAGTCCGAATAAATACGAGTACAGCTCTCTTCGAGTACGAGTAAGCTCCGAACATAAACGAGTAGACGTACACTATTTATTCATATTTGCTCGAAGCGGAAAAACGAGGACAAAAACATTCGAATAATAGTATACACACTGCTTCGAGTATATTCGAATATACTCGTTTTATTATTCCTAAGATTATTTAGAAATATTTATGTTATATATAAATATTTATTTATTTGTTTTGCTACTTTCTTCAATAATTTTCATTTTGCGTATTAACTAATAAGCTACTTCAACCACACCACAAGTATACACATGGAAAAGTGACATACTGCGCATTAAAATATTCCATGAAACTGTTGATGTTCGAATACTTCGCAAAGTTCTTCTCACCGAATACGAGCACTGCAGTGTTCGCTATTCACCGAATATGAATAGAAACGAGAAGCGACGCTCGCTGGTTCTCGTTTCTATTCGTTTCGTTGTACACATTCTTCGAATACCAAGTACCCGTACAGTATGTACAGTAGTGTAGCCGCCAAAATGAATATATTCATGCAGGACTTTAGTAGGTACCAACAAATTAATATTTTTAGATGTGAATTCAAAGAAAATTAAAAAAATTTTATTCAGAGACCTCAGGAAAAGTTTGGGTTCTAATTGGAGTCTACGAATTGGGCGCGTTTGACCAAAACCTTGTTTCTTTAACAATGGTTGAATAAAACCAAAAAGTGATAATTTTGTATTTTTCCATAAATATTAAATAATTTTTCTGTAATAAAAAAAAATTGATACAAAATGTATCTAACCCGTTTCAAGCTTCAATTGTTCAAAAGTAAACTAGCTCTAGAATTCTAACAAAGAGGCTTGGCTTGTGCACACTTCTAGGCAAATGTTTGAAGATTTCAATACTAAAAAGTAATATCGAGTCACAGGATCAAATTCGGGGTCGAAAGGGCTAACGTCGGTTACCCGTATTTATTCGTTATTTTTTTACAGAAAATTTTGTTAGTGTTTTTAAATAATTTAATTTATTTTTACGTAATTCCACAATACTTTCTTCTTTAAAATCATTATTTTTTAATAGAAAGTTTTATGCTTTTTAAGTTTTATAAGTTGTTATTGAATTTTGTTATTGATTTGTACTCTTTTAATTTTACGGTTTGTTTGTAAATGTTTTGTTTTAATAAATTTACTTCATTAATTCACTTTTTTAAGTCTGACTAGGCTATAATATTTATTTAAATATATGTATGTATTTATATAAACTAATATCTATATTCAATTAATTTCTTTAACTGTTTTATAGCGGTTTCCCGTTCGACTTGAGCGAAATCGATGAAATAGCCAAGAAGTACGCACACTCTATGCGTGATCGCACCGATGAGCTCTTTGCAACGCTAAACGCACTCGGTGTGCCGGTGTTGGTGTTCTCCGCTGGCCTCGGCAATTCGGTGCTGGCCATGCTGCGACAGGCGGGCATACTTTATCCCAACGTCAAGGTCATCTCGAATTTCCTGCAGTTCAAAGACGGTCTACTCAACGGCTTTCAGGAGCCCATCATACACACGTTCAATAAGAACGAAACCATGCTGGCGGGCAGCGAATACTGCGAGCTGGTGCACAATCGCGATCACATCATTCTGATGGGCGACACACTGGCCGACTCGGGTATGGCCGATGGTGTGCCAGCCACCTCGCACATCATTAAAATCGGCTTTCTATTTCATCATGTAAGCTTGTTGGGGATTTCCCCATCTTTGAAATGCATTCTTCATTGTTATTATTATTCTCACTAATTTATCTCACATTTAGGTGGAAGAGAATATGGAGGAGTACATGAATACTTTTGATATTGTGCTGGTCGACGATCAAACCATGGACGTGCCCAACACCCTACTATCGCTCATACAGGGAAAACGCGTGCGCGAGTAATTCTTACGACAATTCTTTTGATTTGATTACACAAAATTTTAGTGTAGAAAACATGTTTTATAAATATTTAACATCGAATAGTAAATGACAAAGAAGGCAATTTAAAATTAAAACTATCTTCTGAAAACGTTGCGGGATTCTTTGTAGTGCAACTGAGTTGCTAGGAAAAAAATTAATAAATAAATAAAATAAAAAATAACAATATTCTCAAAATGTATGGAAATTGTTTATTTTGGGATGTGAAAAAGTAAGTAGTGTAACTTATGGAGGACATCTTTACATATTGATGGGGTTTTGAACTTTTTAAAGTTTTTCCTATTCAGGCTTTTCCGTTCAGGCTTTAAAAATGAAAGCGCCGTAGGAATTTCAATTACTAACATTACATCATCCCAAAAACTGCAAACTAGATGTGGTTTCGTTTGGTTTTTTTATGATTTGAACTATTCTATAAGAAAATGAAGGCCATCAACGTTACTTTTCACGTTGAGTGCCACCATACAATACGAAAAGTTGTCTCCACAGGCCACAGAATTTTTTTTGTATTGACTGTGAGACCACTCTGGTCTCACGCGGCACAGGAGGCCCAAATTCGTAAGAGACCAAAGTGGTCTCATGTGACACTCATCCTTGATCAAAAACCAAAAATATATGCATAATAAAATAAATCCAAAAAGTGTAGAATTTACAGAGCCGAAAAACACAGTATTTGATATGTGAATACTAAACTTGAGCAATAAACAAATTAATATTGAGATTTAATACTATTTAATTAATAAACCAAATTAATAAAAAGATTGTATACAATTTTGGATTTCATGCAACACTACCGACCACTGCTACAACAATTCGCATTCATAGCATTGCCAGCAGGGAGAGAGTCTCAGTGGCATATTTGAGTTTTTAAGTTGTGGGAAATAATGAAATTATGAAATTATAAAGGCAACATTTGTTTTCAGATCTTACTTTATAGAATCGGAAACGACAGGGAAAGCAAAAATGAGGTGAGGAAAACATAAGAACATATTAATTTATCATTGTCTCTGACAACTCCGAATCTTTTGAAGTGAAACATTTTTTCAGTATGGACAATTTACATGTGACTACCGCTAGTGGATAATTGAGAACAGTGTATTCCTATAATAGATACACATATTGGGGTCTTGAGATTAAACCCAGACTAGTCGTTTAGAGTGAAAAGCAATGGATGGGATGATGCTATTTGCTGCTTTAAACACATCTAATTTATAAACCATTAATGATTTGAAGAATTAAAAAGAGGTACAACATTTTCGCTCAAATAAAGAATTCTTCTGAATTACAATCATAATCATAATCAAAAATCTTTTTCTCAATTCTTATTTGTAATGTTGCGTACAAATATATTACTTACTATAATGAAATGAAACTAACACAGACAAACGTTTTTCCAAGTAAAATATTACTCTAAGGATTTAGGATAATTTTAATGAAAAATATTCAAAATATGATTCATGCCTTTCGAGCTCGTTAGTGACTGATTTAAATAAAATCACTGTTGTATTTGACTTTTCGCTTAGAGCGAACTGCGAGGCACTCTGTAAAATGGTTCGTTTTGACTGAAAGTTCGCTTTAAAAGAGGTCCATAATAAACGAAAACAAAGCGCGTACTTTTGAAATTGGTTCGTTTTGGGCGGAAATTCATTATAACGGGTTTGTTATAAACGAAAAGCCCAGATATATGTTGAATAGTAGCTAAAATCCTGCGATCGAAAGTCATAAGTAGGGATCGGAATTATATACAAGTGCATATTTTTTCGGAGCTTCCGATTTGAACGGGACAAAGACAGAAACTTTTTTTATTGAAAAATATAAGGAATGAGCTAACATATGCACTGCATATTTGCATTTGTTTGCATATTTTTTCATTTTTTGCATAGTTTTTGCATATATATCCGATACCTAGTCATAAGCTTAAAAATCAACTTAAGCTTATTGGTTTCAATCGTCTCATTCTTCCAATAAGCTCGATCGTATTATTCCAATTGGAAAATTGAATTCATTTTCACACAATTTTGCGCAGTCTGGCACCGCCGTTGCGAACAGATGACTAATGACATTTGAAAATCCATGTATCAGCGGCGCAGGAAGGGGTAGGCAAGGAAATACAAAATTTTTAGTGTCATTAGACGAGGAAAACGACGAAAAAGCTGACGCGAGTATAGGTGAAAAAGGGGAAAATCGAATTATTAATAAAAAAGTAAAGCAACGGAATGAATTTGTGGCATAATTAAGTCGCAGACTTATGTGAAGGCATAAGTGGTAAAGTCATTGAAAACGAAGAAAGAGGACAAGCAAGCGAACTCGATCAAGAGGGGGTTGAAAGGGTGCAATAGAATCAAATCAGGAAGACCTTGGCGAGATAACTGAAGTTCAGCAGCTGAGCGAGCGATCGTCAGCCCTGGCCATGTTTGGCTTTGACGGCGATTATCGGCGACGACCGCTGCAGAGTTTGGGCGGTGCGTCGCAGACGTGCGATCGCGACACGGTCATACGCAAAGCGCAACTGGAGCGCCAGAAGCGCAACGATCTGCGTCGCCAGAATAACGGCGCAATTGTACTGCAGTCGTACACACGTTCCTTCATACATCGGCAGCGTCGCAAGCGGCTCGAGCGGGAGGCGTTCGATGAGTTCTTGGCCGCGCATCGGGACAAAGTGACGGAGGATGAGAATTTGGCATATCTGCTGAGACGTATACTATTCTTTTACAACAGCCGCGAGAGCAGAGATGGCGAGCGCTTGGTGAGTGCTGTGCTGCCGAGTATTAAGAATTAAATAATTATTGCTGTGTTTTTTTTATAGATCGACATCTGCCAGCAAATATTGCGCAATCCGACGCGCCTGCTGCAAAACTCCACTGTGGAGTACATCTGGTTGCATCGCCTTAAGAAGCTGCTCGATATATGCATTGCGCAAATGGCTGTGCCGCAGGCAGCGTTGGCCATACCGCTGCGCATGCTGGAGACTTTTACAGCCAGCGCGTCGGTGGAACGTTACGTTGAGGATGAGCAGCGCGTGCAGTCCTACTTGCAGTCGATCTTCCGCTATTTGGTGCGGCGCGAGTATTTCGCGCGTCTCCGTGGGCTACTGGAGGCCAAGTGTCCGCCATTGGATGGCGAGTCACTAAATGCGCCCAATCAATTTGCCGAGGCGATTTTCCAGTTGTTGCTGCGCCCGCTGTTGCTGACACATGCAAACAGTGCACCCAGCAGCAACAGAACCACCGAAATCGATGCCGCTACGTATAAAAGTTTCACTAAACATATCCTTGCGCTACCATTCAGTGATCCTGTGCGTAACTATGTGCTGCCCGCACTGGCGGAGTGTGCGGACTTTCCTTTTGCCGAGCTGGTGCAGGCGTTACATCAGTTGACACGTGCCGAGGCGCCGGAGCAGATGCAAGTGGACAGCGTTCCAAGTGCTGTAATTTTTACGGGCGCAACTGTATCGCCCACCTCGTCGGACGCTTCGACGAGCGCCAACACGCCAATCAGTGCGGTGTTAATGAAGCAAGAAGCCGCGCAGCTGGACACAAAGTATGAACAATTCTTTAGTAGCTACTTGCTGAATGCTATACTTATTCTGGATCGCAAGCGTTTGGGTGAGGAACTAAATCTTCCTCTTTCGAATCTGCAAGAGAATCCAATATTGAATTGTAATTTATATTCCTTGTAGGTTCACTGCACGCGCAGTCACTGCTTGGCGCCTACATCAAGGTGATTGCCGAGATGACACCCAAAATTTTGCAACTGCCTAAATCCACACTCAAAATGACAACACATCATCAGCGCACCGACGAAGATGATTCCACAGACGACGACGATGAGGAGGATGCACAGCAGCGGTACAAGGTGCCTGCGGACGTGGCTACTCCTGCGCCACCGCTGAGTAGCGCCGAGCAGTCGGTGCTGCTTGAGTGCATCGAACTGCTGAACGCCTCTCAGCGGGTGCAGATGATTGCCGAACACACGGAAGCCTACCTGAATGACACAAATATGCTGTACGCGCTCTGCGAGATTTGCCACAATTTGATGATCTACAACAAAGCCGCAATTTTTGAATACAAGTAACTGAAGAGTTTTGAATTTTCAATGGAAAATACCTTTAAATTTATTCTGCACACAGATTGCTCTACACTTTGGCCTTTATGCCGCAATTTATACGCGCTGTCTGGTTTACGCTGGCAACCCAATCCAGCCAACTCGGTTTCAATGCACCGCTGACGCTCATCTCCAAGGGTGTTGTGCGTGAGTATTTCAATAGTTTCGTTTTATTTTGTTCATTAACAATTTTCTTATTTTCCTCAGCCAAACAGAACGGAGTCGAACGAACCATACCGCTGTTGGCAACGTTCTGCATATTGTTTGGTCGCCTGCTGCCCACATTACATGATGCAGAATTTTGTGACGATAAATTGCTCATCGAAAAGTCGCTGCAGCTGGCGCCGGCCGGCAGCAGCAGTCCGGTGCGCCTGATGCCTTTCTCCATTGCCGAAGTGGTGCAGCTCTCAAAGACGCTAAAAGAGATCTCACTGGGTTTGGTGGAGCTCGCCTTTCCCGAGACACGTTCGAATTTAAATGAACACTATCGGTTTGTGTTGGGCCGTTCCGATGCCGACGACAAGCAAATGTGGCAGCAAAAACAGATCTGGGCCAATCTACTAAAAGTCGTGGTCTTTGTGCTAAACCAGATACACACGCGCGATTTGAGGCTTGGCTTTTGTCCCGATTCACATTGGACTGTCAGTCGGCTGGATTTGCCACTGGACCGCCCGACCGATCTGCCACTAACGCGCGGCAGTCGTTCGCGCGCCATACGGCCCTTTCAGCCCATACGTGACTTTACGCGCGAGGACTTTGAGAATGGGCCGCCCATGTCCACGAAGCAGATACGCTCCATTACCATTTTGCGTGAAATTCCGTTTGTGGTGCCGTTCAGCAAGCGTGTCGGCATACTGCAAGGTCTGGTAGCGGCGGACAAGATGCGGGTACAGGGCAACTTTCAGGCCTTTCTTCAGGGGCCGTCGATAATGTTGGTGGTGCGGCGTTCGCATTTATACGAAGATGCCTACGATAGGTTGCGGCCGGAAAATCGTAAGTAAAATTAAATTGTCTTACAAAAATCCAAAAAGAATCTATAAAAGTAAAACTAATAACATTAATCGCATTTAACTGAAAATCGAATTAAAAACAAATTACTTTTCCTCTGCAGATCCCGATTTACGCTTGAAATTTCGCGTGCAGTTTGTGTCGTTTTTGGGCCTTGAAGAAGCAGGTATCGATGGCGGTGGCGTTTTTCGTGAATTTCTTTCCGAGCTCATCAAAACTGCATTCGATCCTAATCGCGGCTTCTTCATGTAACTATTTGTCATGAAACCACATAAGATCCTAAAAAATTTCCTGATACATTTCTACTCTTTGCAGGGTCACCACCGATAATAAACTCTATCCCAATCCCAACGTTGGCGATCTGGTGCCCGATTTTGCCAAACACTACTACTTCATTGGCCGCATTCTGGGCAAAGCCATCTATGAGAATTTGCTGGTTGAGTTGCCGCTCGCCGAGTTCTTTCTCACCAAGCTGGCCGGCAAATATGCCGACGTTGACATACATCAGCTGGCTTCACTCGACCCGGAGTTGTATAAGAATTTATTGTATCTGAAAGACTATGAGGGCGATGTCAGCGAACTAAATTTGGATTTCACTGTGGCGAGCAGTTCGCTGGGACACACACAGGTGGTCGAGCTGAAGCCGAATGGTCAGAGCATTCCAGTCACGGCCTCGAATCGCATTGAGTACTTGCAGCTGATGGCCGACTATAAGCTGAACGTGCAGATACGACAGCATTGTGTGGCGTTTCGGCGCGGTCTCTCCAATGTGCTGCCCGTCGAGTGGCTGTACATGTTCAGCAATAAGGAGTTGCAGATATTGATTTCGGGCGCTGAGATACCCATCGACTTGGAGGATTTGAAAAAACATTGCAAATATGGCGGGGAATACAGTCCGGAACATCCGTCCATTGTTGTATTTTGGGCAGTGCTGGAGAGTTTCAGCGATCTGCAGCGTCGACAGTTGCTCAAGTTTGTGACCAGCTGTTCGCGACCGCCACTCTTGGGCTTTAAGGTGTGTGGAAATTGTGTAATTATTGCTCATTGAAATACAAATGTGTGTTTTGATATTATTTTATAGGACTTGGATCCGCCTTTCTTCATACAAAACGCTGGTGATATGGAGCGTCTGCCAACGGCGAGCACTTGCACGAATCTGCTAAAGTTGCCACCATTCAAGACAGAAGAGCAAATGCGCGAAAAGCTGCTGTACGCCATACAGTCGGGTGTGGGTTTCGAATTAAGTTAAATTAGTGGGCCGTCGTTTGTTTTACTTTCCTGTCAACCTACTGCTACCGCTGTACGTAATCTCGATCCTACTGTGTATAGTTAAATACATTTGTATTCAGTTGTTGTTTGTTGTGTGCATCAAATTGTGCGCTTCATCATTACTGGTGCTGGGTAGAGGAGAGAATCTCAAAAAATTCAAGCGCGTATTTGTTTTTGTAAAGCAAAAAAAAACAAAAAACAAAATAAAACAAAAAAGGTGAATGTAAATCAAACAAATATGGAAATTTGATGCGTTTATACCATGTGTAGAAAAAATGATGGATCGACAGCAAAAATTCTAAATAAAACAATTGAATTGCAAATTGTTAAGAAATTCAATTGCATTGAAACAAAAAAACGCGTAGATGTAGCATGTAGACTGTTAAGCGTCTTAGTCGGCATTGCAATTTTGATACGTGAGCGTTAATACAGCAGCAGAAAGTATGCAATTGCGACATATTTACAATTAAGTAGAGCCAAATGTGGGCTAATAAAATTGATGAAATAAAATTGAACAGATGCATTAAGCTTGTATATGAAACTATACACATGTAAAACTAAAACGTAATAATTTACATAAAAGGCAGATTAGCATTAGACAACAAGAGTAATAAAGAAATCAATTGATTATAAAATAAAACTGTACTTGAAACTTTTTATTGATGGTGATAATAAATTGTCGGCATGTGGACATTGTTGGCAACGTAATGATAGCAAAATGTGTTTGAAATTTAACTTGTAATAACTTTTCGAAACAATTGTGAAGTGTTGAGTGCGTCTGGCTGCGTGAACTAATGTTTTTTGTTTTATTTTTTAAGTTATTAATTGGGTAGGAAAAGAATTGTTAATTTTTTCAGATTCTTGATTTAAGTGCATTTTGTACAATAACCCAGCGATGATAAAGTTCATTCAAATGAACCGTGAAGCGTGAACCCGTGTTCTTCGATTGTATAGGCATGACTTTCAATAAAATTCAATAAAAGTTCTAATACCAAGTATTACACTGTGAGACAGCATTTTTCACACCGGGAATATTTGATTGATTTTATGTCTTTTTATTATTTAAAATACTGATACACAAATAAATAAGAATTTGTGTACTTCATTAGAATTGTAGCTTCCTCCTTTTTTTTAATTTTTTAGCGTTTAAATTTAATTAATTTAGTTTAATTTTTTATAATTTAATTTTTTTTTAATTTTTTAATTAAACTAAATTTTTGTGTTTTGCATTTTTGAACCAATAAAGTTAGAGTAATGCAATTTTGACACGTGATCAAGGAGATTTTTGATTTTAACATATTTACTTTTCAAGAAAATTCTATATAAATTTTCAAGGATATAAAGGATTATAATTTTCAAAGGACCTTTTTCAAATCCTTTTTTTTACAAATGGATAAAAAAGCAATTTTATTTAAATTCTTGAGCCTTTCCTCTTTCATTTGATATACATATCGCTATATTTTAACGAGGTTAAGTATTTTTTATATTTTTTTTATCCCCTTCAATATAGGAGTCCTTTTAGGTTAGGTTATGTTAGGTTATGTTATGTTAGGTTAGGTTAGGTTAGGTTAGGTTAGGTTAGGTTAGGTTAGGTTGAAGCTTAAAGAGCTCACGTAGGCCATATTACGGCCCGTTGTGGTACCACGTGAAGGACGTGGCTGCCCTTCAGGCTTACACACGCCCCCGGGTGTTGGGCAGGTGGCATCCCGATTTCGCAATGAATCGGGCGATGCGGCCGATGCTGGGCCAAGTTGCTGAAGAACGGTGCTCTCAGCACCCGGAGTCGTCTCCTCGCTAGTGCTGGGCAGTGACACATCAGATGCTCGACGCTCTCCTCCTCGCTCGAATCGTTGCAGCTGCGGCAATGGTCGTGGAAGGGGAGACCGAGTCTCCTGGCGCGTGCGCCGTTCGTCCAGTGTCCCGTTAGCACAGAAACTGTGGGCTAAATGGAATTCCGCTTTAATCGAAGTAATTCGCGTGTTCTGCCTTGGTTAAGCGGCGGCCAGGTTTCTCTGGAGATTCTACATAGGTTCTTCTCCGCCCAGAGTCGATTAGCCAGGCGGAGATAAGTCTGCCTGACCATCAATTTGACGGTCGCAAGGGGGATGCTACACTGCGTAGTAGGAACTGGAAGCAGAGTGCCTTTTCTGGTCAACTCGTCTGCCACGCAGTTGCCAGTGATGCCACTATGCCGCGGGACCCAACTCAGGTGAACTCTGGCATGCTCCGATAGGTCATTCAGAGCGGCTCGACACTCTGCAACCAGTTTGGAGGAGGTATATGTACCTATCAAGGATTTAATTGCTGCTTGGCTATCTGAGAAAATACATATAGCCAACCAGTATTGCCATGGTCTCTACACTAACACTACAGTGGTAAGGGAGACGAGCAGAGATACTGGCCCCCTAATCGATCACAGAAAACCCCACACCCGACCCTATTTTCAAGTTTAGAGTCCTTTTAAAAGGACAAGAATGTAGAAGTGAAAAACTGAGTACGCGGTATAACTATGTTTGGTCTCTAGCTTCACGCCCATATGGATTTTTTGTAGTGTAAACCATTTTTTTAATTTTTGCTGCACGGCTTTACATTTTTTTAATTCACAAAAAAAATATTTAAAAAAATAAAGTCTATAAAGGTGCTTGTACACTAGGAAACATTTCACATGGAAACATGCTATTGGAAACACATCGGAAACATAAATGTTTCTTGTTGTGCGGAAACATGTTTTCAGTACCTTGTACACTAGAAATAAAAATTGTGGGAAACACATTGCCGGAAACAATTTGAAATGTTTCCAAGTTCTTCCCCTACGATGTTTCCAACCCGGCATGTTTCTGGTCTTTGTACACTACGTCATTGTACAATGTTGTTGGAAACATGTGGTGCTTGATTTCAACGTTTGAAATTTGTTATTGTATGTCGGTGAGTGAAAAAATATTGGCAAATACCTAAATAAAAACTAAAAATACGGAAATAAACCAATTATTTTCAGCAGTATATGCTCTGTGTAGTGCAAAAAGAGAAAAGCGAAAACGACGTTGGTGGACAAGACCTTGAATTCAACGTCGGGATTATGCGCCAAATTACTACGAGAACTATCCACGGAATATCCGATTCAGTTTTCTAATTTTTTTTAATGTCGAGTCGTCGAAAGTCGAGTGAGAGCTTCAATCGAGTTAATAACACTGCACAACAGCATGTCTGTTGCATAAAGATTTTTACATGAATCTGAATAGTTTTTCCGCGCTGTTTTCAAAACCATAATCCGTTTGTATGTAACAGCTCTAGTTTTCGTAAAAAATGGGAGTGTAATTTTTTCAATTTTTTTTCGAGTTTTTTTCACGTTTTCAACTGTAATTTCCGACCAATAATCCTATAGACATGATTTTTATATCGTTGCACTTACAACATCTTACGCCTTCTTTTCTGACATTAATCAATTTTATGCGATCTAAATTGGCGTTGTAATAAGGTTTAAAAGTAGGAAAATATGGAATTTCAAGGCATTTCTTCCGATGGCGCAAATTGTACAGACGTTTCATAAATCAAGTTACGAAGTGTATAAATATCTTAAGAAGAAACATCATGCAATACAACTGAGGCAGCATTTTTGGCGGAATACTCATTAGCATCGAAATAATATCAAAAATGTGCTTATGCCAATTTCAACACTTTTCAGCGATTTATCGATGATTTACTTAAAAACAAAGGCCTTCAAAACATGCAAAGTTTTTTTTTTTTATTTGCCACCGCTTGCCAAACCGAGAGCTTATTCCCGCAACTTGAGGTCAGGGCTGGAAATGTCCCAAAGGGAACGGTGTTTTTTCACCGCAGTAATAAGTTCGGACTGGTATCAATCGCTCCAATCAAACAATTCGCTCGCACCTCGGTGACTCTTGCTAAAGTCGGTTAGGATTTCCTCATCAAAAATATTTACCATTGTCATTATGCGACGCGAAATTGAAAAATTTGTCTAACATTCAAAACAAAATTTTTGGGAAACTCGAAATGTTTCCCATGCGTGTTTCCATTGACACCGGAAACACGGAAACACATGGAAACTTGAAAAAATGTTTCCCTCATGATGTTTTCAAGTATTGTACACTATAGAAACATTTTTAAATTTTCGTTGCCCAGAAACAAGGAAACAATGCCGGAAACTGTTTCCATTTTCACAGAAACAAGTTTTCATGACCTTACACACTAGGGAAACGTGTTTCTTGCCTATTTCCGACATTGTTCCTTGTGAAATGTTTCCTAGTGTACAATCACCTTAAGATTACTTGATTTATAAATGACTTTTATGTGTTTTTATTTTCTTTTTTATTTATCTCAAAATAAATAGTCTTTTGCCTAAGGATTTTTTAACCTTTAATAATATTTTTTTTTAATAATAATAATAAGAATATTTAACATTACTAATATTTTTTGTAAAGCACGATTTCAAAATGTTTATTTTAATACATTCGTAGTTCCTCTTACTAAATAATCATAACATTACAAAACAAAAACATAAATAGACTAGAAAGTATTCAATTTTTTAAATTTATTAAATTAATTAAATTAATTAATTAAATTAAAATTAATTAAATTTTCTTAAATAAACCGCTCACAATTCACACAAAAATAACTTAAATATTTGCTTAAATTACATTTGATCAAATTTTCACTCACAAAATCACACAATACTCCACACGTTGTCAATTTGTTTGCAATAATTTTAATGCATTTTAACTATAATAACGTTTGGTTTCGCTCAAAATTTGCTTGTAGATGAAACGTGGCGCCACCGTAGCATACAACAAGTCGATGTGATTGAAACCGCGCAGCTCGTGCAGCGTGTAATGTGTGTTGCGTAGCTTTTGTGTGAGGCGTATGACGTCCTATGCGGAAAAGATAATAATAAAAAAATTTATTTATTTATTACGCATACGCTCAGTAGTCGCATTCGAATCACCTGTTTATCCATAAGCAAATCTCGATTGCCATAATAGAGCTGCAGCGGTACGCGCACATTCCGCAAATCGTACTCGGGCGGCGTTTTGCGTTTGTAGTGGCGAATG
>OZ020269.1:89143782-89293782 GCA_963971225.1 Melieria omissa
CAGTACAACTAAATCACTTTTTAAATCTAATCGAATCTAATCTTATTTAATCTAATCACTCATCATAATCACTTATTCGCCTACTATGACCTCAAAATATTGAATTGAAAACTCGAGCAAATCGTATCACACCTCAACCCCCATGATTCCTTAAGCTTCATTAGTTAGGTCAGTGGGATTAAGGGATATTTTCTAAAACATTTAGGGGCACAATAGATCATCCCTGGTCTTAGTACAACTAGATCACTTTTCAAATCGAATCTAATCTAATCATCACTCGTCATAAGCTCTAAAATCAAGTTCTTGATTTTATACTCTACCTAACTTTTATCACTCATACGCCTAGTATGACATTGAACTATTAAAGCAGTAAGCCAAATCTTAACACTTATCACAAATACTAAAAACAAATCGTGCTAAATAAAATATTATTATTATTATTTTTATATATTTCAATCATGAAAAACGCATAACAAATGGGCACAACGATAATCAGGCTGCAAACTGTCACCCGCATCAATTTTTATTGGCCAAGTTTGCCGAATTATGCAGCATACGGTGTGAAATTTTTTCGAGTATTCACACAAAAGTCACACATTTCCAACAACACAAAACGTTCATAGCGTCATGTCAGCTGCTGCTCCTTCAACGTTGCTGTATAATACAATGGTTTTCGATATTTGGGGTTTAAGAAATTATTGATACGGATTTGTAAAAGGTTACCGCTTTCACTCGTTTCGCATTTGACATAAACACACACACACGTACAGACACAGACAGTTGTGCGTCAATAATAAAAGTAATAACAATTTGCTTTAAATCGGCTTAGAAAATGTGCAAAAAATACGACCGAATGTGTCGTCTTGGGATTTTGGTTATGATGAAAGCGAAAGACGAGAGGCGAGCGGAAGAAAATGGCAAACGAAAAATTGCTACTAGCAAAAATGGGCAACGAAATGAATGGCACAATTGGAGTGTGCGAACAGCTGTGTCCGCTTTTTCATGCATAACAAGTAGTGAGTGGATATTTGGGTGTATGTGTGTTTGTGTGTGTGTGTAGCATACAATTTAACCCCTTTTTGGCGTTGAAAGCATGCTTCAAGCTGTATTTTGTTGTGTTTTTTGAGGGCACACACGCTCAGGTATTTTGTTGTATTTGCATTTCATTTTACAGCCACTGCTCGCTCCCTAAGCACACTTAAATCATATTAACGCACACATAAACATTTGAACACACACACACATACAAGCGTGAGTGTTCGGCTTATACGGGCACCTGCACAAAGACGCATACAATTCAAATTTTTATTAGCCCAACACTGAAGTACTCAAGGCCGGCGCTAGCAGCAGCAGCCATTGTTGTCGCAGCTAAATTCGCATATCTGCTGCTAATACCTGCTGAAACTGTTGCCACCACCACCACTGACACAATGCCGGCGCACTTTATGGCCGAATGTAAGCTGGCTATCAGCATTGTGTCGCACGGCTTTTTCCGGTTTTTCTTTTCGATTTCCCGTGCAAGCAATCCTTTTCTTGGCGCATGCAACAGCGACGCTCGGGTCGCTGTATAATACGCACACACTTAGGTATGCATATGTTTAAGTGTAAGTGAACCTTTTGTTTTCATTTCCGTTTCCGTTTCCGCTGCCGCTTGCGTTGCTATCGCTTCGCCGACTAAATTCGCATTTTATTGTCGTTCAAAGGTGTGTGTCGAGCCGGAAGGAAGAGGTAGCCAGTTTTATTGCTTCATATTCTACTGGCTGTGCCGTTGGGAGAGCCGCTCGAGCGGGCGATTGGGGCTCGGCAATTCAGCAGGTTAAGTCGATGGGTTTGGGTATTTGCGCACAAAGTTGGCAACGGATTCGCTTCGTTCGTTCGTTTGGCTGGCTCCCCTGTGTGCATTTGGCCTGCTTTATTGGCTTTCGTTGCTACTTTTGTTGTAATGCTTGTGTTGTGCTGCCGTCGTTGTTGTTGCTATTGTAATATGCTATTGTAATGTAGTACCGCTGTGTGTGTTTGTGTGTGTGTGTTTGTTTGCACTTAGCTGAAAGCGCCAGTGAACTGGCAACGAAACACAAGTCGAAAATTGTAATGTCAGCGGAGCACTTTTCTTTCTAGCTGTGTTTAAATAAAGTGTAGCGCATGTTTCAAAAAACAAAAACAAAAAAACAAAATGTCTAATGTCTTAGGAGAAAACACGATTTATGGCACACCCCATGGCTGACATTTGCCACTTGGTACCTGAACAGTTGTTATTGTTGCAACTTTATGCTTGTGCGCTTTGCATACTTCAAGGCGTAAGAAACATTGCTTGTGAGAACTTTGTATGAGAAATTGGTGGGAAAATGGTACAAGTGTAATTATTTGGTAGTAACTTGAATTTTGTAGGCATTAATGCAGATTTTAAAGTTAAAGGTTTTAGAATTCAGGTAGTGATAGGTTTATGAACTAAATTTTTCGACACGATTTAATTCGTTTACTTGGCTGAAAAATATATCTAAAAAATTAACATATTGTATTTTGCTAAATCCATTCTTAATATGCTCTCAAAATATGTCTCAATGTTGATTTTTTCAAGATTTATGCTTTTTATATCTGAGCTTTAGTATAATGATAGAGTGACTGTTAAGGCTTGGAGTATGGGACGTATGAGTAACATTAATGAGAAACCTATTCAGAAACCTCCTAAAGTTGTAATAAAATTAGGGCTCAATAATAATTTCGTGGTAATAATAACCAGAAGAGTGGAGCGGACCAACAAGGCAAAGTTTCTGATTGCGTGGCAAACCTGGCAAATGCCAGGACGATCCTTGTCTCTGTTCAATACAAGTTGACACACAGCCTACTCGTGTTGCTCCTGTTTAGCGGTTGGTACCAGTACAGTAGTGAAGTAAAGTGTATAGTGTATTCAATCCCCAGGACCTTAAATGTGGGTTGTGCAAAAGGGTTTGGTAATTATTTACCAAAGCCAAAAGAGCCACGAAAGAAACCAATTAAGTTGACAACCTTCGGTAAGAAAGCTGCTCCACGCTGTGGTTGGAGGTCACCGGCGAAGAAAAAGAACTTGTTTCCGGTGGAAGAACCAAGTTGACGACGCCCTGTCATCTCTTGGTGTGCAAAGCATAGGCGCCCAGAGAGAACTTTTAAATCAAGTTAGTAAAACCATAATGATTAGTTGAAGTTAGCTTCAAAGAACGTGTACAAAGAAGGCTGTGTCCACTCGTCTTAGGCGTTATTAGGCCTATTGAAAGTGGATTGCAAGTGAACAAAAAATTAACTTGAAAATATTATTTGGTGTATACGAGTAACATTAATCCATCAGCACTACAGAACCTGAATCATTTGAAGTCAACGGGCGCCAATAAATCAAGTTTTTCTTAACCCTTTGTTGATGCCGACAGATTTTTATGAAAGAAATACTTCTCTAATTATTTTTAATTTGAAGTGTTTTCACCACATTCGAAGCCAATTGACGCACTACGTCATGTTTCCCCATACAAATTCTTAACCCATCGTTGACCCCGTCAGATTTCGATTTTCAAAAAGTAAAAAACACGTGTCGAAGTATTTCTCACTAAGAGTACTTTCACCAAGTTTGAAGTTAATAAGCCTATTAATTCATGTTTTTTCACAGTTTCTTCATATAAACTTCTAAGCCTTTGTTGACCTATCAGTTATTTATTTATTTTCGGAAAAAATAAGAAACACGTATCGAACTATTTCTTACTAAGAGTACTTTCACCAAGTTTGAAGTCGAAAGGCGTAAAAAAACATATTACTTCATACAAACTTTTAACCCTTGGTTAACCTAAACTCATTGTGGACGCTTTTAAATTTTGATTTTCGAAAAAATAAAAAATACGTGTAGAATTATTTTTTATTTGAAGTATTTTCTCCGAAATTGAAATCAATAGACCCATTAAAACGCGTTTCTTCATACAACACCTTAACCGACGGTGTGTCCTTTTAGACCCCGAATTTCAAAAGCTCCCGTCTTCATTCATTTCTCAAGATGTACCTACAGTTCAAATTTCATAGCTAGTAGTAGCTTTAGCGGGTTGGGTAGTGAAATAATGAATCACTCAGTCAGTCAGTCAGAGCAAACAATTATAAGTATAGAGATTTGTGCTTGCTTGGTGTTGTAGGAGGCGTGTGAGTATCATTAAGTACAGTGGATCAAAGTTAAAATGAAACAAGCTACTCAACAAAATACACATTAATAATACTAAATCATAGGTTTGTATTAACAAAAGTATTAGTTTTTATGTTTTTACTTAGAATTGATGAGAAAACTAAAATCAGCAATAACGCAAATACATTTTGTTTTTCATTTATGAAAATTTTAAATATAGGTACATAAATATACATACATATATATAATATTTGATAAAAAGTTCCTAAATTCTTCAATAAAATATGCATCTTATTTCCTTCAAAGTCTTATTTCCTTGAAAGCAATACACATTCATCCAAACACTGCACATGCGCTTTCTCCAATCTTGAGCCTTCAGTTCTTTCTCTGAACTTTTGTCTCATTCGTCTTGAAACATAAAACATTTTCCGCGAAGTGATAACTTGAGTCATGGGAATGGCAAATGAACAACAACAACAAAAAACAAGGAGCAATTTCGGGCGCTTGCGGAACTGATTAACTGGTATGAGCGTTGTTTTTGGTCAAACGGTGGTGTAGAATATGAGATGTGTGAGTCGGTGTGTTCATAATTTTGGCTCCTTGCAATGAACATAGCCTGGCGGAAGAAATTCGAAGTTGCCTACACCGTGGCCTTGATTTTGGATCGACTCTTTTGTGGTTTATTGGTTTTTGGATCCTATAATACAACACACTATAAAAAAATTCAACATGGCTAAATGGCGACTCACAAAGGACAAGAAACTCAATAACTTAGGCACCCAAAATTGTGTAGTTCTGGTTTGGATCCCAGGGCATGACAGACGTACAAGACAAAAATGGCGGAGAGCCCATTTCTAGGCCCAGCTCCGATGTTCGACTTCAGTTAAACTGACCTGAAACAGGACATTCGCAACTAGGCACAAAAACATATACAATACTGGAATAACATGGAAGAACTACACCACTCCAAAAAGTTGATAAGCTTCAACAAGGAGAAAGTCACTTCAGCTCTACATACACAGTGTGTCCCATGGAAAACGGAACTTTTTCAAAATAAAGACAAAAACTCAATATTCCGGTAAATCTCATTTATTTTATTCAAAATAGTCTCCTTCCGCATCAATACAACGTTTTGCACAATCAATTAACATATCGAATGAGTTTTTGAGATCATTTTTATCCATCGACTTTAGTCTACGTCGTCCCCTATTGTCTCCACTTTTGACTTCGAACCACGGTATTCGAAGGACCTGGATGTTCGTCGTCCTGAATGTCTTAACGACCTTCCTGGAACCGCTTATACCACTCACACACTCTGGTACGGGATAGACAATTATCGTCATAAATTTGTTTAAGCAAATTGAGCGTCTCAGTAAAGGATTTACCGAGTTTAAAACAGAACTTAATATTTGCTCTTTGTTCGTTTTTCGACCGATGCCACAAACACGCTGTCACTTTGAGCGCGATATTTTGGTTTTCCTTGAACCAAATGTCATACAATTTTGACAGGATGTCAGTTAAGAATGTACCTTTCCATTGCTAACATCCACCAATAGGTGGCGCCAATATAAATCGATGTTTTGAAAAAGTTCCCTTTTCCATGGGACACACTGTGTAACACTTCGTTCAATAATGTGTGTGACTAACTAATTAAAACACATTTTTTTGCCAAAATTCGTTTTTATTCATCAACATAGTTCCCTTTTAGGGAGATACAATCATTCCAACGCTTTTCCAATCTTTCGATACCGCCTTTGTAGAACGATTTTTCTTTGCCTTCAAAATAGGCGTTAGTTTCGGCGATTACTTCATCATTTGAGCCAAATCTCTTACCACGGAGCATCTTTTTGAGGTCTGCGAAGAGCCAGTAGTCGCTGGGGGCCAGATCTGGAGAATACGGGGGATGAGGAAGCAATTCGAAGCCCAATTCATGCATTTTTGCCATCGTTTTCATCGACTTGTGACACGGTGCATTGTCTTGGTGAAACAACACTTTTTTCTTCTTCATATGGGGCCGCTTAATCGCGATTTCTTCTTTCAAACGTTCCAACAACGCTATATAATAGTCGCTATTGATTGTTTTCCCTTTCTCAAGATAGTCGATGAATATTATTCCGTGCACATCCCAAATTACTGACGCCGTAACCTTGCCACCTTGTGAAATGGTGGATCCATGTTTCATCCATTGTGATGTACCGACGCAAAAACTCCGACTTGTTGCGCGTAAACATGTCCAAACAGCTCTTTGAATCATCGATTCGTTGTTGTTTTCCGCTGTGAGCAAACGCAGCACCCATTTCGAAAACACCTTTTTCATAACCAAATGTTCGTGTATTATGGTGTTACACTGCCTGCTGATATCTTTAGAATGTCAGCAATCTCCCCCACTTTCACTTTACGGTCGGATATAATGATTTTCAGTGTTTTTTCAACGTTTTCCGGAATAACAGCGTCATTTGGCCGTCCAGTAGATGGAATGTCATCGGTGTCTGTACGACCACGTTTGAATTCGGCATATCAATAACAAATGGTTCTTTTGGATGGAGCAGAGTCCGAATAATGTTTTTCAAGCCATTCCTGGCATTGAACAGTATTTTTTTTCATTAAAAAACAATGATAAATCAGCACACGGAATTGTAAGCCTAAAAAGGTTCACAATTTCGAAAAAAAATATTGATTTAGTATTAGTGCCGCCATCTATGTGTCAGTCACACACATTATTGAACGAAGTGTTAGTTCTTGTTTTAGTTTTTGCAGCTTTGCAAAACTTCTGCGCAACGCCTAGAAATTGCAACACTTGCAGCTAAGCTTGCACTACAGTCTGCACTTAATAGCGCCCGCTGCCTGCTGGCACTTAACAGCGCCCGCTGCCTGCTGCCACCTGTTCTTGCATTAGAAACGAAAGCAAGCAGTCAGCAGTTTTGCATTAAAAGTAAAACTTTTTAGCACTTTGCCGTGTGCTGCAACATACTAAATCCTGTTCACTTCGGCTGTCTGTGCAACAATTTTTCTAGCTGGCTGTCAGGGCGATTCACTCAACTAAAAATAAAAAAAAACTGAAGACAATTGCCAAAAATCTGCTCGCTAGCTGAAGCGTACTTTGCACGTGGAACAGAACTTGCGTCGGTAACACTTTAATTTCGCCCCCCACCCCACCCGCCCGTTGAGACTCACTCACTCACAGCACGTCAACTGTGTGGAACGCATAAAAATGCAAATTTAAGTAACTTTTCTAGCATTCTACAAAGCCCTCCTCTTTCTCCCCCAAAAACGAGATCCTGCACCAAAATGAACAAACATTTTAAATCGAAAAAAGTAACAAAGTCGCTTACCAACTCCAGCGTGTGCAATAAAAACTTTTGCACAATTTTTATGCGCTGCTTTGTGTTATTTTCATTTTCATGTTTTTTAGTATTTTTGGCCGTTTCAGTTCTTTGTTTTTGCGTTTTGTATTAAATATAAAATGGCACAAGTGTGGCATGAAGAGAATCGGTTCGAAGGGGTTTGAGAGTGCGATGTGGCATACTTACGCGATCCATTTCGTAGTCGCTGAAGCCGACCGAGAGAAATGTTAGCAGCAAACAGAGATTCTGTGTGGGCACACCTTGGCCGCAGAGCAGATGTCCGCCCAGTTGATTTAGGGCGGTCGATGGGAAAAGTTCGTGTAATCCCAAATGATTTAGGAGCGCCTACTCCGACAAGCACACAGCCATAAGCCGCAAAGTACAGCGGCATCGGTGTTCGGTGTTCGGGCGGCGGCGGTGGTGGCATCGATAGCGGCATCGGTTGGTTGGTTGTAATTGTTGCAGTCAATTTGCGCGTGCGCGCATACAGCAACAAATTCAAATTTAAATTCAAATTCAGATTCAGATTTCAATGTGCGCGTGTGACCGGCAATAAAAATGGAAAAAGAAAAGGTTTAAAGGATAAGCTATATTATTTTCTATATGTGTGTGTGGAGCGAAGAGGAGTGAAGGAAGTGTTGTGCAAAATTTATGTACGACAGCGAATTGTTTCGAAATTTGGTGTTAAGTGTAAAATTGCTTTGAAAAAAGGCAAAAACATCGAATACACAGAGGATTAATGATGAGTTATGTGTGTGTGTAACGGGACGTCTATATGTGATGGGATTGTGTGCATGTTGTGATGTGTGAGTGTTGAGGGGAGAAGATATTTTATTTTAAATGCAAACATTTTGGAAACATTTTTATATGAGAATACATATTCAGAGTACAATAGTAGCAATCATTGAGTGCACATCATCGTAAGAAGCTTTAAATTCTTACAAATTCTTGCATCTAAAAACCTGTGTTCTTACCTCTACAATCTTTACAAATCATCGCTAATGTCGAAAGAGTTATCCAAAAACTGATCTACCATGATGTGACAAAGAAAACAGACTTTAAGATATGCTTAAAGTTACACAGAGCAACAAAATCGACATTATTTTTTTTTTCTGAAATCAAACCATACTTTTCTAAAGGATTTTTGGACGCTGATCACAACTGCGTACTTAGTTTTTTTATTGTTTGAGCGGCTTAGGAAATATTGATGGTTTTCCTCGGAGGGCGTTTTCCATGTTTTTTGACCATTATACGCATGCAGCTCCTACAAACCTGAAATCTAAAATGCCATTTTTTTAACATAGATTAACAATACTCTAACTATGTATTTAAAATTTAAAACATTAAAATCGGTTCAAATTTGCAAGAGTTATTCATTTGCAAAGTCAAATTTTCAGTTGCTTTGCAAGATTGCGAATACACAAAACAATTTTTCTTACAAAAAATATATATTGTCATATAATGAAAGAAGAATGTTGGGGCTTTCAATTAAAAAAGAAATTTTTGAAATACGATGTTTGTAATAGAGTATGTGTACAAATATGTAAGTTCTCCATTGATAAATTCAGCAACAAAAGCAAGGATTTACTTTTGAGCTATAATATCGGAGCACACTTTTAGGCAGCGGTATGAAAATGCTCACATTCATCAAATGCCCTTGATTCATAAAATTTTCAGCTTTGATTTTGATTTTTTTTGCGCCCTAAAAATATGTCGCAGTGAAATATGGAAAAACAGCAAGTAGTTTGCTAAGTGTGTGTGTCTGAGATTTTTACTTGTGTGATGCAACTCTTTTTAGAATAGCTTCTACAGTAATGAACCAATTCAAATTTTGTTAATGCCCTTGAAAAGACAAATATTGACGCTTGCGAAAATACTTTAGCTACTTTCATCAATGACGCGAAAAGCATTAGGAAATTTCAATACAAACACGTGTTCAGAAGATGAAGCCGCATTTACACTCTAATGAGCATAGGCCGAGAATGGCACATACAATAAAAAAAATCTGTTCTATAAGTTTAAGTTACAACATTACACTATACATTGCACACTAAGTCCTAGTTGAAAATTGCAACACCGATTTTAAATAAATTTTTATGAAAAATTCGCGAAAATTGAACTTTGAAGGGCCATAGCCATGTTAACCCTTGACCAATCGAAATCGACTATGGTCAGAATTATAGCTTGAGGATTCGTTATTGTGTCATACAAAAATTATCGTGTTTTTCAACATATTACAAATGCAATACAAATTCAAAGATGAAAAAACGTGGAAAACACCTCCTAGCAAAAACCACCAATAACTTACAAACCGCTCAAACAATCAAAAAACTAAGTACGCAGTTGTGATCAGCGTCCAAAAATCCTTTAGAAAAGGTTTACTAGAACTCGGAAAAATTTTGGCTGTTGCTCAGTGTTATTAGTTGGTACAGTATTTTCTGGATATATGTAAGAGCCGAAAAAAGTTCTTAAAATTCAAATACTGTATACGGCGAAGTTTTTTATGAAAATCTCGGTTAACAGCACTTTTGGGGCTTATACAAAAAACTCGCTTGAGTTTAATGAACCTTTTGGGACTTAAATAGAAAAGTCTCTTTATAGAAAAAACCTCCATACACAATGTACTCGTATTAATATGTAACATTTTTTATGTTTTTGTAACTTTTTAAAAATGTTCATTTGTACAAAGTTTTTCAAAGTTGACCATTTGCCACCATAACTCAACAAACATTGGTTTTTTGGACCAAAGGTTGCCGTGCTGCAAAACAACAACAAACAAAAAGGAATTATCACAATGTTGACAGTATATTTATTTTTTTATCCGGGGGTTTTTGTATGAATTTCTTCAAATGCGTTCAAATTTGCAACGCTATAAATGTGCAGATCTTTTAAGCGGAAGTTGAAGGAGTTGATGCATTGGGTTAAGGAAGACTTTTTGGTTTAGGAAAATTCTCTTAAAAAAAAGTATTTTCCTTTAAGGGGTTATATACCTTTTTGTGGCTCAAAAATCAAAAAAAAATTTTATGACTTATTTTTGAAGTACATACTTTTAACAATTTTTCTTTTCAATTTCATCGAGATCGGGGCACTAGAACCTAAGATACGGCCGTTCATAGCGCGCAGTTTCCGGAACTCAAGTATTCAACTCAAACTTTAAACGTGATTTTCTCCAAATGATTTTTTTTGAAAAATGCCATCGCGGTGAGCACGATATCCCGCTAACCCCTGGATCGATCAATTTGAAATTTTGATGGGTTGTTTGTACATACAATAGCTAATTCGTGAACGAAGGAATTTCTTTTTCGACAAATTCTTCTATTTTTTTTTGGCAAAAAACTAAATTTTTCGACCTTAAAAAATCGACATTTTTGGAAAAAATAGCACTGTAACTGTACAAAATTTTTTTTTGTAAAATCCTTCGTTCACGAACAAGGCAACACTGTGTACTATTTGTGGTTTTTTTTGTTTTTTTTTCGCTGAGCCGTTACCTCGATTTCATGCTCACCGTCAACCACTGCTAACAAAAGGACTTCTGCGGCAAGGACTGTAACTTCCCCAATTTTTCGAATTTTCGCTTGAAATTTTATACAAATTCACATAAGGACATGTACTTTTATAAACTTTGTATTTCATTTGAATAAAGCTATGGTAACATGCTTTAAAAAAAACAATTAAAACACTGTATTTCCCTACAGAAAAAGATATATAACCCCTTAAAAAAGATCTAACAGGACAAGAAATGGAAGCTAAAACTAATAAAGGAAATTGAAAAAACATTTGCAGAAACCAAAGTGGTTCAGAAACTCATAAAATCCCTTGAGTTGAGCTGAGTAAGTTTTGTAAACCTCTTCACGAAGCATTAAATTATTGACTGAATTTGATTTCTTTTTATCGTTTGACATTCCGACTGTGTTTTTGAATGACTAAATCTTTTAATATCAGAAACGCTCTAAAATGTTTCTAGGTCTTTGAAAGACTTGCCCAAAAGTTTTATACAAATTCTTCAGGAAGCATTCTTTTTTGATTTCTAAACCACTGCCTTGAATGCCATAGACCTTTGATTGACTTTAGTGCTTATTTTAGTTTTTTTTAACCATTTCTGTCTTTGGCAACGACTTTAAATACCAAATAAATACCAAAAAGTAATACAAGGTAACATTCGGGGTCGAAAGGGTTAAAGTTAACCTTTATAAAAAGAATCTTGTTGGGTAGTTAAAAACTAACAAATTCCGATTTTATGGGTCTTCGACTGAACTCAGCGCTTTCTTTAGTAAAATATTCCCGTCTTTAAAAGCGACTTTAAATAAAGTTAACTTTGATTGAAAGAATCCTTTTGGGCTGTTAGATGCTAACAAATTCTGGTGCCAAGTGCTTCCGACTGTACTTCTTTTAGTTCCTTTAGCTCCTTCCTTAGTTTTTTTAGTTAGTTTAGCTTTTCCCGCCTTTAACCCATATAAGCCGAAGGTCCTATATGTAAGTTTATGTACATTTTATGGAATTGGTAAGCAAGTTTGAAGCACAGTTACCACAGCATTTTTCTGGGTTAAATAAAGTTATCTTTAATTGAGAGAATCCTTTTGGGTGGTTCAATACTAATAAAGTCCGGGATTTAATAGGCATGTGAATGATTTTAGCAAATTACTTCTTCAAAAAATATAATCTTATTCGTTTTGAAGTAAAGTTAACATAACTAATCTTTAGATAAGGTTTACATAATTTAGGCCTAAGTGGACTCCTACTTACCTAACACAATCTAATCATCCATAATCTAATCTTACCCTACATTTCAAAAATGCTGAGACTATTTTCCAATGATTTCTGCTGGAGTTACATGGATGAAACGGGTTGGAAAAGGTAGTTACATCTTTTATCTACTTGTCCTACCTTTTCTTGGAAAAAAAAATACGTCTGAGTTCGCTTTCGATATCCCAAAAGATTATTCATAGTCTACTTAATTTTGTTAGAAGCTTAAATTGGCTCTTTTAACAGCAGAGTCTAACAAATTGTGAAATCACAAAGAACAACTTTGGACTGCGAGTGATTTCCTCACTAAATCTTCATTGATAAAATTCAAATTGTAAAATCAATCCCTAGCAAGGAAACGCCACGACAAATGCCCACAAAGCATAGTTTTTAAAGTACTAATCTTTTAGGTTAGGTTAATCTAATCTTTGGTCACTCGAGATTTTAATCTTGAAATTTCAAACTTAAGAATGTAATCAAATTTTTATTTATGTTTAGTCTCCACACAGTCTCAACATTCATTTACCAACCTCAATTTTGTCACTTTCCAGCGCCATCAGACGCATTGGCGGACTGCGCAAATTCGACAGAAACGCCACTGGCGCCAGCAGTGTAGCCGACACAAAGCGCCGATTGTACTCGGGTCGTTCCGAAAGCAACACAAAAAACACGGTCGAACCCTGCGAGTGGGCCACATAGTGCAGTTGTTGGTGAGCAGTTGTGTTCAGCACGTAGTCGACCACGGCGGCCAGATCGTAGTAGCCGATTTCGTGCCAGGTGAAGTTCCAGAAGCGCGGCATCGATGAGTCCAGGTCAGTGTGGCGTTTCGAGTAGGTGGTGCCGCGTGCATTAGGCAGCCACACATCGTAGCCCTGGTCGTGCAGTATGCAGCCGAGTGCGCGTGCGCGGCCGGGTAGAATAAAGTCCGACGCGGAGCCGATCAGGCCGTGCATAAGTATGAAGGGGCGTCGCTGGCGGCTGAGAGTGGCATTGCGCGGGGGTATGCGGTGCAGTGTGAGCACGTAGCCGTCGGCGGTGCGCACTTGATGGCGTTCGCAGGCGTAACGATTCGAGGTGATGGTCTGACAGACGAGGTCCTTGGCTGTAGCTGGTGGCGAGTGCAGGGTGATTGTGAGCGCGAGAAGGGCGAGTAGTTTGAGGAGAAATGGCGCAGCTGGATGCGGGAAGAGTGTGCGCATTGTGAGCGGCTGAGATTCTTCTTTTTTAGCTTCTTGTTTTTTTTAGGTTATGTGAAGCAAAATTGTTTTGTTTTTTAATAAAGATGTACAAATTGATTTGAAGAGAGCAGCACAACTAATCTGGTGACTCTTTGTGCTGAAAATTATAAGTTTTTGGCTTTGAAGCAACAACAGAGTTACAAATTAGTTCAAAAAGTGCTATTTTAGGTTATGTGAAGCGAAATTGTTTTGATTTTGAGTAAACTCGTCTTTTGACTCTTTATGCTTAAAAATATGTACAAAAGCAATTTTGTTTTGCTTTGAAGTAACAATAAAGTTAAAAATTGATTCACAATGTTTCTTCTAGCGATTACTTTTGCTTCAAAAAGTATGTTTTGATTGATATTTTTACATTTTTATTGAATACTGAACTTATTTTTGCTTTATATTTTAAAGTAGGTAATTATTTGATCACTTTGCTCTCTCGTTTCTGTTTAATTTGTCTTTATTGCCTCTTTTATTATATTAAATTATCGTTTATTTTTAAAAACTGATTCAAAATGTTCCTTCTAGCGATTACTTGTGCTTCAAAATGTATGTTTTAATTGATATTTCTGAATTTTTTATTGAATACTGAACTTTTTTTTGCTTTATATTTTAAAGTAGTTAATTATTTGATCACTTATTTCTCTTCTTGATGTTTAATTTGTCTTTAATTGCAACTTTTATTGCATTAAATTATCGTTTATTATATATCACGGAACAGTTTTCTGTAGGCACTATTACACTAAAAAAAAAATTGCCCACAATATTTCACAAAATTGTTTCGAAACACAAACTATTTACTTGTTATTGAAACAGTCAAATATGCTTAAAAATTTATTTTTATTATGAAAACTTATCACTTGACCAATTCATTGATTTCTTCACAGTTGCACTTTTGATATTTTAGTTCACTTTTGTATCGAAAAACTGTACCGTTGTGGCCTGCACTTCCGTTCAGCTCCTCAATCAAACTGCCGCAGTTTGTTGCGAAAAAATTGAAATTGGCCAAATTTTCATACTTATTTCAAATGTATTATTGACAGTGTGACAGCAAAAATTAATGAAGTTTTAGCATTTATTCAAGTTCACTTAACTTTTTCTTTCTCAAAAAAACGATTTTTTAATACCTCAAAAAAAGACCCCAAAAAAAACTAAACCAACAACAAATAGTGACGCGCTCAACTTCCGGCTTTGCCGCTTAAAACTTTTGTCGCTTTTATCTTCATTTTTGATTCGCCGAAAATTTTCATCTCAACTCTTAACACTTCCGCGCTGCCACTGTGACCGGATTCTCGCGACTTTTGCACTGTTCGTACGCGCGCGCAACCGTTGCGTTTGCGCGTTGCGCAGCTTCTGCGAGCGCGCGCACTCATTCAGCGATCGATCAGCTGCTATGCGTCGCCTCAGGCCCATGCAAAATCTGGTCGGTCGTCATTAGTTGTGAATGCTTGAAAGATAGCAAACGATTGCGAACGTTGGTGACCTCCCGCTCGACTCGGCCGGCACAAATGTTTTTAATGAATTTCTCATTAGCTCATCTTTTTTGCAATTTTTCATATGTGATTGTTGTTGTTTAGCACAATTGTTGCTTTTATTGTTATTGTCCAGTGGGCAATCCGTCAGTCTATATCTGCATCCGATAGGTCTCCGTCGCTGTTGCTTCTGTCTATTATTGACATTGTACTTGTTGATTGGCTGTGTTGCTGACACTTGTTTACAATTGCTGCTGTATGTTGTATTTGTTATTGTCGCTTAAACCAACCTAACGTTTTTTGTTTTATTTATTCAAATATTTTGTAATATTTTTGTGGGTTCCATTTTGCATATTTATTCAAAAATCTTCGACTTGTTTATTTCAAGTGGCTTCACTATTTATTCGAAATTGTTGTCTTTGTAGATGTTGTTGTTGTAGTTAGCTGAGTTATGTAGGTTGGAAAATGTTCACGCAATGTTTGTAATCGATTAGACGCCGCACATTCGGTGTCTGTAGGGCCCTACGTGTAACAGTGCGACAGTGGCCAATTTATTGTTGTACGTGCGTTGACAGGTGTGCATTCAAATGTCTAATAAAATGTCAATTACAAGCTTGTTTCGCATTTTCAGCAGTGATTGAACATTTGAAAAAACTTGAATACGGAAATTGAAGCACACAATTTATTATCCTTTGAATATTTATGAAGCACAGTACGTGCAGAATGGGCTGGAATTGCTTTTTGACTTATTACTGACAATTTTAATGCGACACAAGTCACTCGCAGATGTACTGAAGGTTACAAGTTAAATGGGTTAAATTAGGTTGGAAAAGATTCCTAGTCAAACAAGTGAGCAAAAAATTAAAGATTAATGAACATTCATACAATTTTTAGTTCCGTGATTTTGTTATATTATAGTATTTAATTTTTTGTAGTATTTTGCTTTTTCTACATTTCCTATTTGCGTTTCTGTGTTTCTCGTATGTTGAATGAGTAAAATTTTTTGTTAATCAGATAAAGAAATTATTAAAAATTATTAGGAATTTAATTATTGTTAAGTAATATTCTGAAGCAATAAACCTTAAATTAGTGCTTAAATGTTTTTGTAAATTTTATGTTTTGTAAATTTTCAATTTACAATTGCTAAAAAATAGTAAAAAAGTAGGAATTTATGAATAAAACAGTTTGATCAGATCGATTCCAGCTTGTGTCATTTATTTTTAGGAAATGTGCTGATTTTGTTTAATTTAAAACTTTCAATCTCTGAGTTTTTCGTTTCTCGGTTTTTACATTAATTTCTTAATATAATATTTTAATATTTCGATCGTTTCTATTCAAAGCTCAATTTTCAAATCTAACTCTGCTTTAACTTAACTCAGCTCTGACTGGGGCTTTGACCTAATTTAATTAAACTCAAACTAAATACTATTAAACTCTGTTTTTTTAACTAAAATCAACAATAAGTCAAATCAATTCAATTTAATTTAACTCAATACAACTTAATTCCGACTCAACTTTGATGCAATTCCAAACAACTAAGCTAAACTAAATAAAGCTCAAAATAATTCAGTTAAGTTGAATTCACACAACACAAAAAAAATAATTCAATTCAACTTATTTTCGACTCAACTTTGATACAACTCCAACCAACTAAACTAAAGTTAACTAAACACAGCTCAACATAATTCAACTCAACTCGATTCAACACAAAAAAATAATTCAAATCACCTTATTTCCGACTCAACTTTGATGCAACTCAAAACAACTCAACTAAACTAAACAAAGCTCAAAATAATTCAACTTAACTCGATTCAACACAAGTCATTGCAACCCAACTCAACTAAACTTTGACTTAACTCTGACTCAACACAAACCAATTCAACTAAAATAACCAAAATAATTCAACTCAACTCAATGAAACTCAGCTCAACTAATCTCAGCTCAGCTCAACTCAACTTAATTGAACTCTAACTCAACTCTGACTTTACCCTAAAGCAGATCAACTGAACTAAACACAAAATAATTTAACTCAACTCAACTCAACTCAACTCAACTCAACTCAACTCAACTCAACTCAAATCAACTAAACTCAACTCAACTCAACTCAACTCAACTCAACTCAACTCAACTCAACTCAACTCAACTCAACTCAACTAAACTCAACTAAACTCAACTAAACTCAACTCAACTCAACTCAACTCAACTCAACGCAACTCAGTTCAACTCAATTCAACTCAAACCAATTTAACTAAACTTAACTCTAGACAGTTCGAGTCAGCTTTACTCTGACTCAACTCAAACCAACTGAAGTAAAGTATGCTCAAAGTAAATTCATTCAACTCCACAAAACTGACCTTTACTCACTTTAACTCAACAATAATTAAATTCAACTAAATCCCATTAAAATGCAATCAATTTAACTATGACTTAATTAATATCAATTTAACTCAACTCAATCTCACTTAAATCAACTCAGCTTAACTAAATTTGACTCAGCTCAACTCAATTAAATTTCACTTAGCTTAATTAAACTAAATTTTACTTAACTCAGCTCAACTCAACTCAGTTCAACTAAATTTATCTCAACTCAACTATTGTTATTAGTCTGTAAGAATTGTTTATTCATTGACTAAATAAATAAATAAATAAATAAATAAATAAATAAAATTCACTTTTACTTAACTTAGAATCAATTCAAGTTAACTCAACATATCTCTGACTGAACTTAATCTCAATCTATTTCATAAATATTAATATAACTTACTAAAAACTGGCTAAACGGAAATCAAATTTAATTCATATGAATTCAACTCAAATCAACAGTGACTCAACGTAGTTCAACATCTTTTAACTCAACTCAATTCAACTCAACTCAACTCAACTCAACTCAACCCAACTCAACTCGACTCAGCTCAACTAAATTCATTTTAACTCAACTCAGACTCGATTCAAGTTAACTCAATTTGACTCTGACTGAACATAATCTCAATCTATTTCATAAATATCAAGTAATCTTACTAAAAACTGACTCATCTGAACTCAAACCCAATTCATATCAATTAAACTCAACATTGACTCAACTCAACTTAACCTCACTTTACTCAAATAAATTTGAGCCAACTCAGCTTAGCTAAATTTGACTTAATTCAGCTCAACTAAATGTGACTAAACTTAACTGAATTCAGTTTAACTCAACTCAGACTCAATCCAAGTTAACTCAACTTATATCTGACTGAACTTAATCTCAATCTATTTCATAAATATAAATTTAACTTACCAAAAACTGATTCAACTGAACTCAACTCTGACTAAATTTAACAAAACTTAATTGAACTTTGCTCAACTCTGATTCAACTGAACAAAGTGCATTTAACTTAACTCTGACTCAATTCAATTCAATTTAGTTAAACATAACTCTGAATATCAATTAAATATAAATCAAATATCAATTTAATTTACTAATAACTGATTCAACTGAACTCAAACCTAAATCATATCAATAAAACTCAACATTGACTCAACTCAACTAAACCTCACTTAACTCAACTCAACTCAACTCAACTCAACTCAGCTCAAATAAGCTTAAGCCAACAAAGCTTAACTAAATTTGACTCAACTCAGCTCAACTAAATTTGACTCAACTTAACTTAATTCACTTTAACTCCGTTTAGACTCAATCCAAGTGAACTCAAGTTATTTCTGACTGAACTTAATCTCAATCTATTTCATAAATATAAATTTAACTTACCAAAAACTGATTCAACTGAACTCAACTCTGACTAAATTTAACAAAACTTAACTGAACTTTGCTCAACTCTGATTCAACTGAACAAAGTGCATTTAACTTAACTCTGACTCAATTCAATTCAATTTAGTTAAACATAACTCTGACTACTAACTTATACTAAACTCAACACATTTTAATTTAACATAACTCAACTCAATTTAGTTCAATTAAATGCAACACTGGATCAAATCAACTCCACCCAGTTCAATATAACTCAATTCAATTCACTTCAAATCAATTTATTTTAACTAAAGTTTAATTTATTCCAACTAAGTTTTCAAAATTGGAGTTTTTCAGCTATAAAATGAATTAATAATTAATAAATTAATAATTCTAATCGTCAAACTATTCAGTCTGCTTCGCTGAACTTTTTCACTTCTCAAATATTTTAATCCTTAGTACTTAATTTCTTCAACTAAACTCAACTCAACTGAAATTAATTTAATGAAATGAAAATGAATGAAATAATTGAATCAATTCTTACTTAGTTTTTAAAATTGGAGTTGTTCAACTATGAAATTAATTAATAATTAATTAATAAATAATTCTAATCGTCAAACTATTCAGTCTGCTTCGCTGAACTCTTTCACTTCTCACATATTTCAATTTTTAATGCTAAATTTCTTCAACTACACTCAGCTCAACTAAAATTAATTTAATTATTAATTTGAAATGCAACACTGGCTCAATTCAACTTTACCCAATTCAATTTAACTCAACTCAATTAAGTTCAATTCAATTTATTTTAACAAAAGGATGATTCATTCCTACTCAGTTTTTAAAAATCACGTTTTTAAGCTATAAAATTAATTAATAATTATTAGAAATTAATTAATAATTCTAATCGTCAAACTATTCAGTCTGCTTCGGTGAACTCACTTCTCACATATTTTAATTTTTAATGCTCAATTTCTTGTCTTCTAATATAATCTAATCTTCAATGGAAATCTGCTGTCTTTGTCTAAGTTTTTCACTTTCCTATATTGCACTTTCAATGTGTTGTCAACCATTTCAAATTTCCATTTCAAATGTTTAACGGGTTTGAACCTATATTCGGATATTCGATTTTTCTACAATAAATATTTTTTTGAATCGTCAAGTAAATCGTTTCAATTAATTCATTATTTATTTATTTATTATTAATTTATTAATTCATAAATTGGTTTTATAGCACATTTTTCCCCTCTCAATTCTCATTTATTGTTCACTTGTCATGTTTACATCTCTTGTTTTCATTTGAACAATGTCCTTTTTTCAATCAATAAACCTTTTCCTTTGAACTCAGTGCCTCTTCAACTTCTATTGGGCCGAAATGTTGAAATTGTTCACTTTAAAATTATTGCTATTTGCATTTGAAATTATTGTGCATATTAAATTTACGCATTCCTCCTCCACTATTCATTTTAAATTCATTTCCTCCACTTGCAGCTATTTCGATTGGTTGCATTTAGCGGTCAGTGGCATCAAGTGGCGCCAATGTCATTAGGAATATTCTCACACAGGCGCTAATTGAATGTATTAATTTACCAACAACAACAATTACAATAACTATACAAATGCAGACAATGACAACAATCTCATTCACAACCATAATTTAATATTAACAGCAACAACAACAACACCATCAACCATAATCGCATACCACCAATAATATCTGCCAATAATAAATCAATGTAAGCACAAACGACTGCGTCAATATTTGTCGCATCATCAGCTAAAACCAACAACAAATACAACAACAGTAAAGCAACATTAGCGTCAGCATTAACGATATTATGTTCAGCCAAAGTTGATTACGCCGCAACGCTGCGTTTGTATGCTGAAAAGGGTGCAGTGCACCCCACCCCACAGCGAAGTGTTTATCTACTGTGCGGCGGGCTGAATGAGGCGGCGCGTTGTTGCTGCTAAACAGAATGACCGCCAAATTTTGTGTGAATTTATGCTGCCATTCATTTGTTGGCTGACTTATGGCTGTCCCGTTCGAGTTCGTGGCCACATTTTGGAATGTTTATTTGAAATAATCGGCTGTTGGGCGACGAGTGAATTGAAAGTGTGAAAATATGAACAATTTGATATAAACTCCATTCATTTGAGGATATCAGAGTAGAGAGTATAAATTAGTTGGGAAAATAAAATAACAAAATTCTATGAAATACGAGAAGGCAATCACTTAATTTCTGTTAGCTGGAATATTTCATTGGAGTTATTGGCTGAATTGACTTGTATAGGATTTGAATTTTTGGATAATATTTTATATTTTTGAATTGATTTTTGGGAAATGTTTTTACAAGTAGAAAGAGTGCTCTTCATAGATGGGTCTTATAACAAAAATTCATTCATTCAGTTCAGAAATATGAGCAAAGATAGATTACATTCATTGAGTGATCGATTAACGACTTCGAAAGCATTGGTTTTCACATTTTTTCTTTTCAATACAATTGAGAATTTTTTGATTAAAGTGAGTTTGACAATCTCATGAAGGATCTTTTGTATTTTAATCAGGGTTTAATTCTTTTATTAAGATTGCTAACTAATCTACCTGAACCTAACATATTTTTAGAGCCAACAATTTGACATACATTTTGAAGATTAAAGTCCTAAGTGAACTTAGAGAACATTTAAGCTCTGTTATAAATTTGTTTATTATTTATTATCTTAAAGTATTCAATTTTAAATCAGGCTCATATTTTTAAAACATAAATTATTCAACACAACATAACAAAAATTTCCTCTCGCACAACATGTAACCCACTTACCGCAATTCCTTGACCTGAAAACGCGTATCCGCAGGTGTTTATTTAGTTTGTACACGCCACATTCTGTCGTTTACATTATTTTGTTTTATAAATACTCGTATTTTCTTATAAATATGCAGGGACAAACATTTAGTAAACTCAAATTTGCATTGAAATTTCAAGTTTCTCACTGTTCAACTCCATATACCGACAAATCATGCGAGGCTCTTTTGTGCCTGTTTCGCTTGTCCTGTGTTGTTGCCCGTTGTTGCTTTGCAACTTTGGCTGCTTTTTTATGGGCACTTGGCCACTTGGCGTGAAATTTCTTGAAGGTCAGCTTATGCTAAAAGGTTTTGGCCTTGTTGAAGTGAAATTGAACACAGCAAAGTGAGGATGCAAAATATGCGGTAAAAATGCAAAAAGACGCTCACGAACACGAAATCATGTTTGGCGAGTTTCCCCCAAAGAAAAGTTCGAACAGTGGTCGCAGGAGTTGTGGTTGCGTGCTGTTGCTGCTTCTTGCTGCATCATTCGCTAATCTGCCGCTTGGGCAGCTGACCGACTGGTTAAGCGGTTTGCGAATGACTTTAGTTTTTGTTTTTTTTTTTGGTTTGAAGTGTGACTTGCGTAATTTTGAAGGGCCATGTGTTGGGTTTATTTTTATTTATTTTGCATTTGTTTGTTTTGAATTGTTTGGTTTTGTATAAATTGGATAATATTGAAAATTGTATAAACAAACGTAAACTGGACAATAAACAAATTGAAACAAAATAAAGTAAATGTAAAAATATTACAAAATAAAAATTTATAATAGTTAGTTGTATAGTAAGTAAAATTTTAAAGAAAAATTATTTTTTATATGTAACTTAAAAAAGAAAGTAAATAATTATAAAAAAATTAAAGTATAAAAATAGTAAACAATTTAATCTCTTTAATCTAATCTAATCTAATCTAATCTAATCTATTCTAATCTAATCTAATCTATTCTAATCTAATCTAATCTAATCTAATCTAATCTAATCTAATCTAATCTAATCTAATCTAATCTAATCTAATCTAATCTAATCTAATCTAATCTAATCTAATCTAATCTAATCTAATCTAATCTAATCTAATCTAATCTAATCTAATCTAATCTAATCTAATCTAATCTAATCTAATCTAATCTAATCTAATCTAATCTAATCTAATCTAATCTAATCTAATCTAATCTAATCTAATCTAATCTAATCTAATCTAATCTAATCTAATCTAATCTAATCTAATCTAATCTAATCTAATCTAATCTAATCTAATCTAATCTAATCTAATCTAATCTAATCTAATCTAATCTAATCTAATCTAATCTAATCTAATCTAATCTAATCTAATCTAATCTAATCTAATCTAATCTAATCTAATCTAATCTAATCTAATCTAATCTAATCTAATCTAATCTAATCTAATCTAATCTAATCTAATCTAATCTAATCTAATCTAATCTAATCTAATCTAATCTAATCTAATCTAATCTAATCTAATCTAATCTAATCTAATCTAATCTAATCTAATCTAATCTAATCTGATCTGATCTAATCTGATCTGATCTGATCTGATCTGATCTGATCTGATCTGATCTGATCTGATCTGATCTAATCTAATCTAATCTAATCTAATCTAATCTAATCTAATCTAATCTAATCTAATCTAATCTAATCTAATCTAATCTAATCTAATCTAATCTAATCTAATCTAATCTAATCTAATCTGATCTAATCTAATCTAATCTAATCTAACCTAATCTTAGGTCTGCCATTTCTATCCACATATCCATCTACTTACTCACCTATCCACCTACCTACATACTTACCTATGCATCTAACAACTCAGTGTACATACATGCAAATGAATATAAACACCTGTTAACGAAGTGTATGAGATGTGTGCAAAGTGTAATGAAAAAGTACACTGGCGATAAAAGCAATAATAAAAATCAAAACAAAGCTAATAAGCTTAGTAGAAAAAATTGAAAATAATTAAAGTCAAGAATAAAGTCATAACGTGGCCAGTACTTAAGGTCAGCATTTATCATTTGTCACAGTTGAAGGTATCAGTGTCTATAATCACAAAAAAATTGTGTGGTTGTATTTGTATGGAATAAATTATTGTTAAACAATAAAGACGAATGCGTAGAGTAAAGCAGAAATGACTTGTCTTTTTTAATTTTATTGGTTTAAAAGTTGTTTTTATTCATAGTTTTGAGGCCAGGTCGTAAGATGTCTGGGTGAATTTACATGAACCCGAAATAACTCTACAGTTATGTGACATTTCTTGACTGCAAGTTCAGAAAGCATTTTTGTCACAATTACTCGTAACTTTTGCTGATTTCGTAATTAAACTATTCTCTAATTTTTTTAAATGTTCGAACATCGTTTCTTTGCAGGTAAAAGTTTGATTCCAAGACACAGTGGAACAGACAAACTAGTTTAGTCCAAAAATGTATGTGAACCGAGCATTTAAAAAAATGAAATGTAATGGTTAGTTTTAAGATTTATGCAGGCTACTTTTTTTAATGGCCTTGTTTTGTTGTATCTTCGGATTACTTAAGTCTTAAAAAAGAATCGAGCAATGTGGATCTTGCGATGAGTGAGGCCCCGAACAAATAGACGAGCGCAGCGATACGGCCCCGCGACCGCAAGATGGCGTCAGTTTTAATGGTCGCGGTGTAGTTGGCAACGTGATTACAATCATGGTGGCAGCAGCAACACAACAATATTATATTTTGCCTAAACAGTGATATCACTTACTTTGGTTTTGTCCCCTACCAAATGGAGTTCTATGTTTGGCGACACGGACATATGTGTTCGGTGTTTGTGTAGTCATGCTGTCGGCAAGATAATAATTTCCATATGAAAGTTCTGATTCTATATTTTGACAGATGCAGTCGTGTCATCGTCTATGGGTTCGGGTATGGGTAAGTCAAAGTATCTTCTGTCAACAAATGAAGAATCTATGTGTCTCCGACAGAACGACAGTGATGGCACAGCAACTTTGCAGTGGCGAAGGCCTTTGTCTATTTATTGTGTGTCTTATTAAAGATTTTTTAAAGTCATTTATGCCACTGAACTGAAACAGTCCGGCAACGGCTGTCCATTGTTCCGACGTACTTCAGATTGGAAAAAGAAACAAGCAATGTAAATATTACTTTGTATGAGGACTGGGTTTGGTTAGGTTATGGTGCCTGCCTGTGTAACTATGAACTATACCTCTGAAGTCGTCAAGGACTTCGTCTACTTTGGTACTAACATTAACACAGCGGTCTGCTGCCTGCTCTACTCCTGTCATCAGCCGGGATGACCGGCTGGTGGGGGCGGAAGAACTAGAAGAATGTGACTCCTCGTGGTGGCCTCCTCTAGGGGCCGCTGGAAGCAGCCACCAGGGTACGGTCTTGTCTATACTCATACCCTGTGTGGCTGGCTAACTAGTCATTTCCCATTTCCAATATCCGCATACCCGTGTCCCATCCATCCGCACTTCCTTTCCCCCCCTCCCCCACCCAGGGTGTCATGCGACCCGTGCCCATTGGATGGTTTGCAGCCAGGGGGTATACCGGCTGTATTACTTCCCATGGCATGAGGCTCTGCCAAGGGTGACCTCCCCGACCACACTTACTGAATAGGCCACTCAAAAGCCTCGTCGGAGTAGGTGGCCAAAGAACCAGATGAGATGAGTTTCTTAACACATACCTCGGATGGTAAGGACGTCGGACAGACTGACGTCAACGATCAGCGCATTGCTGAAACTATGACTAGCGGTCGGAGAGACCAACCAACCGGACAGTGATTGCTTTGACGTAAGTGGGACCACCACGTCAACTATGGCGGTTGGAGGGACTCCATCGCTCGGCGTACCTGCACAGGTAGAGGCTACCGAAGCCAACTCTCTTAAAAGAAAGCGGCTGACGACTTCTCAAAAGAAGAGGCTAAGGAAGCTGATGACGGCAGGTAAGACCTACGATGAGGCTCTGAAAACTGTCCTAGAAGAGCCGACAAAGACGTACGAGAGCGATGGCTGCTACAAAGGGGATACGGCGCAACCCGTATCGAAGAGGAAGAAGTTTAGCCCGTCCTTTGCTGAAGCTGCAGCAACCATCAAGATGGGAATTTTACCGGACAAATTTCTGGCTTTTCAACTAAACTTGCAAGAGCAGAGGGCCTAAGCTTCCCGTTGCTAGACCTCAAATCAGGTTCCAAGGTTGCTTCTTTAAGCCAGGGTGGATCATTGTGAACTGCGCCGCTGAGGCGTCGAAGAATTGGCTGGAGGGGATAATGACGAAGACCCAGCTGGTGGAAAAAAGGTGAAACTGGTGGAGGGAAGCGAAATTCCCAAACCTAGCGTAGCCAACGCGTTTTGTGGTTTGTGAGCTCACTGTACATGGACCTGGGACTGAACAGGGACAGTGTCATAGTTAAACGTGTAAAAATGCAGTGACTGCACTGTCTGGCCACACTGTCATCAAGTTAGAAGATGCTGCAGCAAGGTCTATGCATCAACAAAGTGATAACTACCTGTAGACAATGTGGAAGGTTACCACATCTATATTGAACATACCAAGTGTTTCAAAACTTGCTGATGCATTGAACTGGCACTAGGAACCATATCACAGGACCAGCTGACGTCTTTTCAGATTTGCCTAAATATAATTTAATGGTTGTAGCTCGTAGTAGTGAATTAATTGAATCCAATTACTATGGAAAAAATAGTTTTTGTCTTAATTATTAAAAGAAACCTCAAAGCATATATTTCAGCAACTAAAAACAGCTGCTAGAGATTCATAAATCCCATATCATCCAATTGCACTCATTGCATTCATTCCATCTTTGTTTAACTCATGAATCGGCACATCTGTCTGGTGTCTAATGCTAATTTGCAATTAAATGCAAGGCATCAGCTTATTCGCCTTTCATGGTAAAATACAAGAATTAAAATATTTTTACTGCGCTTTGTTGCTTTCCATAATCATTTCTCGCTTCACATGCGCGCGCGTTTTGTCTGCAATTCGTTTTCTTTTGCACTCTTTGTCTTTGTCTCTGTTTCTATTTTGTCTTTCATTTAATTTGATTACGCTGAATGCAAAGCGCATGGCAATAACCTTCTCTGCGCGCCAACAGAATTTAATGAAGCAGCTCATAGTTGCGTTGCGCCGAGAAATATGCTTCTCGCTTTGCGTTATCCTTTCGCTAGCTGACTGCGCTCCATACCTTCGGTCTATGCGCTTCGGTCTAATCTCCGGCGCTGGATCGCTTAATGGGGTTAAATCAGGGAAAAACAAGCCAGAACGAACGAAAGAAAACTACTTGTCCGCGGCAAGTTTGCAGCTGCAGCCAATGCCAGAGCGAAGAAGCAACGCAAAGCGGCGCCGCTTCAAACACTGTTTATTTTTATGCCATTATTGTTGTTATCCTTGTTGTAATGGCTTGTTGTTGGTTGTAGTAGTGGTGCGGATATTGTTGTTGTGTGTAGTTGTTGGGGTTTGGTTTTTTATTTCACTCGAGCTCGTACAGATAATTATGGGGTCTTTGGCGAGAAGATTTAATGAAGCGTTGCGTGGTTAGTGCGGCTGAGTGGTTTAACTGGTTGGCTGGCTGCGCGTCTGCTGCTGCTGCTCGACGCTTGTTTATTACATTAGTGGGCTGGCTGGCTGGCTGGACTCGGTCGCTGTGTTTATGTATTCTTGTGCGATAATTCTTGTGCTCTAATGTGCACAGCGAAAGCATAAAGCGGTGATAATTGATGAATGATTTGTAGAATGGATGATTAAATAAAGTTGCAATTGCAGGCAACTATGAAAATGAAATTAAATGAAATAAATTAAGTAAAAATAAAATAAATAAAATAAAATAAAAAATAAATTATATCATAAAAATAAAAGAAAATGAAATAAAAGAAAAGAAAATAAAATAAAAGAAAATAAATTAAAATAAAAATAAAAAGAAAATAAAATAAAAGAAAATAAATTAAAATAAAAAATTAAACAAAATAAAATAAAATAAAACAAAATAAAACAAAACAAAATAAAATAAAATAAATAAAATAAAAAAAAAATAAATAAAAAAAATAAAAGAAAATGAAATGAAATAAAATAAAATAAAATAAAATAAAATAAAATAAAATAAAATAAAATACAATAAAATAAAATAAAATAAAATTAAACAAAATAAAATATTCCAATTAATTTTACAATGTTTTAACTCTACTCAAACCTACTTGTTTTTTTTTGTTTGTTGCATTTCCTTAATATTTCCTTACTTCTCCTTACTTCATAGCAACGCTTTATTACCTCAACTAAGGCTTTGCTTATCCTGCGGCTACTTTCAAGTGCTTTACTTTTGCCTGAAGCTAATAAGCCGCGTAATGTCCCAAATTCCAACGTCATTCTGCAGTAATTCTTTGTCGCAATTTTTTTCTATGCATTTTGGTATCCTGCCGCTTTCTTTACAGCCAGTTTCATTTTTTTCTATAACTTTGTCAGCGCTTTCTTTGTGCGCTGGCAAAACTTTTAATAACTTTAAAATCACCAAAGAGTAGTAGAAAAGTGGCAAGAATAAATCCACCGCTGCTGCAGCAGTCATCCAGTCAGTCAGTTAGTCAATTTAATGCTGTCATTAAAAACTTTTGATGACTTTTTCGCTTATTCTGCATGATTTCTATTAATTTTTTGCAAAAGTACGCAAACAGTTTGTATGGTAACTGCTGCTAGATTTGCTGCGTTGCGTTAGATCACGTTGTCTGATTTGATGAGCGGATTTTTGTTTTTGCATATAAATGCTGAATTAAAAGTTTTGTACAGAAAAAATACAAAAGTTAGATAAATAGTGAATTAAACAACGTTAAAGTTAAATTTAAAAATATTAAAAGAAATTACTGGAAAGTTAGAAAAAAGTTTAGGAACACAGCCAGAAGCCAATAAAACTGCTTAACTTAAGTAGGGTTAGGTTAGGTTAGGTTTTAGGTTAGGTTAGGTTAGGTTAGGTTAGGTTAGGTTAGGTTAAGTTAAGTTACGGTGCCATCCTCTCTATGAGTCACACTTGGACTTATAAATGACTAGTCCTCCTTGACTTCCTCCTTAACTTTCTTCAACCATTTTTCAAACAGATGCCCAGTGATTCGACTCAACTTTGAGACGCTTTTGCACATACACTAATTATTGTTTTGCACAGATTTTGTGGAGTTTTCTAAGTTGGAGTTTTAGATTTCAAATGACATCAAAATCGTTAAATTCTGAAACTATACATTTTTTGAATTTTGTCTATGGAACAAATCACTGTGGGATGGACGTAAACTTCGGGCTAAACTTAAAAAGAATCGGTTAACCGCTGGTGCTGCAAAATCTGCTGGCACATGAAAATTCTGGCTCAGACAGATGTCCATGTCTGAGCTTTCAACGCTCGTTTCATTGGATAAGAAACTTATTTTCCATGTCAAAAAGACCGAAGATCTCTCGAATGATCTCGAATAAACTAATAAAGTTAGAAGGATGAAATTCAAGGATGTGGTAGTGTATATATTAGTCCTAATGATATATTTATTTGAAAAAAAAAACTATTGTAACTTTCGATGGATATTCAAGGATCAAGTTTTAAAAGAACTTTTTCAATACCTCTTCGTCCTTTTGCACCAAAACTTTAATATTCTAAGATTCTAAGGACTTTTCTCTTTCATTTGATAACCATATTGTTATTCTTCAATGCGCTCATTTTTTTAAATAATGTTTTGAAATAAACATGCCCTTGAACTTTCAAAGTAAGGGAGAGGGCTGGGTTGTGAACCGGGTTTTGTTTTTTGGCTCTAACTTTTCTCAGAATAAAGATATCGAAAAATCGAAGATACCGTTGGAAAGGTAAATATAAAACGCAACTTTTTTATGAATACGAATTACTGTTTTGATTGATATTTAACTCTCTACGTCCAATTTTCTAAGGACGTGATTTTTCGCTTTTTCAAAAAAGTGGCTGGGCTGTGAACCATCTGGAAAATCCTTATTAAAGTCGAAAAATACGAAGAAAACACCCATAATTTTTAAGTAATTTATTTAATCAGGAGGCCTCAAGAGGTGAAAAAAAGTTATAATGACGCCACTTAGGCCAAGAAAATCGCAATGAATTAAAGTGCTTAAATTTTTGAATTTTCATCCTATTCAGTGTCGCAATGTTTGCATGTGAAATACGAACGCGTTCTCGCATTAGCCCACTTCAAGTGAACTCACCGAAATCGAGTGAAATTAAATAAAATTACTTTATTTTAATATATCCGTCCATATTTGACAGGGTTAGAACAAACTTAGTACGAAAAACAGGTGGTTCATAACCCAGCCACCTCAGTGGTTCATAGCCCAACCACGATGCCATTTTGGAAACTTTAAAATAAACGACACTTAACACCATAATTCGACAAAAACAAATGTTGCATCGTAAAATAGAATCAAAACACTAAATAAACATGTATTACACTGATCTTTTTGCAATAGACTCAGTCACTTGAATAGCACTTAAAAAAAAGCAAACAAGTTTTCGCAGTCGATTTTCAAACACGATGTCTGTAGCTGCCACAAGCAATACATGTTTGTACTTCGGTGTAACCACAAAAGCAGACTCATATCATAAGACAAACTTGACAGTTGAAAGATTGGCGATATGTCAATTAGGGAAAGAAAAAACGGTAATGGTTCACAACCCAGCCTGGTTCACAACCCAGCCCTCTCCCTTACTTTTTAAAAAAAGTCCTGACGTCAGAGAGAAAAACTATAAACGCAGTTTTACTACATTTGGCCCTTAATTTTGCGCGTATATATGGTAAATTTGTTCGTGTGTAAAATTTGTTGTCGCACGGTGTTTCAAATCGTTCCTCAACAGAGGACTCCACTTCCTTATTGCCTACTGAGCCTTAAATCAAATTGTGGTAAAAATAAGTATGCGATCATTTGGGCTCTAGACTGATTTCGTTTTTGGTTTAAGTATTGGTACCAAATTAGACAAATCACCACTTTAAAGTTGAGGTTACCAACAGTAATGTGCTGTGCAAGGCGCAAAGACTATTTCGTTGTGTTGTTTCAATTCAACATAAGAATCACATTGCTTCCTTTTCCAAGTTGAATTAAACCGAAATTACCAGACTGAGCGAGTAGACTCAACTTCTGCACTGTCCACTTAGTGCGAAACGATTCCATTTGGCGAGATGTTAGTATTCGTTTGGGATCCAGCCTGACTTTACCAACACTAATGTGTTGTCCGAGGTGCGAAGATTATTTGCCTAATTCAATACAAAATACACATTGTTTACTTTTCCTATGTTGAAGTAAGCCGAAAGTACTAAAGACAGAGAGTTGCCAGAGTGTTTCAGTTCAGACGCATGAATGACTTTCCTGAAAATTATCAAAGTGTATAGTACCAAAGTAGGCAAAGTCTTTTACCACTTCTGAGTTACAGTGATGTTTTGATAAAGTCGCAAAGACTATTTGCTTGCTGACAGAAGGCAATTTCTTATGCAAAGTAGGATTCACATTGCTTGCTTCCTTTTCCAAGCTAAAGTAAGCCGAAACAATAAACAGTTCGTTGCCTCAGAAAACGAATGTTGTATGTTCCATTGAGCCTAGTAAGACATACGACATTTGTTTTCTAAGGCGACGAGTTGTTGCCAGAATGATTCAGTTCAGTGGCATAAATGACTTTCTTTGAAAAGTCACACGAAAGATGAATTAAATCCTTTTCCTCTAGAAAGTTGCGCTCGCCCATAGAGACGTTTTGTTGGAGACGCGAAGTCTCTTTGTTTGCTGGCAGATTGTTTTTTGTGTAACTCTTACTCAAATTTTTTCCATTGATGGTTCTATATTACGACCAAAAGTGAAATTCGCTATTCGATATAACGAATATGTATGTTGTTTGTTGTTTTTATTCACATTCTTTACAATAACAATGAATATTTGGTTTCGTCAAGTGAACGGTACCTCAATTGTTTTTGTTTTTGTTACGTTAAAACTTTCAAATTTACGTCAAGTTACCAACATTTTCAAATTCTGTTTTTTAAGGGTTGTAAGCACGATTAACGCTAAATAACACAAGTAGACGACCGCTCAACCGTTTTTAATTCCGCCTGGGGTCTAATAGACCCCAAGGGACAGGCAGAAGGTTAAAAACTGAATATGTGAGACTTATTTCTTCAAGAAGTATGGTTTAAAACAAACAAGAAATTCGTTCCGTTTAACGAATTTTTCGATTTAACAAATTGGGGTTACAACATAAGATTCGTTATATTGGACGTCCACTGTATTTACTTCAAGGCTCACATGCTCACATGCTTCCATCTTTTTTCAAATTTCTTGGACCAAGTCGAACATCGTTTTGTCTGAAACTACGATCGGTATTAAAGACTGGGAGTGGTCCTTTGCGGTTTTGAAGAAGTTCAACGAAGCTTTCAACGTTATCATTACGTAGTCATATCAGCTTGGTGGACTAGAAAAATCATACATAGTGACGTACAGATAATTTTTATTCGTGCTGACAAAATCGACCTTCAAATAAACTAAAGGATAGAGTGGATTTGTGTTTAGTGGGATTTATAAATAAAAAAAAATATGTAGAAAACTATAGGTATATCTGTGTCTGAGAATGATTGTGTGGATTTTGGATTCTCTGTTTGGACTTTATAGACTCGGAAACTATTTGGCCGATGGATGTGAAAATTTAGGTGACGGTTTCTGAATATCTTTTCTTGTCTATGCGCAAGAGGACAACTCGAATCTAGAATTAAGAACAACATCGAAACTATAAATCGGACAGCATTGAAATAACGAATAGCGTTGTTCCATAGACATGGAAATTTCATGGGTGTTGGACAAGGGACGTATCATTGTTATTATGACCCAAATTTGCTGATAACTTTGAAACCATAAATCACCCATCAATGACACTCGCTTCGAACTTTCAACCGAGACACGCTTTACGAAAGAAAGAATGAGGTCCCATAAAATTTAAATCTATAACATTGAATAGCGTCGCAAATAGAAGTTGGACAGAAAATGTTCATTAAAATGTGAAATTTAAGTTCAAGGTCAAACAACACTGTTCAGACAGCCAAATAAATATAGTTCTTAATTGAGTTAATCGCTTTTAATGTTCACACATCTCAATTTAGCTTCAACCTCAAAGTAGCTGTTATCGATAATGTTATCGAACATGATTTGGCTTTATACCTGTTTAGGTAACAAAAACTGACTTAAAAACTTTTATTAACCATTTAGTAAAATTTATTCAACATCTCTACTTATGCACACAATTTTTAAAAGAATTTTCATAGGAAATAAATATTAACAAACATCAAACCAATTTCATCTATAAAAAACACAACATCTTTGTGTCCTGTTCAGACTGCCAAATAAATTAAGGCAATTTAACTCTTAATTGAGTTTATTGCTTTATCTATTCACACACCTCAATTTAGCTTACAATTCAATTTAGTTTTGGCTTTGAAAGAAGAACATTTTTTCTGTTCAGGTATAAAACAAGTACTTGAAAACATTTATTGAACATTTAGTAAAATTTATACAACATCTTTACTGATGCATACAATTTTTAAATAAACGAAATTTCAAAACAAAACCATTTAAACAAACGTCTTTTGGTTCTATCAGTTTCTTAAATTCGTTTTGTTTTGATCAATTGTGAATGAATTTATTTATCGATAACAGCACGACACAGGGTTGCATGGCGGATTGAGCTCAATTTGTGGCCAATTTAGCGCTAATTGCAATTAGCTAAATTGAGATTTTTCTATGACAAATTGAACTAAATTTAGACCTACATTGAAGATTAATTGAGAAAATGTCTAAATTGTGCATCTATATCTACATAAATATAGCATTCAATATATAAAACTTTTTTCAATATATTTGGCGAGTGTAGAGCGCAAACTCAAATAATTTGTATTGCAATTAAAGTCATATTTTATGAATTTTATAATTAGAAATGAAATGAGAAGTAATTTTTCCGCATTATTTAAAATTATTTGCATTAATTATTTTCTACGAAAATAAATTTTCTATTGCAAATATCCCAACTAATCCTTGACAAAATTTTCTGATATTATCCTATAAATAATTTTTCAACATTTGCCTGCTTCAACTAGACATCTTTATTCATTAAAAAGTTATATTTTTACATAAATTATATGAAGCTGCAACTTTTAGCATTGCCTCCCACCCACTTTGGGTTCTTGGCTACGCTTGGCGCTCATAAATTGCCATTTGTTGACCCCAGCGGCGCAGCAGATGACACGAGGCCATTCATTTCCGTCAATTGCTTCATTTATATTTTTGCTACTTTTTATCATTTTCGACTTGTTGTTGTTGTTGTTGTCATCATTATTGTTGTTGTTGTTGTTGTCTAGGCTTGTTTGTCTTTTTCTCAAGTTTAATGAATTTGCGTGCAAACATGACCGCAGGACACTTGTCCCTCAAAACGGTTCGTTGCTGCACATAACGAGTATCTCTACTCGCTCCTCCTGCAAAGAAAACGAGCGAATAAAAATGCTGCTGCTGTCGCTCGCTTTAAAAAGCCATTTAGCGCATTTCCTTTATGGCCAGCACCCTACGTCCGGCCCCCGTCATTTGGGCAAAGCGGGCGCGGCGAACACAAGTTGGCCGGGGTGGCAACAAACAAATGCAAACAATCATTAAGCCAAAGCCAAGTGGCTGTGCGCAGCCTTTGCGGCCCGCAAAGGCTCGAAAGGAGTAGCGAAAAGGCGCAGAGAAAAAGGCAACTTTTTAAATTGAGTTGCCCGTTGCGACTTTTGCATTTCCTTGTTGTTGTTTTTTGTTGGACGTGATTTTGTGTGTTTTCTGCACTTTCTTTATTTTAATTTTTTTTATTCAACTGTGTTTGAAAAAGCGACAGGAAGAAAAAGCCAAATGAGCGGCTCCGGGTGGAGCAACAACAGCAACAGCGGCAACGGTGGTTTCGAGAACATAATGGAATGCATTAATTTTAAGTGTGTGCAGAGTTGCAAAAGTTTTGCGCGAACAGACATTACCGTGTCAAAAGATTTCATTCTTTGGGTGCAATAACAAAGTATGTAAAAATTAATTTTGACTAAAAAATCAAAAGAGGGGAAAACGAGAGATTTTGAAGTGCGTTTTGTTTTTATGACATGAAGTTGGAGTGAAAAGTTTGGGTATATTTTTAATGATACAAATGGAAGTTGGTTAGAATATTGTATTATTTTTAAATAATAAATATTAATAGTTTTATAAATTTAAAATTTAATAAGATACATTTTACTCAAGCATAAATAATTCAATGAAAAAAAATTATATATTTTTCGAATAATATAAATTTCAATTGTCAACAAATAATGAGTGAAAACCAAAATGAGGCTTCACGAGGTTACGAGGCGTTGATTTTTATTAAAATTAAATTAATTTTGAATGAAAAGTTGGGGGTTAAAAGTAAATCTGTGTAAACCATTTTAGAATATTTTGCAATATTTTAAATAATTTTTTAATATCATCTATGCTAAAACTTTAATATTAATTAACTTTGAAATAATTAAAATAGGACACTCTTTTTAATCAAACAAAATGTATATTTCAAAAATATATATTTAAACTCTGTTAGCTTGCTGCGGTTAATGACCCTTTTAATGTCCTTGACAGTGACCTAGAAAGCCCAAAACCGGTATCAAACTGTTACAATTAACATTACTGTTAATGTGATGCTGCTAAAGCTTTGATCGTGAGACATATTGCAGCGAAAGCTCAGAAAAGCTCTCATAAGCTCACCGAAGCTTAATTTTGTGTTTTTATATTTGTTTGATTTCAAGCTGTGGACTTAAGATCCACTTATCAAATCAGATAATACAACCTTATTGTTGAAAGCTTTGCTTAGTTGAATTTCAAGCTCAAACTTTAAAATTAAAAGAAGATAAAAGTTGTTGTTGGATCGATATTGATTTTTTGTTATGCTAGCAAAGTACTTATTCAACTCTATTAGTTACAAGTAAACTTTTTTTTGAAAAAATATAAAAATATGTTCAGGGATGCATGACTTTTTAAAAGCTTTGTAAAAGCTGTGTCATTTGTGGAATGGATTTTTAATTTAAGAAAAGTGTACTGGTTTTTTAAACTTGTAAAACTTGAAAAAAGTGTAAGAATTGTTAAGAAAATTTCGCAATATTACATTTGTGGAAAATTGATATTTTTAAAACAAATACATCACTTCTACTACAGGTTTGACGTTTGAAAAAAGATGTAATAGTAGTAAACAAGTTTTAATAATTATATTAAGAACAAATTTGATATTTGCGAAAAATATTGGTAAAATATTTAACAGTTATTGTTTACTAATAATTGTTAAAAATTCAAACAATCGCCAAAAAATACGATATTAGCTAAACAAGTGATTTTTGTGAACAATGTGTGACTTTTGTAAATTAAAGTGTGACAGTTTAAATTTTTTTTAGTTTTCAAAAATTAATCTGTGCTTATCAAAAGCTTATAAATGTGCACTGAATTAATACAAAACTAATATAGAAATGTATAGAAAATGTGACAGGAAAAGTATAAGTTATGTCTTAAAAGTATAAAATAAGTGTGACAACATGAAGAATAAACTGTGATTTCAATTATGTCTTAAAATTATGAAATAAGTGTGACAATATGAAGCTTGATTACTTTCAGAAATTAATCTCTGCTCATCAAAAACTAATAAGTGGGGAAAAATGTGACTTGAAAAAGTATGACATGTAAAAAGTGTGACTTATGTCTGGAAAGTATGAAATAAGTGTGACAACTGTGACATCATGAAGTTTCTTTTCTTGTCGGAAATTAATTTCTGCTTATCAAAAACTAATAAGTGTGGAAAAATGTGACTTGAAAAAGTGTGACATGTAAAATGTGTGACTTATGTCTTGAAAGTATGAAATTATGAAATAAGTGAAAAAAGTGTGACCTCATGAAGCTTGTTTGCTTTTCAGAAATCAATTTCTGCTCATCAAAAATTAATAAGTGTGAAAAAATGTGACTTGAAAAAGTGTGACATTTAAAAAGTTTGACTTATGTCTTAAAAGTATGAAATAAGTGAAAAAAGTGTGACAGTATGAAGCTTGTTTACTTTTTAGAAATCAATTACTGCTCATAAAAAATTAATAAGTATGGAAGAAATGTGACTTGAAAAAATGTGAAAAATTAAAATAAAAAGTGTGACTTATGTCTTGAAAGTATGAAATAAGTGAAAAAAATGTGACAGCTCATCAAAAAGTAATAAGTATGGAAACATGTGTCCTAAAAAAGTGGGATATATAAAAAGTGTGACAAAATGTGAAAATAATGTTACAACGTGATGCTAATTTCTTTTCAAAAATCAATTTCTGCTCATCAGAAACTAATAAATATGAATAAAACTAATAAAAAATATAAAATTAATTAAAAAACTAAAAAATAAATAAATGTAGAAAAAAATATTGAGATGAAGACTGTGTGACTTGTATCTTGTAAACAATGTAAGACTTGCAAGTATGAAATGAGTGCTTGAGGTGTGTTTGATAAAAGTTTTAGATGTCTCTCGCTGCCTGCCAAAAATTAATAAATGTAGAGGAAGTGTGAAAAAAATTGCGACACATAATACAAAATATACCCAAAAAGTGTGACATGAGTTATTAAAGTGTGACATAATAACGTAGTAAAATAATAAGAGTAATAATGTGGAGAAGGTATTACAAGAAAAAAGTGTCACATACATCTTAAAATTCTGACAGGAGTAACAAAAGTGTGACAGAATAATTTTTTTTCATTTTCCAGACATCAATCTCTGCCTACGAAAACTTTGCTCAAAACTCAATGCAACGCATTTTGTTACATTTTATATGAATAATCTTCCAATCGATAGTATAATTGATTCTTAAAAACATACTTCAATGTCTGTTTTACACTTCAAAGACCTCCTAATCATCTCTATTGCCAACTTCATGCGACTGCAATCACTTGAAATGTGCGCCGCCATCTCTAACAACGTCAACACGTACACGTTGCGCTGCATTTGGCGCAGCTGATTAGAACATAACTGCCTGTCATCATTAACGTCATTAGCCGTTGAAGTGATATCACAACATTGTCAGCGAAATTTATGCTGCGAGTGCGTTGATGCGTCAAACTTGATGCGTTCGTGCGTTGTGCAACGCCGTCATTGCGCTACGGAACAATGTCAACATTTGCATGCGTCGATGACATTTTTATTAACCCTTCAGTGCCTGCAGTGGAACAAATGGCAGCTGTGAATGCCTGAATGTGTTTTGGGTGTCGGCGACAACAAAAGTCACTTTAGTGTCTATTAATCCAAATTTTGTTGCGCCAAAGCGAACGCGACATGGCTGTGGCAGATGCCAAATGGCCAAACAAATGGCATGTTGCATGTTGAATGCTGAATGTTGCACACACACCGACACAAAGCGGCGTGCAGCAGACATTTTAAATATTTAAGCGGAAGTAAAGCAGACCGTAGTCGCGCATAGCGTTGTTGTTGTTTGTTGTTTGCTGTGTGTTGTGATTTTGCAGCAATGACAGTGGGCGCTGTGCTATTAGTATTGTTGTTGTTGTTTTTATTTGTGCAGCCTTTTGTCTGACAACAAGTGCACTCGACCCAGCACCGAAGGGCATGGACGCAGTGCTGAAAAGACAGCGGGGAGAGGGAGGAGCTGAGAAGCAGCCGAGAAATGCGCAGAGCCCACAGCGCTGGAAGGAGGCGAGTTGGTAGTAGAACTCGAGAAGATGCTCAGTCAGTTTTAGAGTTGCACAGCGTCGAGTTGGCGTCAGCGTGACGGCGCATTCGTTAGCGTTTAGTGGCGGAAACGGATTTGTTGCCATTTCACTGTGCATTGAGTGAGTCGGTGGGCGGCATCCAGCAGGAAGCAGACGGCACACCGGCAGCTGGCAACTGGCAGGTAGCAGCAGGCACTTGTAGCTGGCAGCGAAAAGGCGGAGCTGTGCGCGCTGACGATCGGCGTAAACAAGCGTCAGCAGCCCAAGTGTTGGGCTCGAAGCAACAGCAGCAACGGCAGCAGCGCCTGAAGAAGAAGAAGCAGTAGGTGCAAGTGGCTCAACAGCGGAAGCGGCACGGCATGGCACGGCGCATAAATTCTATGGGTTTTGCCGTTTCGTTGCGTTGTTGTTGTAGTTGTTTTGTACTGATTCATCTTCAGCTTTGGCTTCTCCTTAGATAGTTCGTTGTTGCTGTTGTTGTTGTTGTTTTGTTGCTACTTGAGTTGGGAAAATTAAAGCGCAGCAAAGCAATTAGAAGCATTTAAGATTATTTGGCAGAATAATTTCAAAGCGAAGACGTGGTTCAAGGCGAAGCGGCGAGGCGAAAACTTGAAACGAAATGAAATAAAATAAATAAAAATAAAAATAAAATAACGGTGAAGGGCGGCAGCAATTTAATTTGAGTAGTTTAGGCCAAATTACGTGAGTGCCGCTGCATACTGACTGTCACACACACGGACACAGTTGCAGTGAAGAGGACAGCTGCACTAAATGGAATTGAAATGTTTCGGCCTTAAACTCGGCAAATACTCGACTAGTTGTAATAAGCGACACACAGATGTAGACAGAGATCTGTTGATATGCTTTCAACTATTTAAATACAAAAAAGTAAATACGCCCATTTGACATTAAAGACTTTGAAAATCGCATAGAAGTCAAACTATTATTATTTGAATGATTATAATTTTTAGAGTTTTTGCATAAAATTCATATACAGTAAGACCCCATCTATAAATGTTTGATTTCCGTAAACTTAACATGGAGATGACATAGCTTTGAAGATGCTATGCAGTTCAATTAAAAAAGTTGAGACTTTCGTAAAATTTTTTTCCAAAAATAGACCTTCAGATGCTGGAAAGACGGTGGCAAAACTGGTATTGAATCTATTTAAAACTTGACAAAAATACTCGGTTGGACACATAAGGAAATTTATACAACAGCCTTTTTTAAAATTCGACTTCCAAGGGGTGGAAAGGGTTCGTAAAGTTTGTATGGGGAGAATGTTTTTTATTAAAACAAGTAACGAAAATTACCTTCCTTACCTCTGTTTCTTTGGTTCCGACGGACCTAAGGGGAGATACGGACTACACCAAAGAATGTGCCGACTTTGGTGTTAGGTTTATCACGCTCTTTCCCTCCAGAAGGGAATGGGAGCGTTACGCAACTGTTTTTACAAACGTAGAAACCTCCCTATACACAGACGGTTCAAAGATGGACTGTGGTGTTGGGGCAGGTGTTTACTCCAGGGATCTGGTTGTGGAAAAAGCTTTTCACCTACCGGATTTCTGCAGTGTTTTTCAAGCGGAAGTCTTTGCAATAAGAGAAGCCTGCAGGATTCTCCTACAGCAAGAAATCCAGAGTAGGGATGTTTTCATCTTTTCAGACAGCCAAGCAGCCATCAAGGCACTCACCAAGCCCATAGTGAAATCTAAACTGGTCAGGGACTGTAAAGAATTGCTAGGGTTGGTGGGTGGCCGGGTGGATCTTACCATCTGCTGGATACCCGGTCACGCGGGTATCAGCGGAAACGAGTCAGCCGACGAGTTGGCCAAGGTGGGATCCGCCATGGACTCACAGCCCGAAAGGGTGGCACCGCCTTTAAGTGCAAGGCTAAAACAGATAAAGGAAAATTTCCTTAGGAAGGCGGACAGTAGGTGGAGCAATCTTTCCAGCTGCAGAGTGGCTCGACAGATCTGGCCACGCTACGACTCTCATAGAACCAACGACCTGCTGCTAAATTCTCGTAGGAATGTTTCTAGGCTGACGGCCGTGATCACGGGTCACTGGCCGATTGGCCTACACGCAGCGAGATTGGGAATCCCCCACACCCCCTTTTGCAGAAGCTGCAGAGAAACCAACGAGAGTGAGACACTCGAGCACTTCCTCTGCGGCTGCCCTGCCTTAGCATTTAAAAGACTAAATTCCTTGGGGAACAGTCTGATTAGCTCTCTAGCTGATCTGTCTGAAATAAGACTAAAATGCATCAAGTCCTATTTGGACGATGCTGGTTGGCTTTAGAGCCCAGTATTTTCTCCCACGCAGGGAAGACCCAGTCGAGGAGGCGACAACAAAACGGCACATAGTGCTACTTGAGTGTGCTCTGAGAGCACGCAGTCGCTGCTACCTACCTACCTACCTCTGTTTCTTTAGATAATATAAGTATTTATTAAGTTACATTTTAGCAAACCAATTTCAAAATAATGAAAAATGTCCCCGTTTTCTTAGATATTTACGATTATACCCTTTTTTCTAATTTTTCTTCAAAATAGCTCGTGTAATGATTTCTTAGACGTTTTTAAATGCACAGCAGCAAAATTTTCTCCGATTGAACGAAAAACAGTCTTTGGGTTCAATTTTTAATTTCCGACACTCAAAATTGTATTTGTTACAAAAACATATTTTTTGATTTGGATCAACTTGCAAATGCAAAATGCAAATTATTTCAGATCATGCTTGATGAGAGTATTACCTTTGAAATGACATTAGTTTTTTTGAAATCAGTATTATAACATTTTTCATGTTTTGTTCCACTTCGATGCATTGCGATGAAAGGAACTTCTTGTGAATAATGGCTATGATATCTAGGAATTAAATAAATTGACTTTCTAACATGTTAGTCTTTCTTTCTTAACCCTGTATAGCCAACAATATTTCATATATTTACGTTAAATCTAATGTTCATGGATTTTACTGAAATGTATATAAGATCAATTTTAAGCAACCAGTAGTGCATAAAATTTGTTTCAAGTGAATCAAAATGAAAGGACTGTCATATTTGTAATTATAATTCGGAAAAAAAACATTTTTGTGTGTGGTTATTATTTCTCATATTTTCTTTTTTCCATTAGACGATGAAGTTTGGCTAAGCAGGGTTAGGTTAGGTTAGGTTGCGGTGGCTGCCTCTATGAGAGACACACTCGGAGGCCTGAAAGGCCCATTGTGATACCACATATTTCACCCGTTTTTGAACTGTATATGCAACACTGTTTTTGCGAACATATGTTACAGCACACATTTCAAGCGGATGGGGAAAGGGGGAGGGGACCTACAGTTTAACGCCGAATCCGAACGGCGATTGGCAGTTTTTCGTTCACACTTGGAGGTTTTGCCATTGTCTGCCAAGAGCGCACTTGTGCGATTCTTGTAATTCTCATTTCCTTCATGTGGATAGCGATAGAAGTAGATCAGTTGTTCACCAGCCCGAGCCAGGAATCGAACCTGGAGCCTTTGGTATGAGAAGCCAGCGCGCTACCCGCTTGACTATCGAGGCCGGCTCGAGCAGGGTTAAACCGCGTATATGTACCATTCCAGAATTTAGCTACTTAAGACATGAACAATCATCATCAAATTGTTTCATTCAGTCATCAATTTAAACCAGTTTAAAATAAAACTTAACCCTTTCGAACCCGATTTTTACCATGTGTCTCCATATTACTTTTAGGTATTCAAATCATGAAACACTTGCCTCATTTGAAGTCGCCACGCCTCTTTGTTAGAATTCTAGAGCTAGTTTGCTTTTGAACATTTTTAGCTTAAAATGGGTTTAATATATTTTGTATCAACATTTTTTTAATTACAGAAAAGTTACTTAATATTTATGGAAAATTACAAATTTATAATTTTTTAATTTTATTTAACCATTATTAAAGAAATATGGTTTTGATCAAACGCGCCCAATTCGTAGACCTCAATTAGAACACAAACTTTCACTGATATCGCTGCAAATAATTGGAAACTATTTTGGGGATAACGGTAAAATTTTTGTAATTTGAATTCACTTCTAAAAATATTAATTTGTTGGTGCCTATTTAAATTAAACCCATAAATCAATCGTAGCTTTTGCTATAAGATGACAAATAGGTGACATAGCTCTCAGGCAACTTTGGAGATTAGACTTCACTTCAGACTTCACTTCATAACTTCGCTTCTATCTGTCTTAAAATTATCAAATTTTGACTTTATATCAGTAAGACATCTAACTATCTATTCGATGCATGTTATTGTAATTCAACTCACGGGGAATGCCAATCATTCAAAAGTCCTGCTTACCTTGAAACGCTCTTTGTAAATATTTTTATATGAATTTAGATTAAAATTGAAGCAACAAACGCAACTTAGAAATCTTACGAACAGTTTGCAACAAGTTAGAAGTGTATGTCGAAAACCTGGAAAAAAATGAAATGCATTGGAAGTGTTGACAGCGCGCACCAAGCTGTCAAATGCGTTGTGGTAAATGAAGCGTTAACGATTGCGGTGGCAATGCAATTTCCCAGCTAAATGGTGCACATGAAGCGAAATTTATTTTGTTGCAACAAAAACAACAACAACAAACATTAGAACCAACAACAACAACAATGCCAAAAATAACAAGACAAGCAAGAAATTGCATTTGGTTGCTGTGTTGCGACCATAGACGCGAACAGACATGCCGGCGACTTGTAGCAGCCGTTTGCCGCGCACTTGTCTCGAAGAGCGGCGACAGCGACAGACACAAAAGCTGTAAACGAATAAAAAACCGAATGAAATGAATGAAAAAAGTGTTGAGTGTTTAATTTTAGCAAATGAATTTGAATTTGTGCGCGCGCAGCTAATGACAGCAGCAGCGCATAGAGCTGGCGTCAGCAGCAGCAGCAGCGGCAGCTGTGGCAGCATGCGGCCGGTGTCTTTTTCGGAGTTAATGGCCTGCGCGGCACAAATGCTGACGCGAATTCTGGCAACGGCAGCAGCACAGCTGTTGCGGCCGCCGCAACCGCAACCGCAGCATCAACTGCAGCGACAGCGGCAGCGGCTGACGAAAATAGAGACATCCGTTGCAGCCGCTCGATTCGCGGCGGCTATTTTCAGCGCCGTGTGTGTGTGTGTTTGGTTTCTTACAAGTCCAGCTGGCTGGCTGCCTTCATGTCTGTTCGTCTGCTTTTCTGCTTATGCGCTGCCTTGACGCTGGCCGCGTCTCTCTGGCCAGTGTTGGCTACGCTCATTGGCTGCAAATGTCGCATGCAGGCGGCTTAATGACCTGTGTGCGCGCGCGTTTGTGCCATTTGGCCGCAGGCGTTGCTGCTGTTTTTGTGCTTGTTTTACTTTTCCTCCACCATTTCGTGCAGATTATTATTTTTTAATTTATTTGTCTGGCTTTTGTTGCATCAGTCCTTCCTCCCTTGCTGCGTGTTTGCCATTGTTTCAGCAATTTGCTGCCATTGTCTGCATTTGTTGGCTGCGAATGAAGCGCACGAGGCGCTTGAAGCTGCTGCAATGTTTGTAGAGCAGCCAAATGAAACGCAGTAAAATAGTGAAAAATTGAATGCAATGCAAATGAAACCAAACAAAAAAAATCGACGTTCCATTGGTTTGTAATTCAATGACAATGGCGAGTGCATTGACACTGAGGTGTGAGCTACAACAACAACAAACACTATTGAGAGAATATTTCAGCGCCGGATGATATTTTTCACTGGAAAACATTCAATAGTCAATGCTGATGAAATGCTGCACAGGTGCTATGAACAAATTTTTGGTTTTTTTCAAGCATCTTTGTTGACTTGTTCACAGATTAAATTGCAACGTTTCAATTTCGGTGTATGGAGTTCGTTGACTTGTAGCAGATTTCATGCGAATGGATTATGAATATTTTTGAAAAAAAGAAGATCTCGCTACATGGCTAAACTACGTGTGAACAAGGAAGCTTTCATTGAAACTTTGGCATCGAGGGTGTGCCGGCACTTCACTTAATTAAATAATTCGACATAACCCTATAACTGGTTGTTATTGGGTTACTACCTGCCACTAAAGCTTCAGTTTGTCACAATAACAGACGATAGGGCTGACCTCGAGTTGATTCTTCCACCACAGACACAGTCTCCTATTTCGCATAGAATACGTTTTTCGCTAAGGCTTCATTGTCTGAAAGACTTGTCCGAGTCAGCGAAGCCGCTGCATATTGATTCAATGTACTACGTTACTACTACGTAACTAACAGTAAACATTTGTTGTTGGTTCAAATATGATAGTCGTTGCTAATTCAAACAGGATAAGAAGGTCGAACACCTCCTCTGAGCAGCTGCCACCTCTGAAGGGATATCACTTTCGACAGAATACCACATCTGAAGAGATGTCATTTCTGTAGAAACAACTTTTCAGAAGGTTCATCACAAAGCAAAGAGAGCAGATGAAGAGATACTATCTCTAAAGAAGCACTATCTCTAAAGGGATACGTCCTTTGAAAAGGTGTTACCTCTGAGACACAATTTGTGAAGGTATAACACATCTTAAAAATCATCCCCCCTCCCCACCACGTCTGAAGAAGCTCCACCTCTGAAGAAAAACCACCTCAGATTTAACGCCGTCTCTGCAAAAGCACCACCACTGAAGAGGTTACACTTATGTAACTAACTAACACTAACTAAGTACTGAAATCTCATCTCAGAAGATACACACTTCTACAAAGGCACAATATTTTAAGAGACCCTACCTGTAAAGAAAAACCATCTCCACCCTCTCCACAACACCTTTGAGAAGGCAACACCTTTGAAGGGATACCATCGCTGAAGGTATATCACATCTGAAGAGACACGCCCTCTGAACAGAAACTACCTGAAGATACTACCTTTGAAGAAGCACAATACACGATTTCTAAAGAGACACCACATCTGTAAAACCTCCATCTCTAAAGGGACATTATCTTTGAAGATACTAAACTTCTTAAAACCACTTCCAAAATAGACACTGCTCTGGAAGTTCTCGAACTTCTAAAGTGGCACCACCTCTGAGGACGAGGAACAGTAACCACTTCTAAGGGAACACTGCTTTAAAGAGGTATTACTTTTAAAAGGACAACAGTTCTGAAGAGAAACAACATTTGAAGAGACACCTCTTAAGAATCTACACCCTTGAAGACTAACACATCCTGAAGTAAATTGCTTCTAAGGACACACCTCCTCTGAGGAGACACCATATCTGTGTTGACGCTGTTTTTCAGAAGCAATACCACTGAAGAGGTGGCACCTATGGGTAAGTACAACTTCTGTAGAAATATCATCTCAGAAGATACACACTTCTAAAACGGTATAAGCTTTGAAGAGATACCTCTCTCTCTCTCTCTATTCTTAAGAGATAGAATCTTCGAAGAGGCATCACCACGAAAGAGACAACACTCTAAAGTGACAATACCTTTAAGAAAGCAACACCTTTGAAGGAATACCACCGCTGAAGGAATATCACTTCTGAAGAGACAAAAGCCACCTCTCGAGAGATACTATGACTCAAGAGGCACTACCACCAAAAGACAAGATTTCTTAAAAGATTTATGTTAAAGCTTTACCTCTGAAGGGAGTTAACTTCTCAATTGAAGCCACTTCCAAATAGACACTACATCCGAAGGGACACCACTTCCAAAGAAGCACTGCTTTTGAAGTGGCTCCAACTATGAGGATATATACCTACTATATAGAAACCACTTCTAAGGAGATACCACCTTTCAAGCGGCATTATTCCTAAAGGGACGCCACCTTTAAGGCAGCATGACCTCTGAAGCGGCACCACATCTGAGGGGGCGAACCCACTGAACAGAAACCACTTCTAACAAAAAAACACTTCTAATGAGAAACCACTTTAAATAAGTCACCAGCTTTGATTAGACACCATTCCACGTTCCACAAGAGAGACATTCAACGTTGAAACTATGTTCCAGCGCACTACGCTCTACAGAGAAAATTCGCTCCAGGCCCGTACAGCGCGATTGCGGAATGGTCTCCCGGTTGACATTTTCCCCAACACATATGATCTTGATGGGTTCAAGGCAAGAGCTCATAAGTTCTTCACCCAACAACCTTTCTCCTAATCTATATATCCTTCCTGAACCAGCGTAATGCCTCGCATTAATTTTTTAATGAGTCACCAGCTCTGAAGAGACACTACCTCTATGGAACCACCTCTATGGAATGGTTCAACTTTTGTTGAGATACCACTTCCGAAGAAACAACATCTGGGAAGGAACACCACCTCTAAAAAACACACCATATCTGAAAAAATGTTATCCTTGACGGGACTCAACTTAATTAATTAAATTTGAGACTAGAAACTCCTAAGGTAGAAGGTAGCTCGATACATAGGTCGCGGCTTATAAATAACTGGGTGATGGCCACTTCAGATTCCGATTGAAATTGATGAGGCCATGTCTACTATGGCTCGGCAATCGAACTTTGATTATCCTAACATAAATGGTCGAAATAAAAAGCATTAAGAAAAATAAGATTTTCCGCTTTAGTGAGGTCAAATGTACATGATTTGAATTTTTGAGTTGCTTAAGGTTCAGAATAATAACAGGGACAATAATTTTTTAAAGTGAGATAAGGAAATTTGATGTTTCTTTGCTTTCCCATTCGATTCGATCGATTGTATTTCGTTATGCAAAACCACAGCCGATTGTCTTTTTCTTAGTAAAACATTTGTGTATTAATAATTTTCTATTTTTTATTTACATTGTTTTTATTTTTCCTCATTGATTTCGTTTCCTCATCTCATCATCTCGACTGCCTTTGACCATCTCTTACACTTTATATTTCTATTCTCATCAGACGGCTTCCTCTTACTCCACCACTACTTCCCTTTTCTATATTCCTTTCCTCTATTCCCACTCACTTTGCTTCCACAAACATGCCCGCAACCCTTTCCGTCTTCCTCTGCCATGCAAATGAGTTTCCTTTCCATTTCGATTGCGTCTGACTGAGGGTGGAGAGGAGTGAGCGGGGCATAGTGGGGCGTAAGTGCGCACGTGGTAAACGAGCTTGTCGCCAACTTGTGCTGAGCACATCCGGCGGCAATATCCGTTTCCTTGGGCTTGTGTCGTCGAATAAATGAATGTGTTCGATATTTTCGATAGAAATTTTAATAAATGACTTTGGCAAACTGCAAAAATCATGCTCAGAAATTTGCAAAAATCGAACCATTTATTGTTGATGCTCTTTTTTTTGCCAAATCTTCGCCTACTAGACCGTAATTTCCGTTGCTTGCAAAATTCAGAAAACTGCCAAAAAAAGAATGAAAGAAATTTGCATTTGCAATGCAAGAGTCTTCCGCCTGTTTGTGCGCACGCAATTTGACTGCAAGCGGAAGGGGGGTTGGTGGGGGCATTGCGGACAAAAAGGGCGCCAGCAGCGACGCAGTGATTTATCATGGCAGCAGGCAGTGCATGTCTGACTTAAATTGCTTGACAATTATTACGCGCGCACAATGACGACAGGCGGCAGTGAAGGGGTACGCGGCCGACATTTTCCTACTCGTACGAGTGGCATTGAAATCGCAAAAAAAATACTTTCAAGAAAAATAGTAGTAGACATTTCAGCGAATGCTGCACAATGCAGTGCGGTAAAGTGATGACGATGCGGGCGGGAGACCGAACGGCGCTGGCGGAAAATTAATGATGGAAAATTTGCAAAGTTCACAAAATTTCTTATTAGTTTCCCCCCCAAAGCTGTACGGCACTAACGGCACGCGGCCTGGCCTGGCGTTGTGTGCGCATTGGTGCCGTGAAGTGGGCGGAAGCCGGAGTCTTAGGTCGAGCCAACAGCTGAAGTGGCAACCTAGAAATCTATGTGTGTGCGTTGTTTGTTTGTGTGTGTTTGCGTCGAACTGCTCATATTTCATTTTAGTTGTGGTTTGTTGTTGCTCGCTTTACTGTTGCTGTAAGTGGTACTGTAGTGATTGTTGTTTTTGTAATTTTAAAGTGTGCTAAATTTTCGCAGTAAATTTGAATTTTAATTGAGCTGCACGCTGCGGTTTTCGTCGTCTACTTGCAGCGCTGCTACTTTGGCTTCGTCGTCGTCTTCTTCTTCGGCATCTGCTGCTCTGTTTCGGTGTTTTTGCCGCTCTTATTGCTTGGCGCTTGAAGTGGTTATTGAGTGAATGTAGCTGCAGTTCGCAATAAAATTAATGCATTGAAATTTATCACAAAATTAAATCGAGTGGATGACTAAAAGGCTATGAAACGGTTAAGGATATTAGATGCGAATTTTAAGTGTTCATTTGGTATCATTTCCCAATGTGAGTTAATTTCGTTCATAAGATTTTGAAATAATTGGACTTGGGTTTTGTTTTTCGCATTAACAAAGTGAGGGAACACAAGTAGAAAGTTGGTTTATGAAATATTTCGGATATAGTTCATTTTTTTATATATATAAATAATGTTACAATAAATGCAAACGAAATGTCAGATAACTTTTCAATTGCATGAAGTTGGTTTTAAAAATTACATTGGCCAATGTTGAAGAGAGAAACAGTGTCTTAGTCCGAAGTACATTTGAGAAAGTTTAGCAAGTGTGTAAAAAATATGTTATCGGCAATTAAACAATTTTTTCACCTCTATGGCATTTTAGTAAACATTAAAAACTAAATGTTTGCTAATGTTTTTAATTAAAAAAACTTCAAACTTTATTTCCTTTTAAAGCAAACTTATTATAGAATCTTTGGAAAATGCAGAAAATATGTAAGCTGCTTTTACTATTCATAAAAAAGTAAGAAAAAGTATTAAGGCAGGTTCTCACCTTGTGGAAAAAAAAATACCAATTTTTTTTTGTTGCCTTATCGTGTAGATATATGTTTCAAAAACGTGCTCCAGAAATTTCAGATCAAAATCTTAAAAATTACAAAAGTTACAGGCCGTTACAAAGAGCAGTGTAGAGCACCGGCCAAGCGCGCTTTAAACTTTAAACGCGTTTTTCTCAGAACCACATTTTCGGACCTTACGGAAGTGATTGAAGGCGCTGGAATGAACCAATCGTCACCAAATTTTTTCCAAATGTTCCTTAGGGTTTTTTCTAATAAATGAACCACCGATCAGCCAAAAATATTGAAAATTGTTTATTTAAAAAAATAATAAGTGAACAAAAAAATGCGAAAATCTTAATTTTTTTTTTCAAAACCTCATAACTTTTGTAATTTTGATTTTTTTTTTTCATGATCTTGGTTCATTCAATAGATAATACGGTACACATTAAGAATGTGTTCGATTTTTGTGTTTCCGATCACGGGTTTTGACGGAATCACTTCCGGTAGCGGGACACCTCCTCGCCGACATGCCGCCACTGATGGACGCCCCCTCCCCCCCTTTTTTTGATTCATTCAATTTTAAAAATTGTATTCTCTAAATAAATGTGTGTTCATATCCAGAAATAATTTTCAGCGTTGTATCTTTAACCGTTTTCTCAAGAAAAATTCCTAAAAAAAATGCACTTTTTCGGATCCACAAGGTGAGAACCTGCCTTAATTTACTGGAGATTTATATAAACTGATTTTTCTTGATAATTTTTGCACTAACATTATTTTAAAGAATAATTTTTATTTAAAGAATATTAGTTGCAGAGATCACGTAAAATACAAAAAAATATACTCGAGCAATTTTTGTGCCCAGTTTTTTACATGAACTGAAAGATACGAGTGGATACCATATGGACGAAAATTATTTTTGAGTAATTTTCTAATGAAAACATATTCAAACTTTATTTATCAGGTGTACAACTTTGCTTCCGCCGTTTTCCGATAGGTGGCTGTACCGGCTGAGGCTGGTTGAAATACATAGATGGTAATGCCTTTAAAGTGAGTGTGGACAGTGCCTAACGAATTGTCATCGCCGTTTCAGTGACAGTTGTTCTTGTTTTCGTATTATTCACGCTCGAAAATGTCCGTTTATGTGCCCAATTCTCGCCATTTGCGGGAAGTTTTACTTTTCTGTTACAATTCGAAAAAAAATGCAGCTGAAGCGCATCGAATGCTCTCAGAAACTTACGGTGATGCTGCTCTGAGTGAAAGAACGTGTCGGGAGTGGTTTCAACGATTTAAAAATATCAAGAGCGATATGACAAAGTCATCCTCCAACACGACAATGCTCGGCCTCACGTCGCAAAAGTGGTCAAAAAGTACCTGGAAACGTTGAAATGGGAAGTCTTGCCCCACCCGCCGTATTCCCCAGATGTCGCCCCTTCTGACTTCCACCTATTCCGTTCGATCCGTTCGGCACACGGATTGGTAGATCAACATTTTCAATCCTTCGAAGAATTGGAAAAACGGATTGCTTCATGGATAGCGTGAAAAGAGGACTCTTTTTTTCGAGCCGGGATCCGAAAATTGCCGGAAAGATGGGAGAAAGTTGTCGCTAGCGACGGACAATACTTTGAATAATACATCTGTAAGCACTTTTTCGCATTAAAGCTTTTAATTTTGGAAAAAAACGGCGGAAGCAAAGTTGTACACCTGATACTTTTAAAGAAAATTAATTATAGAGTTTTGAAAAATTCAAAAAAATATGTAAGCAGCTTTTACTATTCATAAAAAAGTAAGGAAAAGTATTAATAGTATTAAGTTTATATATAAACGAATTTTTGTTTTAAATTTTCCACTTACATTATTTAAAAAAAAAATTTTTATTTAAAGAATATTAGTTGCAGAATCCATATGAAATATGAAAAAAAATATATTCTAGTAATTCTAGTAATTTTTTTGCTCAGTATTTTTTACATAAAGTGAAAGATACGAGTGCATACCACTGACAAATATTTTTTCTGAACAATTTTCTAATGAAAAATTTTTCAAACTTCACTTCTTTTTAAACAAAATTTATTATAGAGTCTTTGGTAAAAGCAGTAAAATATTATATGTAGGCAGCTTTTGCTATTTATATACAAATTAAGGATAAGTAAGTATTAAAGTACATATTGAATATTTATATTAACTGATTTTTGTTGATAAATTTTCCACATACATTATTTAAAAAAATAATTTTTATTTTATGAATATTAGTTGCACAATCCATGTGAAATACGAAAAAAAATATTCGAGTAATTTTTGTGCTCAGTATTTTTGGCATAAAGTGAGAGTTCTCGTATCTGAAAGCAAATGTTTGCTAACAAATGTCATTTACCATTATGCAATTTCTACTAAAGTGATTTTTAACAAAATAATTCTAAATGATCATTCTAACATAAAACAATTTAGTAAATATTTGCATAAATAAGCAAAAAGTATATTCGAGCACATTTTGAATCATTTTCGGTCAGGTATCGTAAACGTGTTGCAAAAAACATGTATTTAGTTTTTAAATTAATTTTTGTGTAACATTTTTTAGCGAAAAAAGTTAAAGAGATCACTTGAAAGTGCACAAAATTAGTCATAGACTTACATTCAAATTCCAAATAAATTTGTATAATGCTTTTTGTTTTATCTTTCTTGCATAAATTGGCGAGTACTTACTGTGTAAAGAAGTCACACTTCATGGAGCTGCAAATAAAAACCGATTTCAACTGAGAGTTTTTCAATCCAAAAAAATTAATTGTGACGCACTATTGTAAGGAGAATTGTTGAAAGAGCTATTTGAAATTACAAATAAAATAGTTGAATGCTTCCAAACATATCTGCGCCGACATAAAGTTGCATTCGCAATTCGAAGGAAATCCTATTTATGTTTTCCATGAGTGAAGTTAAGATTATATATAATAAAATAAAATATAATAAAATAAAAAAAATAGAAAATAAAATAAAATAAATAGCTTTAAATTAACTAAATAGAGTTATTTGCTAGTAAAGGAATTTTTTTTAGGAAACTAATTCGGGTGTAAAAATCTGAGTTTTTTGAGAGAGAGTTTTATGCTAAAAAACAAGATCGGGTCTTTCACTTTTTTTGAATTCATCTGAAATATTAAAAGATTAAAATATTAGGTCATTCCATAAGTAATGCGGACTTCGGTTTTTCAAGTTCGAAGAACGCAAAAGTGGTTTAATCCAAAATAAGTAAAAATTTCCCTGATCATTCAGTACTTTCCATTTCTCTTTATCATCGTTTGTTCTTAAATATCCATTTCCATTTTCCAATAAAAAAATTCTTATTTGTCATTTTTCAAATTCTTTATTGATTCTTCTTCGCTGCCATCGTGCTGCTTCATCTTACAAGTAAATATAAACGAGACTTAAGCCTTCATGTTTTTGTTTTTGTTTTAGCTTTAATTAAAAATAATATTTGCTCTAAAACACTTAAAGCTTATTGCACACACAAGAAAATGAAAAAGATACACAAAACAATTAGACACATACTTATATTTTACACACATAAATACACACGAGACATATTTTTTACTTAATTTTTATAAAAGTTTATAATTTACAAAGTTGTTTTATGTTTACAATTTTAGCAAAAATTTATTTTTACTTCATTACACACATAAAATTTTGGTTTTCTGCAAAAAAGCTTCAAATTTTTTTTTGCATAGCGAAATAAAATTTAATAAAAATTTGTTTGTTTAGCAATTGTTGTTTTTGTTAGATTTTTCATTTTGTTTATTTTTAATGGTTTTTAACATTGGTTTCATAGGTTTTTTGTTTTAAAGTTTGCTGGATGCAAGGGTTGTTGATTTTGTTTTAATCATGTGCCATGCATTTTCTTTCCTTTTTGCTTCACTTTTTGTTTCATTTCATATTTTTCATTTAATTTTTTTTTTTGAATCACATGTTCTGAGCTTTTAAAAAGCACTTGTTGATTTTTTCATTTTTTGTTCTTTTATTTCTCTGTTTCTTGCTTTTGGGCTCATTTCTTTGTGAATATTTTGTGCCCAAATTTTGTTTGAGCTGGTAACCGATACTGACAAACATATATTTTTTGATTTTTTTCTGTCATGTGTCCTGCCCTGTCTCATTTATCTCCTTTGTCTTCTGTTGTAATTATTTTTCGTTTGGCTTTTATTTGTCGAGCATTTTTCTAATCACAAAACTTTTGTTTGTGTACCTTTCCTATTAGTTTATATCCGAAGAATTTATCATGGACACTTCTTTTCTTCCCTTTAGGCGTTCTTAGTGTCAAAGCAGCGTTGCATTTGTTTTCTAAGTTTGAAGTTACTTTTTCTTCAAAGTTTATTTGAAAGTTTTCTTAAGTTTAAAGCGCGTTTTTGCTATTTTTTGAAATTTTGTGTTCTTCGAAATGTTTCGTTTTTTTACTTTTGCTCTTTTTTAATCAAGTTATGTGTATTTCACAATCTGAATTTGTTATATTATATGTTTTAATTGCATTGTCGTCTTTATTTTGAAAATAAAAGTAGGTTTTCAGGGGAGACTGTTGGTTGCTCACATCTTCAATGTCCAAAATTTTCAAAATGCGAGTTGGAAACTCTTTAAAAGACTTAACTCTTTAAGTGAATCGGGACGATGAAAAGTTAGTCCAGTTGAGAGATTTGCTGAGAATTGTCGTGTTGAGCGACTAGGACAGTGAAATTTTGGAGGAGAGACTTACTAAGGGTTGTCGTTTTTTTCAAATGTCACGAAGGTCTTTGCAATTGGAAAATCTTTAACTGACTTAACTCTTTAACTAAATCTGAACAATACCAAGTCAGTCGAGCTGAGCGACTTGGACAGTGAAACTATTCAAATACCTCAAAGTCCTCAACTCTCTAATACATAGGACCGCCTCAAGACAGGGTAACCTTATGTACAATTCTTCAAATTTAATCGCGATATAAATTTTTGAAGCATCAATTAAATCAAATCTTTTTGTTAGTATTTAGAAATATAAATTTTTGTTAAAATGAGTTTCTAGTTAATTTTTATTAAACAAACGAGAAATAATTCATGCATTTGAGGGTTAAAGTAGTAACAAAATCGAATCTAATAATAGATCTAATAATATAATATCTTTGTGATGTCTGATGTCTTTTGTAATAATTTTAATTATCGCTTTTTTCTTTATTTTTAAATTTGTTTTTAATTTTTCTGTTATTATTTATTCTTCTTTTTTCTTGCTTCAATATCTACTATGCCTTTTTTTGTATTTATTTGTTGTTTTGTTGTTCTTTGCCGTCTTTGCTCTTTCTTTCTATGCTCTTTGTTCTGTCTTCTATTCAATATTTCTTGATTTTTACCCCTTTTTTCTCGTTTTATTTGCTGAGTTTTGTTTGTCTGTTTTATAGTTGACTTTCGTTTGTGTTTTCTATATTTTATTTGCATAATTTTAACTACATCGAAAAGGGAAGATCTTTTCGCTTTTTCTCCCCTTTCTCTTATCTCTTCTCTCTTCTCTTTTCTCTTTTCTCTTCTCTATTCTCTCTTCTCTCTTCTCTCTTCTCTCTTCTCTCTTCTCTTTTCTCTTTTCTCTTTTCTCTATTCTCTATTCTCTATTGTCTATTGTCTATTCTCTCTTCTCTCTTCTCTCTTCTCTCTTCTCTCTTCTCTCTTCTCTCTTCTCTCTTCTCTCTTCTCTCTTCTCTCTTCTCTTTTCTCTATTCTCTCTTCTCTCTTCTCTCTTCTCTCTTCTCTCTTCTCTCTTTTCTCTTTTCTCTTTTCTCTTTTCTCTTTTCCCTTTTCTCTTTTCTCTTTCCTCTTTTCTCTTTTCCCTTTTTTATTTTTTCTCTTATCTCTTCGCTTTTCTCTTTTCTCTTTTCTCGTTTCTTTTTTCTCTTTTTTTCTCCCTCTTATCTTTTCCCTTTTCTCTTTTCCCTTTTCTATTTTTTCTCTTTTCTCTTCTCTCGTCTTTTTTATTTCCTTTATTCAATATAATTTCTTATTTTTTTCGTAGTTTTTCATGCTTTTTTCTCTGCTACGTCGTGATTTTCTGCTTCCTTTTCTTTTCGCTTGTCTGTTTTATCCTTTTGCTCTTTGTGATCATTAAGTTTCCTCCCATCTCCCTTTTAAGTTACCTCTCTCCCATTAAGTTTGCTCCTCTTTTATTTCTTAGTTTTTTCTTAATTTTTGCTACTTTTGTTTTTTCTTCATTTTGTATCCTTTCCTTTTTGTGTTTTTATATGATTTTAGCTTTTTTTTCTGTTAGCTCTTTAGCTCTTTTTCTGTTTTCCTTTTCTTCTCTCTCTTGTCTCTCTCTTCTCTTCAACTCAGTATCCTTAATTTTGTTTGCTTCCTTCTCTACTGCATTCTGCTTTTTTGTTTCCCATTCAACGTTTGTATCTTTGCCTTTTTCAAATCTCTTTTATATACTGCCTTCTCTTTTCTTCACTACTCAAAATATTTCCATTTCTTTTCTTTCTGTTCCCAATTCAATTCAATTCCTTTAATCTCTCTTTCCCTCATTTTTTATTATACATCACTCGCTCATCATTTATTTAACAATTAATTTATGTCAACTGTTTGCATTCATTTAATCGATTTCTGCATTTTTCGACAGTTTGGTTTCACTTGTTTTATTATTAAATTATTATTTTTTCGACAATTTGCATCAATACAGATAATGCAAATACTTTGCTGATTGCAAAGACGTGAACGAACAAACGAAGTCGGTCGCATAAAGCATAGTTGAGAGAAAAAAATGCATAAATATTTTTTCAACGATGCCTTTGTCTTTTGTGTGCATTCACATTCTCTTTGCTTGTCTGTTGTTCTCTTATCATTTCATTTCATTGGTATTTTATTTGTTGTTGCTCAATGCTTCACATTGTGAATATTGTGATTTTAAATGGGGCGCGAAAAAAAATTAAACCAACAAACACAGCCACTCACACACACACACACACACACAGACACAGACACATAGAGCCACTCGAGCCGCCAGTGAAAATCAAATTGCAATTTCAATGCAAATATTCGCTCTAACCGATGCCAGTTGAATGGTGTTGCCAGATGGTTTGATTTTCATATTGGCCGGTGTACGTGTGTGTGTGTGTTTGTATAATATTTTTGCTTAAAATTGCATAAAATATTAAAAGGAAGTGGCAAGAGAGTAAACAAGCAGAATTGATTGCATACAAACGCATTCGAGTTGGACTTACGCCATTTTTGTTTTTTTATCTCTCATGACAACTCGTTGGGCACTTTGTTGTATTCGTTTTATGTGTGTGTGTGTTTTAATAAATGTATTTATTAATAGATGAGTTTGTATTTTGATTTTTTTGCACAAAGTTTTTTATGTGTTTTTTTTAGTATGTGGGAAAAAATTAAAAAAAATATTGAATTGGTTTGCCTCGCGCTTAATCGCCAATAATCAGGTTTTCAGCTTGCATTTTTTTTGTTAATTAGTGAAATTTTTTGTAGTATTTGCGAATGAAAAGTCTGCAATCAGTTCATATGTTTTCAATTTTTGATATTTGATTTTTTGTTCAATGAATTTTGTAATTGAGCAAAAATTTGTATAGTTGATTCGTGTTGGTTTGTGAAAGTGCGCGTTGAAATAGTTAAAATAAATATAACTAAATTTCTAGTTATATTGATTGTAAAGTTTAACCCTGAAACGCTCAATGCATTGTTTAAGAGGGAACTATTTGAAAGTTCTTCAATGGTTTTACGATTCTGAAAAGCGTACTTTTAGACTGCAGGAGTTTCCTGCAGTCTAAAGTTTCAGAACCAAATATCGGATTTAAATGTTAATGAATAGTGTATGAGCAGGTGATATCTCTGTCCGGCACGAAATACGCTTAACACTAAAAAGACCATTGCCATAATTTTGACAGTTTTTCATTCAATATTTCTGTCAACTTTTGCTTTGTTGACTTTGAATTTTTTATCGTGGGAAAATCTATTATTTAAACAAATTTTTATTTGTGAAAAAATAGTCAAATCCATAGTGTACTTTTCGGGATATCAGCGGATATAATAAGTAGTCTTTGTAGGCATAGAAAACCTGCTGTCTTTCTAGTGTTAATTTGACCCTAAAGGGCGGTCAGCTGTGGATCAGGACACCAAGGCGCTAAATATATGTGGATAGAGATACCAAATGCACAATTGAGAGAACTGGATATCGTGATTTCAACAGTCGAAGACCATCCGAGTTATGATAGTGTAAAATATCGATGGATACATGTAAATTTATGTTTATAAATTGGATCAAAATACAACCGAGTAACAATCCTCGGGGACTAAGATGTATCGAAGGCAACGAAGAAATAGATAGACTTGCGAGAATGGCAGCTCCTACACTCTTTACTGGGCCTTAACCATTTGTAGGTGATATTATGTCACAGACATAAGGCGTTAAGACTGAAGAAAAGAACCAGGATTTCACAACTAGGGCTGAGAATCCAGGACTGAGGCATTCAGATATCTTTCTAGAGAATTTCAGCTTAAACCAAACAGACAATTAGTCAACCAGACAAAAATCAGCAGCTACTGACTTCCTAACCGGGCATTGCCGATTCAGGAACCATAGCACAGTGGTCGGACTTGTATGGGCATAGCGGTCAAAAATACTTCTAGCAGAGATATCAGCTTGAAACTTTGGTCACGTGTTTCCGAAAATGTGGTTATGATTTGAAGTGAAAATGGGCGTGGTCGGACATCTATACGCCTGCTCCCTTGTTAGAAAATGGTAAAAAATGTGTTCCTGTTTTTATTTTAATAAAAAACTAATTGTTTCCAAGATTTTGCTCGACAAAATTCAAATATATACAGGCTCAGTGGCGCACTCGCAGGGGGTTTTGGGGGTTCGAGCCCCCAAATATAAAAACTTGGGGAAACTGGTGAAAATTATGGTTTCAAACAGCATTGGGCTAAAAGTTTTACGCAAAACCCCCCCAAAAATAAATCATGTGTGCGTCACTGTATAGGTTATTAACTCAAAACGGATCGTGAATTTAAATTTTATGAACAGAAAGTGGAAGTTATTACCATGGATTCATCTCTACCAGTCTCTTAGCAGTATCGAGCGCAAAATTCCTTAATTTTTCAACATTTATTTTTAACCTAAAAACATAGCTTTGGCTTTAACATAAAACTTAGCAATTGTATAAATCATATTTTATTTTTAATGCTAAAAATTGTATGAGAAAAAGTTTTCCATACGACACATATTTAACTGATAGTTCCTATGGCAGCTATATGATACAGTTGGGCGATCTTGTTCAAATTTAGATATGCGATTCAGTATTACATAGAAATCTCAAACACGACATTTTTTAAAAATATCTTTAAATATGCACTTGTTATGACATTTATTTTGCCAGATTTACTAATTCGCCTACTTTGTGGGGTGTGAAACCTCTTTGCTCCCTTTTCTCCTTTCACATTTGAACAACAAACCTCTTCAACATTACCAACTGGTTTAAAAAAAATTAAAACTGTCCTCATAAAACCTATGAAAACAAAAATATTTACATAAGTAAATAATTTCAGTCACCGCATATAAAATTTGGTGTCAAGGTGAAGTTGCAAACCACATAATATTTACATTACTTTATTTAAAAACAATAACACAATAACACAAACAAACAACAACACCACCGCACAAAATGCAAAGCTTCTTTTGCACTTCTGGGTTTGCGCCCCATTTTTAGTCCATGCACTCACAGTCTGTAGAAGATTGCACGAAACCTGGCAAATTCTGGCAGCTGAAACTAATACATTGTTATCTTAAAACATGACTTAGTATTAAGAAAAAAAGATCAATGGGGGCAACGAGAGGGAACACAACTAAAACTTTAAGTGAAATTCTGGGAGTCAGACGAAAAACACAGAATATAGTAGTTGTAACTTTTGATTTTTGTTTTTAAATACACTTTAATTTAAATATATCTCATTAATTAAAATTAAGTTGAATACTTGTATGTTCAATACCCATTTTTTTAATTTTAAATTTGGTGATTTTTTAATAACGTTTTAACACTTCAAAATGGATTATTGTAAAACGCTGCTCCCACTGCACTAATCAAGTGAACAAATGTTCTCACTTCTGATGCTATTTTCAGAAAGTACCGCAAGAATCAAACCAAAAAAAATTTCCCGTTAGAAAGTTTGATTATGTAGGAGACTATGTAGTTACTTTTAATTTTAAAATTTGGACTTCGAATTTTTTATTTTTGGCCTATGGCAGCAACCACTGTGCATAGGTAAATTCTTGGACTAGAAAAAGGCGTCACTTGCTGGTTCAATGGACGAGTAGAGGAAACTCTGAAACACGTAATTCTTCACTACGATGCTATAAGTCACAGCAGGAGACGATACCTGACCCAGTACGACTCGTAACTAGCAATCAGGATATCAAATATCTAAACCCACATGAACTACTAAGTAAGTAAAATAGTAAAAGAGTAGAGTAAAATAGATCAGATACTTTCTATCTGTCTGCTCAAAAATACAGAATTCTCTTATATAGGTAGATCGACATATAATCGACAGCTCCATTGAAAACTAATAACAATCTACAAATGGATACGTGTTCAGTGGCAAAGTGAGAGTTGTAATCTTTTCGAATGAGCTAAATTTGACTAACACATTGAATCTCGGGGATACATGTCAGTACATGTATCGGACTAACTTGCTGGGACTGACTCATTCACTGGTTCATCTTACTCAGTGTCAGGTGTCTAATAGGTCGATCCTTTCAGCGTAGGAAGCGACAATGACAATCTTTGCTCTTAATAAACAGATTATTCATTTTTAAGGAAATATTGGTAGGGCAGAATGAGCTAAAGAGTTGGAAATAAACTTCTCTGTACCTGAACCAGGAATTGAATAAATCCATTCAACTAACTGAGATTGTAACTTCTAACTGTAGACTATCTTGAACGGTTTTAAAGAAGACGATACATACTAAAACCAAGAAGGTTAGACTAACAACCCTCAATCAGAGAACTTTGAGGTAATTCATGGATATTTCTACTTTGCTGAAGAAATCTCTAGAATTGAATAAAAAAATCAATACGAAAGTAGTTTAAATAAGAATTGAATTGCCTTGAGACACCACAAAAGGTTAATAGTTATATCCAATCCGCCGTAGACAATATCGAATTCCTGGATAGTTCAACCGTGCTGAGGAAATCTCTAGCATTAAATAAATGAATGCAACAGTAGTCTGACTGAGAATTAAATTGTCTTGAGACACCAAAAGCGGTTCATTGTTATTTCCAAAACACAGTAGACAATATCAAACGGCTTTAATGAAATTGTTTGATATTATTGCCATAAAGGTTCTAATTTTAAGTCGAAGAACTCTGAGGGAACTAATGGGGAATTCAGGAAAAACCCAGCAGGGCTCAATTTTACTAAGAAAGCCCTCCTTAAATTGAATAAATCAGTTCGGTAATTGCAGTTCCGGTGGACAACTGAGTAGTTTTTGGACACCCAAAAAAGATGAATTTCAAGTACCAACGATCTCAATTGGCTTAAAAAAGTCGTCAGATAGAGAAGCAAAAAGAGTTGTTGATATAAATCGGTAAACTCTGGGGAAATTCATGAATTTTTGAGGAGACACCTAGCATGGCTCAAATTTGCTGAGGAAACTTCTGGGATTAAAAAAGTCAATGCGTCAGTAGGAGGTCTGGTTGACAATTGAATGGTCCTGGGACAACACCAGAGGTGGATTATTACGTTCAACGATATTACCTTTGGATTATGGTTGGGGGCATGATGAGACAACGACTTGGCGAGATGATAATTTCACATACTGAGACAGTAACTAATACGCAGAAGATATGACATTTTTCATTAGTCTGAAGGACTTACTCGAGAAAGGTTAGATTAGGGTAGGTTACGATGGCTGCCTCTGCCTCTCTAAGATATAGACTCCTAGGCTTAAACGGCCTTTCGAGGTATTTCATGTATTTGACGTATTTCACTCGTTTTTTTAATGTGTACGTAACATTGTTTTTTCCCATCACGTGTTACAACGCATATTTCAAGCGGATGATGGAAAAGGGGAGGGAACCTACGGCTTAACGCCGACTCCGAACGACGGTTGGTAGTTTTTCTTTCACACTTGGAGGTTTTCCCATTACCTGTCAAGAGCGCACTTGAGCGATATTTGTAATTCTAATCTGCTTTCCGATAGAAAGCGATAGAAGTAGATGAGCGTTTCACTAGGCCGAGCTGGGATTCGAACCTGGGACCTTGGTATGAGAAGCCAGCGCGCTACCCACTGGACTATCGAGGCCGGTTACTCGAGCATGACACTACTAGTAGAAGGAAGTTGTATAATTTGGGCTGATATTTGAATAGTTAAAAACGAGTAGGGGAACGAAAGGGATCTAATCAAAATTCTGCTTAGGCCAATCATCCCGTACGAAAACAAAAGGTAGCTTTCACTGGCAGGTATTCGGCATGACGAATGAATATTTGTCATAGAGTAAAGGTCTTCACCTCCTCCGAAGAAAACGGCCATAATACCAAAGAGGTCTACAGATTTTAATAGATTTTGTATGGTTGGTTGGGAACGCTTCTGATTTGTTGTCAACATTACATCCTGAAAGATGCATAGGTAAGTAGGTAGACGTGGTGGAAGGTGGATAGTTTTGGCTAATATTCAAACAGTAAACAACGAATAGGGGAACAAAAGAATCCACTAAATAATTATCCAATCGATAATCTGCACTCGGTAGGAAAACAAAAACTGGCTTTGATAAGTGAATATTTGTCTTTGGAGTGAAGACCAAACTATCAAAGAATGAAAAAGGGTCTACAGCTTTTTTCAGATTTCGTATGGTTGGTTGGAAATGTTTCTTTGACAATGTTTCTTGACAATTTTGATATTCCAACCTTCTTCTGATCTGTAAAAAACATTACATACTGGAGGATGTAAGGAAGTAAATGTGGCGGCTCTCAACCGAGAGCGCACTTAGGCCAAATTAGACCCAATTTGATGCCAATGCATTACAAAGTATTTGCAAAGTATTTTTTAACAAAAAAAGTCCTAATCATTTTTAGTTAAAATGAGATTATTTTACTCATAGTTAGGTTTGTTAAATAATAAAATAGGGTCAATCACTTCGCTATCTCTAAGGATTCCGAACACCTGGTGCAGGATTGCTTGCTATCCTCCCTCTCTACTTCCTTCTATCTATTCTCTACCTCCAGGACGTCTTCCCATTAATTGGTTCCAATGCTGCCCTCTCTCCAGGACGTTTTTCGACCATTCGTCCCACATAGGACCTTACGTAAACTTGCAAGTTATTAAAATTTTCGGATTTTATTTGATTGTTCGAAAATTATTTTAATTTTTAAAAATAAATTGTTTAATAAATAAATAAAATGGGATTTTTTCAGATTCTAGCACTGGGCATTTAAGGGTTAAACTGAGCCTAGCTGTATATCTGTACTTGGATCTGTAACTGATTTGCGCTCTTAGGTTTTATGCAAATTTCATGTCTGAAAAAAAATTATGTTTTAAAAAGAAAAATTATGATTTTTTTTTTTTATGCAACATTTATTTTCAATTATGCTTTGGGCTTTGCGTTATGCTTTGAGTGGATTTATTTGCTTTTGATTATTTTGATTTTACAATTCGAAGCGTATGCCGTGTAGTTTTCTTAAATATTTGATGAACAAATGCACACATACAAATATACATACATACACATATACATACATTCATATATATATACATTCATACATCCATACATATACATATGTAAATATATTATATTATATATGTATGTATACGTGCATAATATGTGTGTGCGTGTGTGTTACATTTGTGGCTGTAAAGACACACATACTGACTCACTTATCTATGTTGCATGCTTTTTTCTTTCATTAATTATTATAATTATTAAATTTTTAAATTTTTATATTTTTATTTTTGTTGTTGGCATTTGCAAAAGCAGCATTTGAGCAAATTTACTTTTTCAGTTTGTCATAGTTTTGTTACTTTTGTCTTAAAGTTTGTCTTCTTTCTTTCTTACAATAAATGCTTTTTGTGTACATTAAAATATGCAATTTTTTTTAATTTTTTTCATTTTGATTTTGTTTGAGTTTACTTTTGTTTAACTTCTAGTTTTGCTTCTTTCTTGCATTTTGTATGTTTTTGTTTTTGTTTGTTAAATATTAGCTTTGATTCTTTAAGTTGTCTTGCGTATAGCTATGTTTGTTGTATATATGTAAATATTTGTTGTTGTTTTCAATATTTGCATTTTGTAATATTCGAGAAGCTCTTGCAGTTGTGTGTGTGTGTGTAAGAGTGTGTGTACAGCTAAATATGTGTGTGTGTTGGTTGTTTAGCGTTTTCTTTTGCCATTGCAGATAAATTTGACGATTTTCTGACTGACTATTTCAAGCATCTGCTGCAAATTTGCTAAGTTGTCCAAAGTTTTGCGTGAATTTTTTGTTGCATGCATTTTTTACATAAATCGAATTGCTGTGTTGTGGTATTTGTTTTTTACAAATGTTAATTTTTCATATTTTTGTTAATATTTTAATTTTCACTTTCATATTGAATATTTGCAGGTACTGACACTGAATGCGGTTTTTATGTAATTTATATATTTTTCGTTTGCTATAAAAAATTAATACACACATCTAAAAAAATACATCAAAGCAATAGCAGTAGTATTACAAGCTTTTTTGTTGTTGTTCCTTATATTTTTTTTTTGCATCTATTACAACTACACATGAGCACATTTGATTAGCTTAAAATTTTATCAAAAAAGATTTTGCTTGGCGTAATTATGGGCGCTTTACGCTTTTTTCTTTTTTGACTAGCAATTGATTTTGTTGTTTTTGTAATGTTGCCTATTTTTTAGGATTTATTCATAATCTAGGCAACAAAAATGTATCATGATTCCTAATTTATACATTAACAACTTTTTTATGATTATTTTTTTTTATAAATTTAATGCCTATTTAAAGTTGGTTTCAATTGGAGCGTTCGGGCGCGGCGCATTGCATGCTGTGTGGGTGTTTGTGTCTGTATGTGTGTGTGTCTAACGCTGTGAGGACGGAGCGGGTCTTAATGCATTTGCAGGATTGTGTTGTGTGTGTGTTTGTGAGGTTTTGTGTGTCTGTGTTCATGTTTGTTGTTGTGTTCATGTGGCCGTTGTGTGCACGCTCCAATTTTCTGGACGAAATTTTGATATTTTTCTGCTTAAACTTCTCCCCGTTTTGGCGGTTCGGACTGCTCCTTGGCTTCTACTTTTAGTTTCTGCTGTCTTTCTAGTTTCTCTGATGATTTGTTTTTGTTTTTTTGGTGTCGCTAAGGTTTTGCTTTAGATATGAGAGCTATTAAGTAGCAGCATTCTATGAAAATTGGTTTAAAGTTTTCTTGTTTTTGTTGTAAGCCAGCGCAGTCGTTATGCGCGTTGCCACATTTTGTGTAATTTACATTATTTCTACAAGTGGCAAATGTTTTTCTTTGAAAAAAAAAACTGACAAGCTTATTTGTCGGCAAAAGCCGCTTATGACAGCTTTCAGAAAATTGCATTTCGACATTGCTGCCAAAAAGTGCCAGTGAAAAGGGTTGCAAAAAGACGAACAAAAATTGTACTAAATTGAATAAGTGTGGTAACGTCATTTGGTGCATGGAAGCTATTGCGTACACAAAATCACACGCTTAGGCGAGCATAAATTGTAAGCTTAAAGCTTGTGAAAAGGGCAACTGGCAAAAAGTGCAGTAGAAATGGCAGAGAATAGTGAATAGTAGTAGTAAAACGCATTACATGGCGGTTAGTGTAGCAACTATTTGAAGGTATTTTTTGCGTTGAGAAGAGTGGGAACGTTGGAAACTAGTATGGAAGGTAAGCGGCTAAGCATTGCAAAAAAGAGGAGTAAAAATTGAAAAAAAATCCTGTGGTGAAAATGACAATGCAAATAGTAGTTAAAGGAGTAAACAGTAGTAACCATAGTTAAAAAAAAATAAAAAATAAAAAAAAATAATAATAATAATAAAAATAAGCACTTTAACTTACGTTTGCCACTTTGTGTCCATTGGGGCCAAAAGTGGGAATGTTACTTGAGTCTTTGGGACTTTTTGTGTAATTTGGGCATTTTTTATAGAAAATGTGTGTAAGTAAAACAAAAAATAGATTAGATAAGATAATTAGATAAGATAAGATAACTAGATAAAAAATAAGCAGTTTAGTTCAAGATTGACGCTTTGTGTCCACTTGCACCAAAAGTGAGCCTTTTTATATTACTTGGGCCTTTGGGCCTTTTTTGTGTAATTTGGGCATTTTTATATAAAATTGTGGGAGCAAAAACTTAAAAAAATTTCAATCATTTCATCATCTAAATAGTAAAAAAAAGCCATATGCAGCAAACCGATTGTCAGTGAAGCTAAAGAAAAAAGTAGTAAAAACAGTAGAAAAATGTTTACAACTTCTAATCAAAAACTACCTGAAATTTCCCATTCAAACAAAACTCGCTGAAGAAAATGTCAAAACCTTTTTTTTCTGGTCTGGTACAACAATCATTTGGTGCTTCAATATCTGTTTGAGTGCCATCTGCCTGCCTGTTTTTGCGTGATGGCTTTGTAAACAAGTCAGAGTTGGTAGTGTTTTGTGAGCTTTTCTAAAATTTTTTTTTTAACAAATTTCTAAATTGTTTGAGGCAAAATTTTTTATCGACCTTCATACCATTCCGCAAGTTCCTTATTCACCCAACATTGCTCCTTGCGACTCAAATTTCCACTTCCCGGAAAACGACAAATGAGACAAAAATTCACGGAAAGAGCTGAAGGCAATTCAATAATCAGATTATGGAAAATGTTTTCAATATTGGAGCAAACGTTGAAATATGTTGTATTGCTTGCAATGAAGATTAGCTTAAAGGATTTGAAATAAGTATATTTCATTGTATAATTGAATCGTTATCGTTTTATTGAAGAAATCCGTATTAAATGGAACTAAAAGGCATTTTGTGTTTTTATGTACGTTAAAGCAAACAGTAGATGTCCTTCCTTCTGTCCAGGCGCGGATTCAGAAAAATATTTCGGGGGGGGGGAGGGGTTTCAAAAAGTAATTCTTTAATATTTGTAAAATGCCTTTTAATTTGTATGTAGTTTTATAGGCGATCCAAATATTTAGGGGGGTTTCAACCCCCAAAACACCCCCCTGAATCCACCACTGCTTCTGTCCTTATTGAAACGAGACTACGCTCATCCAGTGGATGAGTCTACTTTTCAATGAGTGAAAGCGTTTCACATCTTTTGGGTCACTGTTGTGCCTTGACCCGGAGCGGATTTCATCACCTTGGGGCCTCATTTATTTTGGACCTGACAAGTCTGTCAACCTTGACATTAGCGGTATTGCTCGCTTCGTAAAAGAATCTCAATGGCTGACTTTTTTCTTCTGCAACGAATTACGCTTTAGTACTTTAGTACCACACACTATTGCACTGCTTTGATTGCTTGATTGCTGGTTGAAAATAGTACTTTTCCTCTTTTCCCTTTATGGTATCAAACAAATTTTAATTTCGCACTTGACTTGACATTCAGATGGAAATGTTATCACATGCTGCATGGTTTTGGTGTGACACAAAAAGTTGGTAGGTGGTAAAAAAACTGTTGTTTTCAATATGACTTGTATTTGCAGTCATTAAAACAATTTGATTAAGAAAAAATTGAAAAAAATTTGCATAAAAACTTATTACAGAATACCTAGTAATTCATTACAAAACATAAAATCTTTGACTTTCTGTTAGCTGTTTATTTGTCAAATTAAAGCCTTTGCGCCTAAAAGTATGCAATATTTTGAAAATATTTAAACCAATGTATGATAGATGAACTTAAAGAAATTTTTTTAAATCCAAAAACAAAATTGATTACTGGTTTGAAAGAATTTCCTATACAACAAAAATTAAGTTATCTGTTGATTTTTAATTTGTTGAAAAAAAAACAAAATAAATATATAATAAAATAAATGTATAAACTAAAGTTTAACCTAAAGTCTGAAAGATTGATTTAAAAAAATTGTGTTAAAATTAAAAAAAAATTTGTAATTAATTGATTTGAAGATAATTCCTATAAAATAAAAAAAAATATTTAATTAATAATTTAATAATTTAAAAAATGTCCATAAAAACCTTTTACAGAATAGTGATTCACTTAAAAATGTTAAAGCTTTGATTTTTTCTATCAAATTAAAGCTTTTGCGCCTAAAAGTATGCAATATTTTTTAGATATTAAAACTGATAGACGGAATTAATTTAATTGTCTTTAAATCCAAAAACAAAACTAATTGATTTGCTGGTTTGAAGAAATTTCCAATACAAACAAAAATTATTTAATTTATAAAACTGTTTTTAAAATTTAACAGGGCTATTCTGGCAAAGACTGTTAAAACACTTTCAAAAGATTATTGAAAGATAGTTTGAAAGACTGAATGAAAGATTTTGGCTATTCCAACGAAAAAATCTTTCGGAAAAAGCTCTAAAATTCAACACTCGAGTTGAAAAGCTGTTTGAATTGAATTGAATTGAACCGTCTGTCGTAAAATAAAAAATTCAAACGTAATTTCAAAAATCTCAAAAAATGGCAAAGTAAGTAAAAATTAAAAAGAAATTGCATTCTTTTATAACATATGTCCATATTTATTTCATAGGCATACAAAGGCTGAGCGGACGACTCCCGAGCAGCTGAAATATTTCGTGGAGTTTTGCGCTGAAAACCCATTAATGACGATCGGGCGCAACAATCCGCGGACGCCTAAGGGAATTCAGCACTTGTGGGATGAATTGGCTGGCGCTCTCAACGCTATGAGAGGGCCAACCAAAACGGCCGCGCAGTGGAAAGATGTAAGTTGTACCAATCTTCTTGTTTTTGTTTTTCTTATCCCATTCTCACTTCTAGACGTTGGTGCATTGGAAGAATATGGTGCGATCGCGTGCACGGCAAGCCGCGGTCGATTCAAAAGCGACGGGTGGTGGACCACGAACAGCGGCTCCCTTGAGCGATCTCGAAGAAAGGGCAGTGTGTGTTTTCGGCGTTGCTGCTGTTGTTGGCCGAACTAAAGTGCCGACAATGGGGTTTATGGAGAATTCGGCATCGCCACAGGTGACAAGGCCGGATTCCTCATTGGCGGAGAGTTCGACATCGTCATCTGTCATAATGCTGGAGCCTTCAGTGGAGGAGATTCCGGCAACGCCACCTGTGATGATGCCGGAATCTTCATCGGTGGAGACTTCAGCATCCGCACAGGTGACAAGGCCGGAGAGTTTGCCAATAGAGAATTCGGCATCATCACCGCTGACGATGCCGGAATTTTCATCGGTGGCGAATGCGGCATCGTCACCTGTGGCAAAACGAAAGCGCGTTGACATGGATGCCGAAGTTTTGTCACTTTTAAGAGACTCTGTCGCTCAACGCCAACGCATAGAGGAGCGAAATATTGAGGCTCAGTTAAAAACGGCGGCTGCCATTAGCGAAATGGCTTCAGCTGTTTTGGCTTTGAGCCAAGCTGTAACATCGCTAATAAATAAAAGTAACTAAAAATAACTGTGTAACATATAGTCATTTATTTCACTTTGGATAGTTTTTTCAACATTTGGATTAGATTTTTGTTGATTATACATGCAATGATGTTGTATATACTCCTCGAATTCGTGCGCCTTCTCTGAAAAGTGATGTTGTAATAAGAGCATTCTCTACATTATCACTGCCACAGACGTCTTCGGCTTCCTCTTCCGATGGGTCCAAATCAATTCCTCGTTTTAGTAGAATATTGTGCAAAATTGCACAAGCATATATTATCGTAGCCGCTCGCTCATGGCTATAATGGAGCACACGCTCCTTTGAAAGGCACCTGAAACGCCCTTTCAATATTCCAAATGCTCTTTCAATAGTATTTCTGGCCCTTGCATGCATCCTATTAAACTTCCTCTCCTTCGCTGTGGTAGGCGTTGAAAATGGAGTGAGCAACCAAGGTTCAAGTGGATAGCCTTGGTCACCCAAAAGCCATCTTGATACTCCAGGGCGGTGACTAGTTAAGAGATGAATTCGCGCCGGAGAAGTAGTCCAAATTCCGGAGTCATGACAAGACCCTGGAAATTTTGCATTGAGTGAAGTAAAGATCATGCGATGATCACATATCTAAAATATTAGGCTTACAAAATTTATGTTTTTATTTACATATACGTTAATTATATGTTACCGCTTCAACGTTAATGCTGTAAAATCCTTTACGGTTCATGTAAAGCGATACAGGATTTTCACTGTCGGCAGATGATGGAGTGATGATTGACACATGGGTGCAATCTAGTGCGCCTATCGTACTTTTGATGTCGAAATGTTGATGAAAACTGAAAGCGCCAGCATTATGAATGTGCACTCGATGCATAATACATTTTTCTCGACTATTTACCCTAATTTTGCCGCAGCTTGTTCAGAATTGGTTTGGGGAAAGCGAATTTCGCTACCTTTGTGCTGCACTATCAATGCCGCAATCGCATGGATGCTGCGTGACACTGACGATTGGCTCATTGCAGTTTCAAAAGAATTTCCAATACACTGCTGGTCAGAGCCGTGGCTGAAAAAATGCATTGCTGCCAAAAAGCGTGTTGTGAACGAAATTTGAGATTGTTGCACATCAAATGGTTCCAACTCGGCGATGAGTGCAGCACAAAGATTTTTTGGCAGTCTGTAATTTTTCCGAAATGACTCCTCCGTCACAGCAAACGGATCACATCTTTCACGGAGCTGCCTTAAGCGTCGTCGCTTCTCTAAAATGCGACGCCGCCTGGAGTTCTTCATCACCAATACGCTTATGAACAATTCTTCCATCGTATTTATTTTATTTTCAGAACACAAACCCAACGCACGTACTTTTTTCAAGCTGAAAGACGACCCCAACAGCACATCTTTCAAACTGTCTTTCATGATACGGAAAAAAGCTTTCAAGATAGTTGCCAGAATAGCAAATTGTCTTTCGAAAGATTTTTGTACTTCGAAAGATTGAGGTGAGTTGAAAGATAGTTGCCAGAATAGCCCTGTTAGTTTCAGTTTATTTCTTAAATTTAAATCTTTTGAAAAAAAATAAATGCATAAACCACACTTTTGACTGATGTCTAATAGATTGATTAAAAAAATCTTCTTTAAATGAAAAAAACAAAATAGATTAATTAAATTATTGATTGATTTAGTAATTATTGATTGATTTAGTTGATTGATTTAACTAATTCAATTTGATTTGAAGAAATTAGATAACATAAAAAAAATTGTATTAATAATTTTTAACTTAAACCTTAAACATAAGTGAAACTTAAGAACTCAGAACTTCAGTTTTATAAACAATTCAATTCCTGAATTTTAATCTATTAAAAAAATACAAATAATATAAATGTACACAGCTGAAGACAAACCTTACGCCTAAAACTTTGCAATGTAAATTGTTGCACAGATCCTTTGCCTTATTTGCATTGAATTTGATCTAAAGGAGTAACAGAGAGATACAGTTAGCAAGTTGTGATCTTTCCTATTTACATTAGTATGAGATTTGTCCCCTAAAAGCATGCAATACAAACATTAAATTATGGAAATTAAAGACCTATTTATTTTTGAAAAGAAATATTTATGGTGGCCAAAAATACTTTGTAAGTAAGTTATTCTATTCAAACGAACGTTGTTACGCCTAAGCATATGCAATGCTTAGAAAATTTGTGATTTTAATTTTTAATTAATAATTTTCTTTGCTAGTTTTAAGCCAAAGACGGGTTACAGATTTCACTTTCTTAACACAGAATATAATCAATTGCGCCCAAAAATATGCAATGCATTTTGTTTATAAAACAGATTCTTAAAAACTTTTTTTATTGTGTTCGTTTTAGCCCAAAGAAACTTTATGCTACGAGAAAATTGGAAAATATTCAAGGAAAATTAAAAAATTTGGAAAAAATCTATTATTCATAAATTTTATCTGTAAAAAATTATTTCTTTTGTTCCATTTCAATCCAAACATAACGAGTTGAAATAGTTACCAAAGCTCAAAATTGGGAAAAATTTGAAAACCGTTCCCCATAAATTTACATGCAAAAACATTGCCTTCACATAAATGATTTTTAATTTGCAATATCAGTGCAAACGAGACCGAAGATTTGACTTCTTCTACAAGATCAGTGACGTAACGGGATCGAAGATTTGGCATCTTCCACAAGAAACAAAGAGAGGAAAGCCCGATGAAGCCAATTTGATTGGTGGGTCAGACCTAGCTGGTCTCTTATATTGGCAGTACTGAGGTCATACAAATTGTTGAAGAATGGTGAGCCTATAGGTTTCCATCTCCGTCTAGAAAGAGCCACATTCTCTACACTAAGCCAAATGCGGAAATATGAAATATGTAGAAAACAACAGAACTGTTTAGCATGTGGAGAAATTTGTTTTTCTTGAAATCAAATCAATCAACCAATCAATCGCTCTAAGGTTTTTGCGAGAGAGCAGTCGTTTTAAATCGTGAATATCGCAATTGTAAATTCAATTGTTACATCTTACTTATATAAGAATCCAGCGACTCTAGGTTCTGTACTTAAATAATTTATAGGCATTTGTCAGTCGAATTCACCCGAATCTATGAAATATTCAAAACAAATTTGATTTTAAATTTTTTATAAATAACAAATTATACCAAAAACCGTTTAAAAGGCCACAAATAAAGTAAATGGTGTCTCATAAATTTGTAAACAAATAAAAAAAATTGATTTTGTTCAACAATTAATGACTATTAGTTTTTCTCTCTGAATAAAATGCGCTCTCACACACCTAAAAGTATGCCACAAAACGATAACATTTGCAATTTTTTGTAATACAAAAACAACAATTAGTTCAGTTTCAAGTAAATTTCCTATACAACAATGAAAATTGAATTTTTGCAAATGACTCACATGCGCCTAAAAGCATTGAGCGTACGTTTATTTTATTGCATAATATTTTTGAAAGACAAAAACACAAAATTTCAATTAAATACAAATTCGAAAAATTCAACTGTCATCCACGTCACTTGTCACGTGTTATTTGAAATATTTATTGGTCAGAAACACATACAGTTACTCACACAATTGAGTATACACTCCGATTTTGAAAGAAAAAGAACCCATTTGGCCCCAACTAAGTGTTTCAATTCAAAATTTTTAATGCATAGTTATAAATACTAATGTTACAAAGTCATAACCAACATAAATTTATCAACATTACAAACAGAATTCAAAGATATTACATAAAACATTGAAATAAACCTATAACAATGTCACAAAATTAAGTATACATTTCATTGCAATTAAGTTTATTATGTAAAAAGAAATAAAATTTTACGATTTAATATGCTGTAGGGCCGCCCTTTGCATCAATTACTGCTCGCATTCGTCGAGGCATCGAATCCACCAAATTTTTTGTAAAAGCTGGTGGTATTTCATCCCATATCTTCGTTATCTGCCTTTGTAAGTCAGTTTTGTTTCGTGGACTAACAGTTTTAAGCTTTGATTTGATTTCACTCCATAAATGCTCGATTGGGTTCATGTCTGGTGATTGCGGTGGTGTCTTGAGTTGCTTGGGTGAATTATATAGGAGCCATTCTATCACTATATGTGCAGTGTGTTTAGGATCGTTATCCTGTTGGAACCAAAACACTGGCGGAAGATTGAGTTTTTGCGAACTTGAGCGTAAATTGCGTCTAAGGATATTCAAATAAACCTCTTTGTTCATTTTCGTTTCAATAAACTCAATGGTTCCGACACCAGAAGACGCCATAGATCCCCACAACATAACTGAGCCACCACCGTGTTTTACCGTAGTTACTAAATTCTTACTTCTAAGCTCAGTATTAGGCTTTCTCCAAACAATTTGCTTCCCGTCTGAGCCCCAAAGATTAACCTTCGTCTCGTCGGTAAACATAACACTCTGCCAAAAGCTTTGAGGCTTATTTAGGTGAGCTCTTGCAAATTCCAAACGCTTCTTTTTATTTGCCGCAGAAATATAAGGCTTTTTCCGAGCTATACGTCCATGCAGATTGTTCTTTCGCAGCACACGACGAACTGTTTCAACGGATATCGGCTTATTGATTGTCTTAGACACCTCTGCGGTCAGTTTGGGTACACTTATTTTCGGGTTAATTTGCACTTTTCGCACTATGTTACGCTCATCGTAAGCTGACAGCAATTTTTTCCTGCCTCTACCCTTTGAATTTTGTAATGTACCTTCGTATCTCCATTTGTTTATAATTTTTTGCACTGTGCAATGAGGTCTGCTAATAATTTTGCCAATTTGCCGGTAAGATTTACCTTCGCAGCACAATTTTATGACCAGCTCTCTTATTTGTACTGAAGTTTCCTTCCTTGGGCCTGCCATTGCACAAATAAAGCACATAAAAAACTGAGTCGCTTTTTGAATACTATTTAACGTCTATTTTAACGTTTATAGTAATATCTTTGTATTCCGCTTGTAATGTTGATGAATTTATGTTGGATGTGACCTTGTAACATCAGTATGTATTAATATGCATTAAAAATTTTACGGTAAAAAGCCCAACTGTCGCCAAATGTAGCTTTTTCTTCTTAATATCACAGTGTATACTCAATTTTGTGAGTAACTGTACATTCGTCTGTAAAGCGCCTTAAAGCATGTGCGGAATTATTTTTCAAGTGTTTAAATGCATTGAAAATACAGTGAGAAAAAAATTTAATCAGAGCTCTGCCTGACATTTGCATATTTCCTTTAATAAATAAATGCCAGTAGCCGAGCAGCAAAAATATTGCTGAATTTCATTTTGTTTGAAAGCGCCTAAAAGCACATTCAGTTATATCATTTTATATTTTTGTTTGGTTTTTTTCATTTTGGTTTCTTGTCAATTGTGAATGCCAAAAAAATGTTCACTTACTTAATGGAAATTTATGCCAAAAGTTAATTTTATTTACTGGCTTCGTTTTGGAATTTCGGTACGTTGTAAACAATTGCGCAAGTGCCTGTAGGTATGCAATGATGATGATGATGATTCTGGTGAAATTCCAACAGCATTTATGTTCATTTTCAATTGTAATTTGTTGACTGAGTTTATGTTTCTTTGGTTATTTACTGCAATAAATGACAAAGTGGTGGCTTAAGAGTGTAAAACTTACAACTTAAAGCGCCTAAAAAAGTGCTTTAAAAATTGTTTCAAGCAAGACGAATTTTTAAATGAACCAAAGTTGGTTTCAAGAATTTCAAGCATTTTGTGTATCGATTTCATAGTTAAAAGAAATTGTTTGAATTTTCTACTCAGCGATTTGTTTAGCCAACGATTTCTCTTGAGCTCATTTCTCAGCGCCTAGAAGTATGCAGTAAGTTTTGATTTTCATTTCTAATTATTTAAATAGCAAATCGCAGCCACTATCGCCACTGGTTGCTGTTCGCTCGTTCGTCGATTAGGTTAACATTGTGCGCACATTAATTTGTACAATTTTTAAGCGCCTACAAGTATGCAGTGACTTTACTCGTTACTAAATTACATTTACCGTTATGCTATTAATATGGCTGCACGCCATCACAAACAGCTCCATAGACTATTTAACGTACAACTAAGAGTACAGCTGTGTGTGTGTGTGTGTTTGTGCGCCTACATCTATAGCTAATAAATAATGTATAAGTGTCTATAATTACGTTGACTTTGCATCGCTGCTACTAATGGACGGCCATTGCCGCTTGATGACGGCGAAGTGTGTCATTTGAAATGTGTTCGTCTGCTGGCAGCGCCGCTCCACGAACCCAGTGAGGCAGTAGCCCATATTGTAGTCCTCCATTGAGATGTTCGAGCTGAGATACAATTTGAATTCATCGGCATCGCGGTCGCTGCCGCCCTTGCAGCCAATGCTGCTGCTGCTGCTGCCGCTGTTGGCGCCGCACTTTTTGCTGCGAAAGTGGCCGGCAATCAGCAGCGAGCCTTTCTGTTCGAGTGGCACCATTTTCGCTTTGGTGGCGTGTCGCTGCGTGCCGGCAAACTCCTCGATGCGGCAGCGATTCGGCTGCCACCAGCAGGGCGTGATGGTCCAGTAGCTCGAGGAGGCGGTGCGCGCCCAGCCCTCTTCCGGGTAGAGCAGAATCTGCAATTGGAAAAAAGAAGGCAGGCGCAAGATGAGTGAGTGCTGGAAGTTGAAATTAATTTCAGGCACGAGGGAGAGAGAGAATGCAAAAAGTGTAAGAAAAAAAAAATTGGCAAGTAAATTGGCGACACTGTTGACTTGGCCGTTGCCGGTGTTGCTGATGGTTTTTGGCGCGTTTCGAGACAGCTTTCGAAATTTGCTATCGACTGCAGACGAGGAGAGAGGGAAAGGGTGAAATAGAGGAGAGAGAGTGAAAGAGGAGACGGTGCTATAAAAAGGGTCAGACGCAGCAGTTGAAGCAGAACGAAGGGCAAGTAAAGGAGCAAACTGCAAAAACAACAACAGTTGGGAGAGAGTGAAGGGTCACACAGAGGAGCAGAGTGTTAGGTTTGATTGCGCGCGCACTCGCCAAAGTTTACGTTTGCGGAAATGACGCTGCCATTTAATTGAAAATCGAAATTAAAATTTGTTTGCACTGAGTGGCGCCAGTTTTAGCAAAAGTTTAATAATATGGAAATTTTTTTGCTTTGATTACTTTGCATACGCAATATTGGCGCTTTTAATGAAAATACGAAAAGATAATTTTGCATATTTTATTCATTATTTTCATTTTAAAGAATGAATGGAAAATGTAATAAAGCATTGTTTAGTAGGAAAAATGTGGCAATATAAGCAGCTGCGGTTTCGTAATGAAAAATTTAATTAAAATGATGGGATATGAAAAAATTTTTAAGGTTAGTTGATTAATTTTAGGTTAGTTGATTTCTTGTTATTTCTTTTGAGGCTTTTAAAGTAATTATTTCTTATGTAAGGCTCATTTTATTTCAGTTTCTTATCAAACCCGTTAGGTAGATATCCAAAAAAGTCAGTCTTAGTCTTAGTTTTAGTCTTAGTCTTAGTCTTAGTCTTAGTCTTAGTCTTAGTCTTAGTCTTAGTCTTAGTCTTAGTCTTAGTCTTAGTCTTAGTCTTAGTCTTAGTCTTAGTCTTAGTCTTAGTCTTAGTCTTAGTCTTAGTCTTAGTCTTAGTCTTAGTCTTAGTCTTAGTCTTAGTCTTAGTCTTAGTCTTAGTCTTAGTCTTAGTCTTAGTCTTAGTCTTAGTCTTAGTCTTAGTCTTAGTCTTAGTCTTAGTCTTAGTCTTAGTCTTAGTCTGAGTCTTAGTCTTAGTCTTAGTCTTACTTCAAGTTTCAGTCCTAGTCTAGTCTAGTCTAGTCTACTCTAGTCTAGTCTAGTTTAGTCTAGTCTAGTTTAGTCTAGTCTAGTCTAGTCTAGTCTAGTCTAGTCTAGTCTAGTCTAGTCTAGTCTAGTCTAGTCTAGTCTAGTCTAGTCTAGTCTAGTCTAGTCTAGTCTAGTCTAGTCTAGTCTAGTCTAGTCTAGTCTAGTCTAGTCTAGTCTAGTCTAGTCTAGTCTAGTCTAGTCTAGTCTAGTCTAGTCTAGTCTAGTCTAGTCTAGTCTAGTCTAGTCTAGTCTAGTCTAGTCTAGTCTAGTCTAGTCTAGTCTAGTCTAGTCTAGTCTAGTCTAGTCTAGTCTAGTCTAGTCTAGTCTAGTCTAGTCTAAAATGTTTTGTACGTATTTAAGACCACATGTGAGCTGTTTAAGGCGTCACTGTATTTTCAGAATCAAATTAAACATTTTCATGGTTGCAACAGGTTTTTTCGACACATATCCTCTAAAAGTCCAAAGTCCTGTTCAGACAGCCGAATAAATTGAGGCAATTTAGTTCTTCATTGAGTTTATCGCTTTTGCTGTTCACATACCTCAATTTAGTTTACTCTATTTTCGAAAATGTTATCGAAAAGTTTTGAATTTGATGGAAGAAAGATTTTGTCTCTTTATGTATAAAAAAGTTCTCTAAAACATGTACTGAACTTTAAGTAATATTTATTCAACATCCTTACTGATGCACACAATTTTTAAGGGATCCGAACAGATATCCTTTTGCCAGCCAGCCAGGTGAAGCTAACCTCTCTAGAAAAAGGTTTTCGCCACTGATTTCTTTGAAGTTACATTCACTGCACTGTTCTTGACTTAAATTACAGTTTTTATATGAAATATTTTTGGTTTTTTTTGTTCTCATTCCACGAAAGTCATCAACGTGCTGGCGCCGCAATAAGGCGCATTGTGTTCGCTCGCATTAGTATCCTTTTGTGTTTAGAGCAAATTGAAAATGTCTGCTTAATTCGCCTTAAAAAGAAGCAATTTTGAACATGGCGGCAAATTGGGCACAAGCCAACGCACAGTATATGTATGTGTGTGTGTGTGTGTGAGCAGTGCAATCGTGCGTAAAAAGCGGCTGCCATTGAAGCGGAAAAATGCCATTTCATTGTGTTCGGGCAAATTAAGTTTTTTTGTTTTTATAATTTTTTTTGCAATTTTTTTGGCTAATTAGCGTAACGTGAATTGTGAAAAATTATTTAAAAAAGAGGAGCAAACATAATTTGCACTGACTTGAAATGTCAAAATCAGCCGTCGGAAAAAAAGCTCTGCTCTGTGTTTAATTAACCAAGCAGCAGGTGGCCGCTGATTTTTGGCGCGCACTGCAGCTAAAGAGTCAGACAACGATTTGGCAGATGACAGTTGACCGTTGGTTAAGAGTGCGCAGCTTCATTTAAATGAAAGTAATGGAAATTTTAATTTTTTTATTTTTTAAATTAAATTTCAACACAAGTGGCAAAAAATAAACGGATTGCTTGCAATTTAAATTTTGCGTAAATTAACACAAACACAAATATACACAGTGTATAAGCCAGCGGCGCGCCAGTGTGTGTGTGAGTGTTTGTGAAATTTATTAAAAAAAAATAAATGCAATTTTTGTTGGCTTTGCTGGTGGTTGTTGTATGAACTGATTGCGCGAAAAATTGCGCATAAATTGAGTTTTCCATGGTATGCGAGCAGAGGTGATGGGGGCGTTGTGGGTTAGTATAAAAATACACACACTCATGTAAATATGTGTGTGTATATATTTTTGTGGTTTTGCTGCACGCATGCAAACATCAGACACACACACACACATATCAACTTACACAAATGCACAAACACAAAATTTACATTCAATTTAAAAGCATTTAAATTTTATTTACTACAACAACAACAACAAGTAGTTGCATATAAAAAAACTGCATATTGCAAAATTTTTTATGCACATAAAACGTTTTAAAAACAATGACAATAAATCTGCTATGAAAAAAATATTATATAAAAATTGATGAAAATGGGTATAAAAAGTGCTGCGTTATGGCGCCAAACAATAACAAAAACAAAATTAAAAACAAATATAGACAACCGCAAGTAATGGCATTCAATGAGAATTGCAAAAAATTTTAAAGTTAAAGCGACAACAACAACGCTCACTTAGCAATGGATGACAACAACTGTTGCAGAGGTTGTTGTGCCTTTAAGGTGTCTGTAACAAAATTATTCAGAAAATTTAAAGATATAAATGGTTTTGCTCAGAGAAGTTTGGGCAACAAATTTAATAAAAATTTTTTTTTAAATAACTAAATAATTTTTTTTAATAAAAATTTTTTTTTTTGATTTAAATAATTTTTTTTTAGTTCCCTGTTTGGCGGTTGCCAAAACATTATTATTATAAAACTAGGTATGGAAAACTTGCGGTCTTTTTAGTGTTAAGACAAGATGATCTTTAGTAGGAAGGCACTCCATGAAACAAATGACCAATTTTCATTATTTTACTGTACAAAAAAAGAAAGAGACAGGAACAATCCGTTTGGAACATCTGTAGGTATTAGTTTAAAGTTCAAAAAAAAAGTTATACATAAAAAAAATTAAAAATGGCACATATTGAACATCTTCCGAGGCTTGGTTAAAAAAAAAGACGTCTTTCCGTCCACACGATGCCGTCCGAAGTTAAAGTCTGAAACATACAAATTATATATCAAATTAATCAGCAGGCTTGTCGCAAGTGCGTGAACCTCAAAAACTATAAACATTTTCAAAATTTAGCAACAAAGGCTTATAAACTACAAAAAAGTTCGTTTTTTCTTACTTTTCTTTATTAAAAAAACAGTAAAAAAAAATTTTGTGGACAGACTACAAAAACGTGTTTATGAGGAAACGCGTTCCAAAGTTATTCGGAACACCTGGTGTGGCTGAGCGCGCGTCGATGAAAAGAACTGTGTCTCCGAAAGTTTTCAGAGTTTGACTTTGAAACTTTGCAATAATGTTCTCGGATAATATATCTTTCGATTAACCCTTTTCTTCCCATGGTAGCCATATGGCTACCAAATACAAATTTGGAATTTCGATGTATAATTTTCGATTTTTCCCCATTCTATGAATTGTATCGCTTAAAATAAACATTGTTCTGAGCTTTTTCAGCAAAATATGTAGTTTGTTTTTATGGGAACATTGAAAATTGTTCCCGCTCGACAGGGCAGCAGAATTAAATGGCAAAAATGTAATATTGCTCTATGTTTAACAAAGGACACCAAATAACTCTAAAATTCTAACAAATAACTCTAAAAACTTGTAAATAAGGGACATTTTGTTTTCATATAAAATATGTTTTAATTTTGCTTCATAAAAGCCCAGTGTAGTCTAGTGTAGTATGGCTACCTCCTCCTCGCACCTCCCACTGGAAAGTCGAAACCATTTTAAATATGATGCAAAATACTTCTAAATAGTTCTCTCGTTTCAAATAACCAACTTCCAATTTGTTTCTATGGCTATTTCATAATTCGGGAAGGAAAGGGTTAAAGCAAAAAAAAAAAAATTGATTTTTTGAAACCATTTCATGGAGTGCCCCCCTTAACTGCCTGCAAGACCATGGAGAGCCTAAAACCGAGGTTAATCCTTAACCTCTTCTTCAGTTTTGACTTACTTCCGGCGTTCATGTTAAATTTTGAGCTTTGATGTATTCAGAGACCTATAGTAGAATTTTATGGCGAATATTTTCGTGCTATATTTGGTCTTTAAAAGTCCTGTTTCAATGGATATATTTTGCCATTTTATGAAAAAAGTGTCAAATTGACCCATTAAAAAGGTAGCTAGAGGGTTAAAGTGTTTCACAAAGATGTTTCTTGCAGTATTTTATATCAATTTGCTGAACATATTAAATGCCTTAAATGTAAATGGTCATGGCTTTTGTAACACTTCGTTCAATAATGTGTGTGACTGACACATAGATGGCGGCACTAATACTAAATCAATATTTTTTTTCGAAATTGTGAACCTTTTTAGGCTTACTGTCAAAATTATATGTCAATCCGACCATTAGTTTACAAGTTCCAGTGCTTTAAGTGACACTACTTTTGAGTTTTCAAAAAAAATTAATTCAAAGCAATTCCGTGTGCTGATTTATCATTGTTTTTTAATGAAAAAAAATACTGTTCAATGCCAGGAATGGCTTGAAAAACATTATTCGGACTCTGCTCCATCAAAAAGAACCATTTGTATTGGTATGCCGAATTCAAACGTGGTCGTACAGACACCGATGACATTCCATCTACTGGACGGCCAAATGACGCTGTTATTCCGAAAATCGTTGAAAAAACACTGAAAATCATTATGTCCGACCGTAAAGTGAAAGTGGGGGAGATTGCTGACATTCTACAGATATCAGCAGGGAGTGTACACACCATAATACACGAACATTTGGTTATGAAAAAGGTGTTTTCGAAATGGGTGCCGCGTTTGCTCACACCGGAGCAAAAACAACAACGAATCGATGATTCAAAGAGCTGTTTGGACATGTTTACGCGCAACAAGTCGGAGTTTTTGCGTCGGTACATCACAATGGATGAAACATGGATCCACCATTTCACTCCAGAGTCAAATCGGCAGTCTGCTGAGTGGCATGCAACCGGTGAAAGCCGCCCAAAGCGTCCAAAGGCACAAACATCGGCTGGCAAGGTTATGGCGTCAGTATTTTGGGATGTGCACGGAATAATATTCATCGACTATCTTGAGAAAGGGAAAACAATCAATAGCGACTATTATATAGCGTTGTTGGAACGTTTGAAAGAAGAAATCGCGATTAAGCGGCCCCATATGAAGAAGAAAAGAGTGTTGTTTCACCAAGACAATGCACCGTGTCACAAGTCGATGAAAACGATGGCAAAAATGTATGAATTGGGCTTCGAATTGCTTCCTCATCCCCCGTATTCTCCAGATCTGGCCCCCAGCGACTACTGGCTCTTCGCAGACCTCAAAAAGATGCTCCGTGGTAAGAGATTTGGCTCAAATGATGAAGTAATCGCCGAAACTAACGCCTATTTTGAAGGCAAAGAAAAATCGTTCTACAAAGGCGGTATCGAAAGATTGGAAAAGCGTTGGAATGATTGTATCTCCCTAAAAGGGGACTAGTTGATGAATAAAAACGAATTTTGGCAAAAAAATGTGTTTTAATTAGTTAGTCACACACATTATTGAACGAAGTGTTATGTCGATTCACCATCAAAATGTGCAAAAAGGGAGAAACTTTGGCTTTCCTTAAAAAAAGAAAACGTAAGCTTTCCAAACATATTTTTGCATATTTTTTGTTAAATTTGTTTTCAGAAACTTGTTATTTTAGAAAATATTTTACTTTGTTGCTCAGCGTAACGGTTTTTTTAACCCTTTCGACCCTAAAGTTGCCTGAGAGTAACTTCACCTATTTGTCATCTTATAGCAAAATCAATCGTCGATTTATGGGCTTAATTTAAGTAGGCACCAACAAATTAATATTTTTAGAAGTGAATTCAAAGTAAATTTCAAAAATGTTACTGTTATCCTCAAAATAATTTCCAATATTTTGCAGCGATATCCGGGAAAGTTTGTGTTCTAATTGAAGTCCACGAAATTGCGCGCATTTGATCAAAACCCTGTTTCTTTATAATGTTTAAATAAAATCAAAAAGTGATAATTTTGTATTTTTTCATAAATATTAAATAATTTTTGTGTAATTCAGAAATATAAATAAATAAATAATTACAAATAATTTGCAGCGATATCAGGAAAACTTTGTGTTCTAATTGAAGTCTACAAATTGGGCGCGTTTGATCAAAATCCTGTTTCTTTAATAATGGTTAAATAAACTAAAAAAGTGATAATTTTATATTTTTCATTAAACATTAAATAATTTTTTTGTGACTAAACAATATTGATACAAAATTTATTTAACCCGTTTTAAGCTAAAAATGTTCAAAAGTAAACTAACTCTAACAAAGAGATGTGGCGACTTCAAATGTCGAAGAAGTGTGCACATTCTTAGGAAAGTGTTTCCTGATATAAATACCAAAAAGTAATATCGTAATAAATTCGGGGTTAGAAAGGTTTAAGATACTTAAATACACTGCTCATGTATCAGTCTGAACTCTTAACATCAACCACACGAATACAACTTTCAGCCTTTCAACTACAAACATCTGCGCACCTTTTTGTTTCTATTTACATGCAAAACGTTTATTTGGTTTGCGCGTGTTTAGTTTTTCTTTTCGCTTCAATCAAGCAACAAATTTCTCATGCATAGCGGCATAAATATTCAATTCATGCGCAAATTTCAATATGAATGCGAACGAAAAGTATCCCATGTGCATTTCAGCGCAACACCAACAACAAATTGCTTATCTGTGTTTTGTTTTGTTCGCCCACGGACAGTGTTGTATTGTTTTTTGTTTTTGTTTTTCCTGAAGGGGAAACTTCTTGCGGCGCACAGCTCATTAACGCACAAAACACTCAATTTACACGCGAAGCCATAAAGGGTGCTGGATCAAGCAGCTCAACAGGCGCACAAGCAACCGAAGCACCGGCCAACGCAGACAAGTTTGTGCACAACGCCCCAACAATTCGCGACCACAAGTGGGTGAGAAGAGAGTGAGAAGAGAGGATGAAAATGTGGCGCCCCAAGGGGGAATTAATATATTTCCAAGCTGCCCAGCGTGTAGGCAGAAAAAAAATGCGTGTTGGAGCAAAAATGAAACATATGAACATACACACATAAAAACATATAAACGTGTTTGCATCGCTGCTCAGCCATTTATGAATATTTCAAATCCCAAATGTGAAAAAGCAACAAACAACAACAACAGCACCACAAAGGGCAGCAAGTAAAGTAAACGAGACGCAAGCAAAATGTGTGTGAAGTGTGAATAGCGATGGCGACTTGGCGCTTACTCGTACGACCAGTGCGTGTGTGTAATGGTGAGTGACCGGGGAAAGGGTACAGAAAAGGCATGCAACACTGTGGAATCACCTGTTGAGTGCCTCGACTTGTCGCACCGCACACGGCGCACTGGTGCTGCATGGCGAAAAAAGGGCGGAATTTTTCATTAAAAATCCTTTAAATCAACAAAGTGTGGTAAGGGCGCACAAGCACACACACACACACACACACACATAAATGTAGCTATGTGCATGTGTTGTACGTGTGGCGAGCTATGCATTGGCTCATTTATAAAATGCGAAATGTGTGTGCGAACGTGTAAATTACGTGCGATAAAATTACAAAATTTCGTATGCCCACCGAGCAGTGAAAGCGGGGCGGGAAAGCACAGTGCGAATGTGTAAAAGAAGTGTTGATGTTGTTGTTGTTGTTTTTGTGGCCAAATATATGAGTGGGCCAACTGGCTAATGTGCGTTGTGTTTATCTACAGACAGGCGCAGCTGCCCTTTTTGGAATGTACCTGTATGAGTGTGAGTGTGTGTGTGTGTGAAAGTGTATACGACGATTTATTGCACTTTGTGGTGCCAAACACACACACATACACACACCTGTCTGCCTGTTCAGCTGTGCCCGCAACCCTCATCAATGCTGACCGTTTGCTGCTCAATTTCTTTGCCTCTTTCTCCCCTTTCTGCCTTACAACGCAGCATGCGAGCGCACACAATGCTGAAAAGTTTGTGTGTGTCTGTGTTGTTTGTTTCTTTTATTCCCATCTGTTGTTGTTGTTTTGGTTTGTTTCACTGCTACTGTTGCTGCCGAACCACACTTGAGAAGCGATTAATTTTTATTAATAGTTTACGTAGGTAAGCCAGTCGTTGGAATGTAGGGAAAACTGACCCCAAGCAGCGGCCAGTGTGGCCAGCGGTAAGTAAAAAGTCTAGTGCAAAAAAAAGTAATATGGTCCATGGTAAATAATAGTTGTTACTGTTGACCATATGACTGGCCTCAGGAGAGCGTACAGTTATTTAAATTAAGTTGTGGTCATTTAATTTGAAGAAGATTCAGTTGACCTTAACCCTTCGCTGCATGGCATTGCATATATGCAATGTTAACTTTTTATAGATTTGGAAACTATTCTGTTCACTATTTTACAGTCATTCATTCTTCAGTTGTGTCTTTTATGTTAAAACATTTTATTACTAACGGAATTTCGCGAATAACATGGAAAGTATGTTAAAAAAAATCGAAAAACAATAATTGTTTGGATTTGGTGAAAGAGTTATGGTTATTGATGGCGATGGTGATATGGCGGTGGCCGTCGCTCAGCTGTTTATTGCGTTGAATTACGAGTATACAGTGACGCCTGACCTCTGTTCGACTCTCCGTAGTACTCCGTACTTTCATTTGGGCGGTAACGTTCTCACCAGAATACGGAAAATGTTCGCAAAACTTTTTTCATAGATACAGGAATTCAACAAAACTTCCTTTTTACCATCAGAACTCCACAAGCAACAAGAATTATATGACAAAAATTGTTTTCCTAAACGGAAATTAAATCATGCAACGAAGGGTTAAACTATGTGCACTATACTACTTGACATTTGTTGCACTATCAAACCTATCAGATGTGCTGTTGTTAATTTTATTCTATAGACTGAGTAAGGAATGCTGTTTGCTAAAAATTTTATTCTGTAGATTGAATAAAGAATGTCCATCCAAGTTTTATTAAAAATTTTTTGTATATGGTGTCAATGGCATTGTGCATGCCATTATAGGTCCCAAGGTCCTTTCTTTTAATAGGCTGTATGGTAAACTTACTCAACTTAACTACCAAAGTTTATTCATTCATTCATTATCTTAAACCTTATACTATCCCATAGTCACATTCAGTCTTTGATTATCTGAAACCTTATACTGTCCCCATAATCGCATTCAGTCACATTCTGAATCTTTTTAATAATCAAAGTTTTTGAATAACATTTATAACTGTCTTAGTCCTATTTGTACTGTCACGTTCATGCTAACTTATAAAAAGACCAAAAATTATATGCTACATATGTATGTAAGTGTTGTGCTCTATGCTTCCAAGAGGAGTGAAAAAGAAAAAATCTAAAAAAGAAAAATGTGCTAACCATTTGTCCTACCATATCGTATCGCCACCATTTATTTCTTGCCTTAACGTTCATTTAGTCATCTGTTTTATTGCTCGACTTCTCATTTGTAATATTCTCCTTTCTATTTTAAGTGTAGTCAGATGGTTAGACCTGCAGTTCACTCTTTCGTTTTTACTTTCATTTAAATTGTCTTCTATATTTTTTCAACCATCTTTAGCTGAAACTTTTCTCCCATCAACCAAGTTTTCCTAATGAAGACGAGTAAGAAACTATAAGTCACTTCCTTTATCACTGCAAGGCCCTCTAAACGAAGGTGGAAATCCTTAGGCTCTGCTTTCTCCGACAACTAGGACAACCTCAGATCAGTAAACATAAGAGATTTGTTGGCGCTTTTTGCGGCCTAAGTGTGTGTTTCGGTGTCCCGTGCCCAGGCAGCCACTTTAACATAACCTAACCTAACCTAACTTTCCATCTTATCCGAAATAATCTTGTTCGTCTCAATCTTCTTATTCCCATATATCATTCAAACATTTGTCTTATTCTTCATCTTATCTTTCATTCAATCAGATCTATCTTTCATCTCCTCACTCAATCATCTGTCTCATTTTTCATCTTATCCTTCATTATTCAGTCAGTTCTATCTTTCATCTTTTCATTCAAACATCTGTCCCATTCTCCATCTAATCCTTCACTATTCAGTCAGTTTCTTCATTCATCTCCCCACTTAATCACATTCTTCATCTTATCCTTCATTATTCAGTCAGATCTATCTGTCATCTTCTCAGTCAATCATCTGTCCCATTCTCCATCTTATTCTTCATTTTTCAGCCAGTTCTATCTTTCATCTTTTCATTCAAACATCTGTCCCATTCTCCATCTTATCCTTCACAATTCAGTCAGTTTCTTCATTGATCTTCTCAGTCAATCATCTGTCACATTCTCCATCTAACCGTGCGTGCTATGATTAGTTTAACCTTCGGAGAACATACCTGATTTTTTAATCATCCGTGAAACTTTTGGTCAGTTATAGCCTGTTGTCTTTAGTTCGCCTATAATTCTACAAATATTAAACCAATTCAGGGGTTTCCTTGAACACTGAAATATACTTTAAAAAATCGCGGGAAAAATAGGTATTGTTGCTTAGAGTATGGGTTCCCATGACCAACTGTGCTCTCCGAAGGTTAATCGCTTGTTCTATTCTTCTCCATATAGATCTTCCTATCGGCCATGAATTCGACTATTTTATGGCTCATTCCTATGGTGTATTATACAATCAGTTGTCTGCTTCATCTCGTCCTTTATCGTATACAATTTTTTGTATGCTGTTCTATAGTCTTATTTACTACTTATCACAATAGATCTTTTAGGTCGCAGTGCACTCCTTTCAACTATAATAATAATAATCCATCTTATCATTCAAGCTTAAGTCTTATTAATCATAAATCTTTTGAATTTATGTATTAACGTTCTTAATGCGTATTCTGTGGTTTTTATATGGTTTGTTTATTTTCAGTTATCCGTTCATCATTACTATTGTATTCTATTGCATCATGTGTAATTGCACCCAAAGTATTGTCTATCCTACTGTCTGTAATCTTTTTGTCTCTTAGTCTATCTTGTCGAACATCTAATTTGTGATGTATCGCTTGTGCCATCCTTCTATGGGTTGAATGTTTTATGGTTCATTCAATGATCAAATAAATTGCTCCTTTGTCCTTTCTATAGCCAGTTGTATACCCCGAGCTGAGCTGTACGGTAGGTATGTTTCCTTATTGTCGTTTCTATCTTCATACTTGGTTGTTTTGTTATTCATCTAATCGTTTATTACATCAACGAAACAATATACAATACAATAGACATAACGTAGCCTTCTTGTTTTCGTTGGTTTATTGTTTGTGGTATCGACCTGAAATCCCTCCTTCAACCTAAAAGCTTCACGTTTTAAGTATTTATTTTTTGTTTATTTATAAGAATCCATGACAGCAACTGGGGCCTTGTTAGCCATCTTTTATATATTTGTCTTCTGATCTGTATTAAGTTTTATCCAATCATTGCAAATGTTGTCCAACATGAAAGTTATGTGTTGTTTGGGTCTCCAAACTGTTCTTTCAATGCATCTTGGCTAAATGAGTGCTGTCTCAAGTGATCTGTCGATGCCACCACTAATCCCTTCCTTTCCTTATCCTCTTGTACTAATGTTCCCCCTATTTATGCTCCGGTTTAGGCCGTTGTTCTCGTTCAATGTTTATTGTTATTCCTGTTACTTGTTATTCTGACCGCAACAAATAAACAACTCCCAACACCCGATATCAACCGTCTATTTATTTCCCTCGCTCCGCGACGAGTCGATTTAAACACATCTTACCTTATCTTAGACAACCATTAAAAAAAAAATTCCTAATAATTTCTGCAATCTGAAGTGAAGCATTTAATGTTTTACCAATCTACCGATTTAGCGTCTTATTAAGTGAATATAATTAATACTTATAATTTCCAACCTCTACAAACAAAGCATACTTTCGAATTTAATTTTCCACACTGCACACTCTCGACTTTTTATTAATTTTACCTCATTTACAACGAATGCAAATATCCACCGAAATGCTAAATTACTTGTTCGCTTAGGCAGCCGCTCTCCCCTATGCTCATTACTTATGTACGTCATTTCCAAGTGCAATCGGTGCGCGCGCGGTAACAAATTATCCAACGTTTAAAGTGTTTCACCTTAAATTATTTGAGCCACCATATCCTGACGCCCCGCATTCAGCTGACTGCCACAAATTTCCTGCACTCTCATTTTCTTGTTGCAGACATGCCACAGAAATCAACAACAACAACAGCATTGGCATTGGATGATGTGGCCAGAAAAAAGTGCAAGTTTTAATTTGCCACCAATGATGCTACTGTGTCGGTATGTGGCTGCCTTTCATGCAATTGGGAATTTATGCGACGTAGCATACTTTGGGGCGCCAGTACAGTGCAAAAAATATCATTGAGCAGCAGAAATTGCAGAAAGAATGACAAACTAAAAAGTCAAATACAAATAAATGTGCAAGTAAAAAAGTAGCAACGCACAAAACTGTAAAAAAATAGTTAAAAAATACAAAAACAATAAAAATAAAATAAAATCATGCACGCTTGGCGGGCAACGCATTAAAACTGCAGCGCGCGAGTCATTATGGCGAAAATGTGGATTCAGTGCACAACAATGACACCAACAAATACAACAATAACAATAAAAACAACAAGCGACACAAAATAAATGAATGTTTGTGTGGGTGTGTGTGTGTTGTAGAAGAACTCACACACACACATACAAGTAGAACAAAAAACCAATGAAGTCGAGAAAGAAATATGTTACACGTGCTGTTGCTGATAGTCTTTGTTGTTGTTGTTTTTATTATTATTGTTGTTGTTGTTGTCTGCCGTAAAGCCGAATGTCACCATATTTTTTAATCGGCATTAAAAACGCCGCTCACTGCACTTTTTGTTCGCCGCTGCAGCTACTTGCACCCACATCCGCCCAAAAGGGAGTAAAGGGGGCGAAGGCTAAAGGGACACAAGCCACCAAAAAGGACATACGAAAACGTGGTTAAAAGTGCAAAGCAATTACAACTCGTTTTTAAAAAGTGTCAGAGTAGTGAGTTGAGGGGGTGGGAAGGGCGGACAGTCGGGGGCGCCAGTCGGAGGGATAAAGCAACGTGTCCGAGCGTAGTCTATTAAATGGATAAAGTCGCATGTGCGCGGCAGCGGCAGCGGATATAATAAGCGCCGCTTAATGTTGCCATTTTTTGTTGTTGTTGTGCGCCAGTGTTGTTGTAATTGCTGTGTTTTTTTGCGTCTTTCGCACTTACAAACTTATATCTCTGTAACTACTGTTGCATTGTTGTTTTGTTATATCGTGTTGTTGTTGTTGTTATTATATGCAACGCTTAAGCTGGGTCAGCTGAATTTAAGCGACCATCGTCGTCGTTATTTATTTGGAGCTTATTTTGCGCGCAATGCCAGTTTAAGTGTCGCCATTCAGTCATTGGGGGGAGAAGAGAAAGGCAACAAGGGGGCAAAGCTGATGGCAGCCAAATTAATTTTACTTGCAGTTCTTTTTTTTCGGAGAATTGGGAGGTGTTGTGAAAATAAAATCAATTTTGCTTGCATGAATATTTGAAATTGAATTTTCTACTGAAAATTTAATGCAGAGTTTGTGCGAAAAACTAAAATATGTAAATTTGTAGAAATTTAATTTTGCTGCATTGAAATTTTGCACTGAAATAGAAATTTAAAGAGAATTTCAATTAAACATTTAATGGAAATAACACTGCAACAAGTGAAGCTAAAACGAAAACATGAAATATAAATTGAGTTTAAAAGTTGGTTATGTGTGCGTGAGATATAAATGAGTTAAAAATGGTATGAAACATTTTTGAAATTTAAAATGGAAAATAAGTTAGTTAAAAATTTAATAAAAAAAATGAATACATTATTTAAAAATATAAAGAAAATATATAATCGTCGAATATGAATTTTGTATTTACTATTTTTCAAGTGAATTCTTTATTAAATTTTTTCAAATTTATTTACTTATTAATAAAAAGATATTGTTACGAAAATTACCTCTCTAAGTTCGTATCTGGATTGTGTTTGAAAAACAAAACTACTTCAATTATTCAGCGCAAAACGCAGTCAGAAACCAATAATCACTTTATTTACAGATTTACACTTTGCTTGTATCTACACTTGTTACTACTTTGCTTATTCAAGTAAGATTCGACCCTCTGCGCTGCACACTGCTGCCTTTTATACCTGTCTGATTATCGCGCCCGCTGTTCTAGCACATTCCAATTGGACAATCTTTGACCATTCTCGCACAGCTCATCCCCTTCGCGAACCATCCTTGCCATATCGGAATTATAGCAAGTTTGCCGAACTTTAAAGTGCGTGCCTAAAAGTATGCCCGTAAAAGCATTCATGCATAGCACAGCAACAGAGTGCCTCATCGTTACAATATGAATTCTTTACTTACTATTTTTCAAATTAATTTTTCAAGTTAATTTTGTAAATAAAATTTTGTAAAATAATTTACTGATTAATAAAAAGTGTGAATTAATTTTCAATTAATTTTGTTTTAGGAACAATGTCAAATAAAAAAATATACAGTAAACACTAAATTTTCAGTTTTCAAAAATTTAATAATATATAAGTAGTAACATAACGTATGCGGAATGAAATATGAACTGATTTCCAACCACCATTCCAATTATTAAACAAATAGCAATAGAAAAACTAAATATGGGAAAAGTAACGGTACTATTCCCGCAATCATTCGACTGGATATCAACTCAACGGATAACAGTTAATCGCAAAAATGTCATTGTCGGAATTAGGACGTCACAAATTGATTTGTAAATTTTGTGAAAAAAATCCAGACAAGGGGAAATATGAGATTTTTTTTCATTTTTCTGAAATGCAATTTAAAAAGATATTTATTTAGAAAACTATTACGGCTTTTAAGAGTTGAAAAACGTTTGAAAGAAAACGCGGCTCCCGTAAAAAGTGTGCTTTGCAGAGCAGCCAATGTCGGGCTAAATTAAAAGCAGAAATCGTGGGTCATTCAGCAAAGTCGTATCGTGCGTTGGCGAAGAAGTATCTTGTTAGTTAGAAAACTATAAAAAAGTATATAGCAGACATGGGAGTTGTCAAATGTGCAAAAAAAACTGTACCAGCAGTCTTTGAAAGGCAGTCAGTGATAATTAAACAACGGCTGCGTGCTCTTTCACAAAATTTGTTTGCTGCTAATTCAACGTACGTTTGTATAATGGATGATGAGAGTTATTTTACAGTAGAAGGACACGAATGGGTCCCCAAACATTATTTCAAGCTTCCTGGTTCTAATCCACCTGATAATGTCATCAACATTACCAAACCAAAGTTTCCCAAAAAGGTTTTATTGTGGCTGGCGATAAATGAGCGTGGCATCAGCGAGCCTGTGTTCATAAAATCAGGCTTAGCTGTAAATGCTATTGTGTATATTGATAAATGTCAACGTGTTCTTAGAAATTTTATCAATAAGTATCATAAGAATGATAAAACAATCTATTGGCCGGATTTGGCATATGCCCATTATGCCGGTGCCACACAGTCTGCTTTGGAACATTTAAGCATTAAATTCGTATCTAAGCAGGAAAACCCCCCAAACGTTCCATAGCTAAGGCCCATTGAAAGTTTTTGGGCAAATTAAGAAAGAAATGTTTACGGGAAGGGTTATAAACCAAAAAATGTGGACCGCCTTATTTTTTAAATTAAAAGAGAACTGGCCAAAATAAATACAGAGGGGATTTAAGAGACAATGCGTAAGGTGCCGCAAAACATAAGGAAAGCCGACCGTTGTGGAAATGAATACTTTTTGTAAAATTACCTTAAGTTATGTACTTTAACCTGTTTTAATACCAAGTTCCTAATAAGTGAAACAAAGATTTTGTTATTGTTAATGTGCCAGTTCGTATTTCATTCCGCATACGTTACGAAGGTTTTTTACTATTTTTTAAATTAATTTTTTATGAAAATTTTTCAAATTAAGTTACTATTAATATAAAACTGTGAACTACTTTTCAATTAATTTTCAACAAAAAATTATATTAAAAAATGCTTCGAAAATCAATTGGAAACTAAACAGATATAAATTTTTTTGTATTATTTTAATTAATTTTTTTATCTAAATTATCCAAATTAGTTTACTTGTTAATACGAAAAAGTAAGAATAATTTATCAATTAATGTTGTTTCAGAATAATTCAAAATGGGAAAAATATAGATAGTAAACCATTAATTTTTGCTGCTTGAAAAAATAATTGAAATAAAAAAAAATAAAATAAAAAAATAAAGTAAAATAAATTAAAATAAAATAAAATAAAATAAAATAAAATAAAATAAAATAAAATAAAATAAAATAAAATAAAATAAAATAAAATAAAATAAAATAAAATAAAATAAAATAAAATAAAATAAAATACAATAAAATAAAATAAAATAAAATAAAATAAAATAAAATAAAGTAAAATAAAATAAAATAAAATAAAATAAAATAAATTAAAATAAAATAAAATAAAAAAAAATAAAATAAAATAAAATAAGATAAAATAAAATAAAATAAAATAAAATAAAATAAAATAAAATAAAATAAAATAAAATAAAATAAAATAAAATAAAATAAAATAAAATAAAGTAAAATAAAATAAAATAAAATAAAATAAAATAAAATAAAATAAAATAAAATAAAATAAAATAAAATAAAATAAAATAAGATAAAATAAAATAAAATAAAATAAAATAAAATAAAAAAAAATAAAATAAAATAAAATAAAGTAAAATAAAATAAAATAAAATAACATAAAATAAAATAAAATAAAATAAAATAAAATAAAATAAAATAAAATAAAATAAAATAAAATAAAATGAAATAAACTAAAATAAAAGAAAATAAAATAAAATAAAATAAAATAAAGATAATAAAAATAAACAAAAAAAAAATAATGAAAATTTCTAAAAAATATGAAAAGTTCCAAAACATCGTGTTTTAATATTTAATTTTTTGAGAGAAAATTAAAAAAGTTATATTATAATAATGAAACTTATTTAATATATTTATAAAATAACCAACAAAATCATACAAGTATGCAAACATTTTTTTCTTAAGTATTATTTTATTTTTGTTTTTATTATTAATTAATATTTTTATTATTTATATTTTTGTTTTAAAATTATTTATTCATTTTTTTATTATTTCTTTTTTTCTTAACAAATATTTTTATTTTCGGTATGTAAATTTTAAGTTTCTATAACTTCAAACAATGACAATTTTATTTTCTCTTCAAAAATAAAATGTCTCCACGTTGCTTTGAAGCCAAATTCTGACGCGTTGCACAGCCAACCAACCAACTAAATTTTGCTTTAAAACAAATGTGTAAAATATTCCATGCAACCCGCTCGTGCGCCATCTTCATTCTTTCCTGTTATCTTTGGCTGCCGCACAAAATGGCAGACACTGCTACTAAATTGCAGATTTGTTGTTGCATCGACCGTTGTGAACTCGGCTCAGTGGAGCTGCACTTTGGTTGGGTTCAAACTCAATCACAAGCGGAGTTGAGCGGATTACACGTTGGCTGACAGGGCTTACCGCGTTCTATTCAATTTTTTCCCACAACTGACACTTGTGTTGGCTCGGCAGTGCACTCGTTTTGGGGTGGCGGTGGGGCAGAAAAGAGGTGCAGTTACTTTTACTACTATTTTTGTTTTTAACTGAGAGTTACTACTATATTTACTGAGATTTTTGTTGGAATTAATGTGGTTCAAGTGTCTTTTACAAGCTGAAAAATGGAGCGAATCTTCATAGCCTCAGAGGATATCAGAGTTGAACTTGTTCAACAGGTTATCGAACATCTCTCGGGTGTTAAATCCAATCAGAAACCTACTATTTCTTACTACACTACAACAATATGGACTACTTCTGTTTTTTCCTTCTATTTACAACTTTACTTATTCTCTTTACAACTCTTCCACTCTCGTCACTACATACTGGCATTATGTATGTAGTGACGAGAGTGGGTAGTGATGAGAGTAGTACATTGTGGCTGCTGCGTTTTTCATAACCTTTCCATGCTGAATACACTATGCAACAAAAACAACAACAACAACAAACAACAACAAACAACATAGTGGTAACACCAATAATAGTTAGTAGTAGTTGTGTCTAACGGAAGCAGCGAAAAAAAACTGAAAACGATGTCACGAATGTCGAATTTGTTGCTGACACATAACAGTAACAACAACAACAACAATATGAACAAAAAGCATGAGAAAAAAATCACAAGAAGCAACAGAATGAAAGCACAAAAATATCAATGATAAAAATAGAGCAAAAGGAACAGAAAGGAGAAACGCTTTTCTATTTTCATAGCAAAATTTTCCTATATTCAAACATGTCTGAGGGTGAGCGGGTGGTGTTTGTTTTGACGGGTTATTGAAAATTATTTGAAGCTGGCACACTTTTACAAAGATATCAGAGATTTGTGGAGGAGTAGCACTGTTTAAAAAAATGTAATGCCTTTTCAAACAGCTTTGGAATGCAAAAAAACAGAATCACTCTTAATTCTCTTCCAAGAAGAAAATTACTGATAGTTGTGTGTGTTTTGCTTGTAACGGCATCCTGATTGAGGTGAGTTGAAGCAATACTAAAATTTGTCTACATGTCGATTTGTGTAAAAGACAAAAAAGCATTTTTGTGAAACGGTACTAGGAAGAGTTTCAATTGAAGTGAAATGAAGCCAGATTTGCTTAACACAGCACTTCACAGTTTACCCTCAACTAAAAATCGTTTAACTCACAGGTTTGTGTGTCTCAGACCTTTTCTGTGGAACTTTTTTTTACGATATTTTAGAAATTGTTTACAAAATATTTAAGTACAATATTGAGAGCTAATTGAGTGCAACAAAGTATGAAAAGCAGCAAATTGTTTTTGCAGGTTTGGTTAAATTTGGCAATTCAGAATTTTACAACACTTAGTTATTCCTGTTCATGAAACCATTTAACTCTTTTTGTATTTGTTGATATTGTCAGTGGGAGTTTTTTTTTCACTTGAGTATTCAAGTGTGATAATTTAATTTAGGAAAATTCCCAATAATCTGTCTCTGATTTTAAATAAAAATAAATAAACAACAGATTCGCATTTAAAGTTTGCTTTTTAACTTAAAGATTTCCAATTTTCAATTTATTTTATTTGACTATTTTTTAGTGGGAATTCAAGCAAATGTACAGAAGTAGGCTAACTTTCTTCTAATCTCTGTGCTGTTTGTTCTGTGATACAACAGAAACGAAAGCTGTCTGGTGCTGTTCGTAATATTAATAGCAGAGAACGTAATGTTAAATTAACAGTGACCTCTTAACATTTTGGAATTTGTATGAGAGGCGCGTTCTGTATTACTGTTTATTCTGTGCTCAAACCTATGCACGCAGATGCAAATGTTTTGCAATATTTTGCGAAAAGCGAAATGTTTGAGCTATGTTGCGTGGGTAGTTTGAGTTATTCGGAGCAACACTGATCGTTTGGGGAACGCAAGAAAGCAGTTCAAACTTAATTATGTTCATTCAAGTGTCAGATGTTCCTATGCAAACAACACAGTGTGATGACGGAACAAATTTTACTCAACAAAAATCAGTGAATCGCAGTGAAATTGAAGTAGTGAAGTAAATTTTTAAATAGGACGAAAGCAAAACAGAATTTTTAAGAGAGAGATTTCACTTTTGTTTTTGAAGAAAATAAAGCAAAGTACAACATATGTGATTTTGAGTTTCAAGGAAATTATTTGACCAACCAGAACAGCAGAGACGATCAGCGAGGTACTCGAGAAGAAAACCAATAGTTGTGGCCGAGTTCTGCGAAAAGGATGTCAAGGCAGCATGCGTTCAATTGGTAATTAATGTTAGGATACCTTTTGCTATACTGGACTTGAAGCCATTCAAACTATTAACAACGCATATATTCAGTGGCCTCGATGAAATAAACATTATAACGGAAGAATCAGCTCAGCTCGACGGACTTTTCTAAGGCTTTCGATAAAGTTGACCATTCAATCCTCCGCCAAAAACTACAATTTTATGGGGTTGGTGGCAAACAAGGATATACTCAGGAAATCGAAGAGGCACTGAACAATTTCGAGGTATCTAACAAACAAAAATATACTGCATAACCACGGACAACGGGTAAATCCATTGAAGTATTGAAAGAAAACGATAGCCAGTACATCTACTGATGTGGTCGAAGACATTGATTGAAGGTAGGTAGGTAGGTTAGGCTGGCTGACCCTCGGGGGGTCTCACATAGACCATGTTGGTCCATAGTGGTACCAGAAAGGTTCTGGAGCTTCAGACCTGTATGTAGTTTGTCAAAAACGTTTTGCCAAATCTAAGTAAGTCGCTGCTGTTTTGTTCCGCGACTCTTTCCAAGGAAGGGAACGACGCGGATCCGAGGCAGCTGACCCGTGATCTGTAGAGAGCAGGGCAGTGGCACAGCAAATGCTCCAGGGTACCCTTGGCACTGTCTTCACCACATCTTGTGCATGCATCACTTGGTACCAAGCCAAGTTTGGCAGCGTGGGACGGTGTGAGACAGTGTCCCGTGAGTATCCCGGTCAATAGTTTGCAATCATCTCTTCGGAGTACAAACTCTGTGTTGTTGACATTATGTTCGCGAAGCATGATTTTTGCTGTCCTGTGAGATGTAGATCTCTCCCACATGGACGCCGCTTCACGAATCATATTCTCTTCTATTTCCGTCTTGAGCGAATTGACATTGATTGAAAATCACTTGCTTTTTTATCGAAATCGCATCGATTAGCAAAAACACTTGGATGTCCTTCTAACAGGTAAATTATTTGTCTAATTTGACATTTAGAAATGTGTATTAAAGTGAGCTCAATTTTTATTGTACGTTTATTTATTCGAGTCAGGGCTTGCTACAGCCAGAGAGAGACGAACCAACACGGTGGAATTCCACATACACTATTCTGAAGACTGAGAACTGTACTTCAGCGACTTTTACAAACTTTGGCTCGAAATGAATTTGACGATAAAGGTAAAATGTTTAGAAAAAGGGGAAAGCATTTTATTAGAAAATCCAAATATTGTTTTCGACTCCGACAAATCTTGGCGAAAGATCTCATGCGGTTAATGATGACTGGAAACCAATTAAAGCAGCACATTCGACAAATTCATATGGTTACACAAAAAGTAAGTAAAATTCAGACGCCATTGAACCTAAATTGTAGTTAAAGCCAAAAACACAAAATTAAATTTCCCTTAAATGTCTAATATCACAGTGGAAGGTTAATTAGTTTGCAGAAACGTAAAATAAAGTGAAATAAAATAAAAATAAAATAAAATGAATTAAAAATAAAATGAAATTAAAAAAATAAAATAAAATCAGTAACAGTTATTCCCTTAATTATTTCAACTACGGGTATAACTACAACAAACTTCGGTTAATACCCACATAACAAGTCTAGACCTTGATCCAACACTACACGCAAAATTCCAAAAAGCAATAATTTGAAAACAGTACAAATCACCAAAAATTTAATGCAACAATAAAAATTCATGTAAATAATTGTAAATAAATATATAACTTCATAACATCTAATAGATTAAATAGTAGATAACTAATATTTATGTCTGTATGTATTATCATAGTCTGTAATTTTATATATTAGACTAAATAAATAAATGAAATAAATTACTAACAGAAAACTAAACACAATAGTTTTGAAGTGACTTGCGGTTCGCTTATCTCCGCCATATTCAATTGTATTGGACTCCACCTCGCGCGGTATGTGGGGGAGAGAGGTCGTGGAAAATAAAAAATGAAATAAATTCAAAATCGAAAAGAAATGTTATTTGTGGAATAATAACAAAAAAAAATCGAAAATAATTGTTATTAAACGTTTTAGTTATAACTTCTTTATTTACTCGGCACCTCCGGCTCTCGATGCATTTGGATTTTTACTTATTTTCGTTTTGCTCGTTCGCCGGTTGGTTCAAGAAGAAAGCAATCGTCACCTTGTTGCTAAATCCTCGATCAGCCAACCGGGTGACTCACATAAAACAATTTATCCTGTGTTGCCACCTTATGGTATAACCAGTGTTTAACTATTCTGTTCAACTATAGATTACAAAGGTTTTTAAAATATAAATAAAAAATTATTCCTATTTTATAGAAGAAATGTATTGGTATATTTTTTTAAATAGTTGTATGACCTTTCCTTCATAGTAAATTTTTCAAATATAGTTTTCATAAATAATTGGTATTTCCGGTCACTGCTCAAAGAACGTACTATACATGAAAATAGTTTAGAGGAGCGGGGGAGAGCGGCGCAGCATAATTTGGATTAGCACTCGGAGTCTCTAGGCGGTGCCCCAAAATCGTCTGGGCAAAGATTCTTGCAATAGGGCTAATAGTTGACTATCCTGTCGGGTAGACAAGCAGCTATTCAAGCGTTTTCATTTCATGTCATGAATTCTAAATGTATCTGAGTGTACTCGAACAACCTTAATGACTTGGGAAGAAAAAAAAGTACTTTGTATTCTGTACTTTGTGTTGGAGGAAACAAAGTTTTACGAAGCAATGAACTGCAACCGCTTTCAGAAGACTCAGAACTCTTCATTGGAATAGGATCCCATACAATATTGGGGAAACTAAAAACGAATGCGGGAACCGGAGGGCTTTTAAAGCGCCGCTTAAGTCTCCTTTTCACCTGTCGTATTCAGTTATCAGTACAACGAATCACAAGTCGCAACTTGTTGGTTGAGAAGTTGTTGGTTCGAGTCCCAACTTTCACTACGTTTATTCGTTAAAAAGCAAGAAATATCAAAATAACTCTACGCCAACTTTAAATCGCCAATTCGAAGCGACAGTAAACTAATTAAGCCGCTTTTCCGAAATGGATTTAAAACAAAATCAAAAATTAAAACAATGCCGCAGTGCCGTTGGCGTCGATAATGTTGCGTATTAAATTTCACAGCACGCAACGTTGCGTTCAAACTGTGTTGCCGAAGTCTATTCCCCTCACTGAGAAAGGTGAGTTTGGAGGTCATGTGGCGTGCGGCCGTACACTCAGTCGAAAGTATGCGCATTGTTATTGTGATAATTTACACCTGAAGCAGGGGGCACTAACAGCGCCAGTGTTGCCATGATAACTTAAAAGTGCGCGCGCGCTCATTTGTCTTGTTGGCATTAAAAAGTTTTCCACTTGTAAACAAGCGTTGAAAATGTGCCATCGAAGGTGGTCGACAGTGGGGGGGGGGGGCGGAGGGGGGTTCGTGAAGATGTGGCCATTAGAGAAGCTGGCGAGTTGGCGCGTGAGCGGGTCAAAAGGAGCGAAAAATACAATTTCGAATGCTGCAAAAAGTTTTGCACGAAACGTACTTAATTAATTACTGATGGGATGGACGGGTGGGTGGGGTTTGCGGGGCGTGGACTGGTTGAAGTAAAAGTAAAAATAAAAGTAAAAGAAAACTAGCGAGAAGTGATGAAAGGGTAAATGATTTGCGTAGCGTTGGGACTTTCGAGATTGAAAAATAGGGTACGGGGAAACTAACTGTAAAAAGCAAAAAAGTGATGAAGAAAAAGAAAAGAAGAGAACGAGTAGGCGTGAAAAATGAGGCAGAATAATTCAAGAAAACAATATAAATGAGATGAGTTGGTGTAAGAAATTGAAGAGATATATAGGAGAAAATTAAGACAAATATAGGTGGAATGAACTGGAATTGAATAAAGAAAATGAAATATGAAAAAAATGTTCAATGAGATGAGTTGATGTGAGAAATTAAATTGACATATTAAAGAAAAATGTGACAAATATAGATAAAATGAACTGGAATTAAAAAATTAAAATCTTGAAAGAGAAAAGGATTCAGTGAAAATAAGACAAATTGAGTTCAGAGATACACATTTTCAATGAGATGTGTTGGTGAAAAAAAATGAATGGAAGTATTCGAGAAAATTCGATAAATTTAGTTGAAATAAACTGGAATTAATTATAAAATTAAAATCTTAAACTAAGTTTAGAGAAACAAATATTAAACGAAATGTGTTGTGAAAAATTAAAGCGACATATTAGGGAAAAATTCGATAAATAGTTAAATGAATTGAAATTAACTAAAAAATGAAAATCTTGGGAGAGAAAAGACTAAGCTTAGAGGAAAAATTACTAAATGAGAATTGTTTGTGTTAACAAATTGAATAAACATAGAGAAAAATTTGAAAATATTTTGTGGAAATTAATTGAAAATAAAAAAAGTGAACGTGTGGGGAGAAAAGTTGATTACGTTGAAAAAAGTTTAATGAAAGTTTAAGAAACTGAGTAGTGAAGTAACTAAGAGCGACTTTCCATGATTCTACTTTGCATAGTGTTGGTGTTACTTGCTCGAACTTGTTCGAACAACATTCCTCAACTCAATACTTTTATTATTTAACATTGTAGGTAATAGTTTTTTTATTATTGAAAGTGAAGACTTTTCGCTGCCATGGACACTCAACGCATGGCAACAATAACTTCAGTTAAAAAAAAGGGCTGCACCTCAAAGCGTTAATGCAGCGCGCACTTTCCGGCCAACAGCGAATGCCACAATTTTATGACAGCGCCAAACCAAAATTGAAAACTTCATTAAAATGCGTTGCCGCCGCCGCCATCAGCAAACGTCAGCCAGTTTCACTTTGGTGTTCGCTTTTCGCCGGCACGCGACCGCCAACAACGTTTTGAATAATTCAAAATCACAGCAACGCCGCGGCAACTGGTTTCTCTTTTTTCGTCTCACTTTGCGCGCGAGCGCGAAATTCTGCCGGCAAACTTTTGCCACCGCACAATCGATTCATTTCCGCTTTTATTTTGTCCTTTTTTTGGTTTCTTTGGGTTTTGTCACTTTAGTGCAGCTGTCAGCGTGCCGCAACGTGGAAATTGAAAAGCGCAACTACAACTTTAGCGACGGCGACAATAAAACGAAACAAAATCCGATAAAAATAAAATAAAAAAAATAAAAATAAAGCAAAGAAAGCGTAGCTGACGGCAACCCTGAGGTCATGAAATGCCAACAAGCGTTGTGGTTGTTGTTGTGATTTGCTGTTGCTATTTATTGTTGTAGTTCTTGGCGTTCGCGCCACTGTTGCTCACTGCAGCTGTCACTGGAGACGCATGCAGTGCTCCAAAATAATTTCCAATTGAAAATGTTTGACAGCGCGCGAGCGTTTGGTGCCCAGCGTTGCAATGCCAAAACTACTAAAGGCGCAATGAGTTTGACGAAAAAACGTACTAAAAAAATTGTAGTAAAAGTACTAAAACGCGCTGCAATGGCGTCGAGCATGAGAAGCTTAAGTTTGGCTGGCAGCCACCTTCAGGTGGCAAACGTCTGCAAGACAGCTACAACAAAAAAAATAAAATAAACACAACAACAACAACAATAATGTTGTAAAAAGAAATAAAAGCAGAAGAAGAAGAAGAAAAACAATCACGTCGACTGCTTTCAACGTTGCTGATGCGGCAAAATCGATGCGGCTGTTGTTATCGAAGTGCGCGACGAGACTTTGGGGACCGACAGACAGACAGCTAAGTGTGTGCGCGCCATTTTATGTTTAGCTACGCAGAAAGTGGGCATGGTTGGTGGCGTGTTTGGCGTAAGTAGTTGTTGGCTGGTTAGCTCGCTGTGTGTTTGTGTTGTTGTTGTTTTGTTTTGGTTCGTAGCTTCATTGGTTGTTGACTTTGATTTTATTGCTTGCTGGAAATGCGAATTGTGCGCTGAAATGTTGCCGTTCTTGCCTTATTTGATTTCGTTGCGTTGTTTAGTTTACGTCGTCGTCGTCAGTCGCTGATTTTCATTATAGTTATTTGCTATTTATTTGATTGTTTTGTCGTTTTTCAATTTATATTCTTCTAGTTGTGATTGCTTGTGGAAGGTTTTAGAGTATTTGTCGTTTATTTTTTGTCTTTTTTTAAATCCTATTTTCTTAGATTGAAATGTTTTTCATTAATCTCAGTTTTCATGCCTTTTTTGTTGTTATTTTTCTTTGGGCCCTTTTGCTGCTTTGAAAACTCTACACTTGGGTGCTGAACTTATTCACATTGCTTAGCTTTCTGAGAGCATATTTCTGATTTGGAAAACCAATTTGAACATCAAGTGGATTGTCTGTTCGCCTATTCTTTTGTTTGTACCTCTGCCCAGCTATTTGTTTAGCCTTTCAGCTATTCAGCTATTCAATGTATTTGTCCATCTGATTGTCAATACGAATGTCTGTTCATTTATTCATTTATTTGAACGTCTGTGTGGTTGTCCTTACATCCTTTGTTCTGTTTTACAATCAACCTGTCCGTTTGCTTAAACGTCTGCCAATCCATTTGTTTGTTGAATCTGCTGAATTTTGTGTATTTTCTTAGTTGCTCAAGCGTCTGGAAATTTATTCATTTAATTTTTACACTCACCTGTTTTGGATTCGATTTTAATGGGGTTTAAAAAAATATGTTAAAAATTGAGCGCATTGTAGAGCAACAATATGGGTATCAAATGAAAGAAAAAATGCTTAAAATCTTAGAAAATTTAATATTTTGGTGCAAAAGGACGAAGAGGAACACAGTTTCTATGCCGTTCGTGAGTCAATTTCAAAAATTGTTTAAAAGGTTTTGTTGTTTGTTGTGCCATCCTTGACACAAGTTTCTTTGTTAAAACTCTATTTAACTTACTATTTGACTTTTCACTTCATATAAATTATTATAAACACTGAAAGTGGACTAGCAAAAACTATGTTTATAGCTCGAAATATAAAAAGTTGGTCAAAATCATTTACATCTTATCTTTTCTTCTTCTCATTTCAAAGTTTCTTTTTCGAACTGTTTAAACTTATTGTCGCTGATTTTCATTTGGTTTCTATTTAGTTTATTGCTTCCTCTTTCTTGCTAAATCGTCTTTGTAAACTTTTTTCGCTTACTTTCTTTTTTAATTTTCTCTCAAGTTGCGTTTTTTTCCACCAAATGAAGCTCGACACATATCCTTGCAGCGGCAAAGATTTTTATATTCCTTTCGCTTATACACTCAGCGCTGTCGTCGTACGCTTGCACACGTATCAAATGACAATTTACCTCCAACAACAATAATGGCTTGAAATGTCAAGCAATAAAAAGATGCGAATGTGACTTGCAGTGACATTTTATTGTTTTTCCAAGTCTAGAATTACAGCAAAAACAATGCACATACAACAACAAAACAGAAATACGCATTGCAATTTGAGTTTCAATATCAACAGAGCGCCATTTCGCTGCTTTATTACATTTGCCAACGTGGCATAAAGTAGTACAGAAGAAGAAGAAGAAGAAGAAGAAGAAGCAGAGAAGCATCTCACGTTTTCAAGGCGCTTGTACACTCTAATCTGACAACTGAGTAAATGAGTGTAAAATGCGCCACTGCAGCATAATTAAAATGCAACAAATACGTTTTTTCTTAAAGTTCGAAACTTGAACTTAATTGCCAAAGTTTTAAAATTATTTGCATTTATGCCACAAGTATTGGTCGCGCTTGCTGCATTCCTATTGTCGTCTATTTGCAACAGGCGCACACTGTTGCATTTTTAGTACTCCTCACACAAACACACACACACATACATCCAGACACACACATTGACAAAAAGTCGAATACACAAAGTTGTTTAATTGTTTGCCGCTCGACTTAACTACCTTTGCTCCCGTTTGCTGCGTTCCTTTGCCACCTTCTTTTGCTATTTTTGCTCAACTACGGTTTGGCATTCTCGCACACCTGCTTGCCACTTTTAACTACTTTTCATTCTTTTTTTTTTACTACTTTCTACTACCGACCCCAACTCTTTCTGCCCACTCGTTGTCGTTGCTGCTTAGCTTTGGTAGAATTTAATTTGAAAATTTCGCATTGCAACTTCGTCTTTCAACATTTACACTTTGCGTTTGCCGTTTTATGCGTTGCATAAATTTGCACACTTTTACCCCTTTCACTATCTACATTTCAGTGCCATTTTTCTGCAACGCTACATTCGTTTGGCGTTGATAAAGCGAAAGTGTTGCCAACTTCTGAGCAATTAACTTAATTACGCTGGCAACGTTGACCTTAAACGGTGTCGCCGTGCAACAGATTTCCGCTAGAAAATTGTTGCCCTATTTTTTGTGGCATTTTAAAGTTCATGTTGAAAGAATTTCTGTTCAATATTTACTGAGTGTGGTTTATTTAAAGTTTCTCAATTCATTTCATTGATTTATCGATGTTGAAGTGGAGTAATTTATGTTCTGCTTTTTGTGTAGTTTGAACTTTGGTCAGTTGGTCAGATGACTTCTTTAAGTTGGTAATTTACTGCATTGGTGATCGGTTGAAATGTACTTTTAAATTCTCTTTTACTTCTGAGATACTTCTGAGATTAGCTTCCAGCTAACATTTACACCGCATACTGATAAGTTCAGTTTATTCACTTTGCTATGAGCTTTGAAATTCCCAGAAGCATAGCCAAGTTTATTTGGATTAGATCAGAATTTCAAAAATCTGTTTAGTTACTTGTTACTTAATTACTAGTTTTACAAACGAAAGCAAATTATTTTGCAAAAAACTTGATTTAAACAATTTAACGATTTACTCCTTAAACACATATTCCGTTTTGAGTTATTTCTGACGTTCTAGTTAAATGTTGTACTTTAGAGTAGTCAAAGATTAATTTCCTGCATGACAATATTCATTTTGGCGACTACACTATTGCACATACTATACGGGTACTTGGTAAACGAAGAATGTGTACAACGAAACGAATAGAAACGAGAACCAGCGAGCGTCGCTTTTTGTTTCTATTCGTATTCGGTGAATAGTGAACACTGCAGTGCTCGTATTCGGTGAGAAGCGAATACTGCAGTACTCGTATTCGGTAATCGAGAACTCTGCGAAGTATTCGAAGATCAACAATTTCATCGAATATTTTTAGCATAACAAATAAATAAATATTAATATCAGGTGTACTTTGCTTCCGCCGTTTTTTTTTCCAAAATTAAAAGCTTTATTGCGAAAAAGTGCTTACAGATGTATTATTCAAAGTATTGTCCGTCGCTAGCGACAACTTTCTCCCATCTTTCCGGCAATTTTCGGATCCCGGCTCGAAAAAAGGAGTCCTCTTTTGACGCTATCCATGAAGCAATCCATTTTTCCAATTCTTCGAAGGATTGAAAATGTTGATCTGCCAGGCCGTGTGCCATCGAACGGAATAGGTGGAAGTCAGAAGGGGCGACATCTGAGGAATACGGCGGGTGGGGCAAGACTTCCCATTTCAGCGTTTCCAGGTACTTTTTGACCACTTTTGCTCGATGTCCCTCGGTTTCAACTCGTACGGCACCCAGTTTCCTTCTTTCTGAATCATGCCCAGGGCCTTGAGACGTTTTGAAATGGCTTGCTGACTCACTCCCAACGATTCGGCAAGCTCTTCTTGGGTTTGGCACGAATCTTCATCAAGCAATGCTTCTAGTTGTTCATCTTTGAAGGTTTTTTCTCTTCCACCACCATGTTTGTCTTCGACATCGAAATCACCATTTTTAAAACGTTGAAACCACTCCCAACACGTTCTTTCACTCAGAGCAGCATCACCGTAAGTTTCTGAGAGCATTCGATGCGCTTCAGCTGCATTTTTTTTCGAATTGTAACAGAAAAGTAAAACTTCCCGCAAATGGCGAGAATTGGGCACATAAACGGACATTTTCGAGCGTGAATAATACGAAAACAAGAACAACTGTCACTGAAACGGCGATGACAATTCGTTAGGCACTGTCCACACTCACTTTAAAGGCATTACCATCTATGTATTTCAACCAGCCTCAGCCGGTACAGCCACCTATCGGAAAACGGCGGAAGCAAAGTTGTACACCTGATATATAACATAAATATCTCTAAATAATCTTAGGAATATTAAAACGAGTATATTCGAATATTCAATCAGTTTGTACTATTATTCGAATGCTTTTTTCCTCGTCTTCCCGCTTCGAGCGAATATGAATAAATAGTGTACGTCTACTCGTTTCTGCTCGGAGCTTACTCGTACTCGAAGACAGCTGTACTCGTATTCATTCGGACCGGTCCGCAGAGATGAAGTGAAGTATTCTATTCCAAAGCATTTGAATATTTTCGAATAGCAAAAATGCATACTCGTGCAGTACTCTATCAGAGATCTATAGTAGAAGTTTATGGCGAATATTTTTGTGGTACTTTTCTTTCTTAAAAGTTCTGTTTCAAAGGACCTTTTTGGCATTTTTTGAAAAAAGCGTCAAATTGACCCATAACAAGGGAGCTAGAGGGTTAAGGTGTTCCACAGAAATCTTCCTTGTAGTATTTTATATGAATTTGCTGAACACATCATATACCTAAAATGTAAGGACACGTGGTTTTCGTAAATTCGCCAATTCACAATGTGCAAAAGAGGGGAAACTTTGACCCCTTGAAAAAAATTCAGGCGTAAACTTTGAAAATGTCGATACATACATACATACATACATACAAGAATCCATAGCCAGAACCTTGGTTTCTTTAATGGATTTTGTTGTTCAATGTCATTAAGGAAATATCTTTTTTAGTAAAATATTTCAGGCATCAGTACACATAATTCATGATTCTTGATTCTATGCCTTTAATTACACTATGCAAGTCGAAAACTCCAACATGGGGGGACCTACTGAGCGACTTTTCTATAGGTATACTGAGTTGAGATCCACCAGCCGTTTAGCTGGATTGGCTCTTGTTTAAGAGAAATCCGACTTTGAATTTTGCTCATTTTAGTCGAGTTCGTCGCTTAAGTCTTCGAATGTTTTAATGCTAATTGGTCCTAAATCGTTCTGAATATCGCTTTACTGTCTTCGGCAAGTTTGTAGATATTTTAACGACCAACAAATTTGCTTAAGACACCAATCCAAAAAATACATTCAAACTGTGTTTTAGAAAAAATGTCCCAAAAACCCCACTTTCGTCGAGGCATAAAAACAGTAAAACGAACCCTCGTGAAAAAAAGAAATTAACTACTAACTGCATCTAATTAACTAAAAATTTTTCCTGGGAAACGCCCATAAAAGGCGTGGCTCGGCGTCAAATTTCAAAGTTTTTATCAAAAAAACTCAATTAATCTCCAACTGATTTACACGATATGGGTATCAACAGAAAGATATTTTTCATACCTTTCTTTTGATGTGCACCATTAGACACGTAAGATGTACTAATAAAAAGTTTTAGCGACAAAACCTTGTTATATAAAATTTTTTTTAACGGTTTTTTTTCTCGAAAAAATCCATTACTAAGGCACAATAAGTTTGCTACCATATTGTAGCCTGTGAAATTCCCTTTACAATGAAATATAAAACATTTGATATTTTTGTTTTTTTGCATCTAAGTTTTAGGCAGAGGCCCATGTAATATTTACTCGAGGCAATGAACTTTGTTGTGGAAAGTAGATCGAAAGGCATATCCACAGCCAAGCTACGCTCATGGCCTTGGGCAGCCTTCGAACCAGCTTCACTATAATCAAGTCCTGCAAATCCATGCTGAATTATGCCAATAGATATTATGGACCGTCGATCACTTAGATCTTAGGCCACGTAGGTATTGTAGGCAACAAGACCTCAGACTTCCTAGCTAGAAAGGACTCGCAGACTGAATTAAATTGCTTTGAACCTGTTCTTCTACTCCTATCTGCGGTCATCAAAGCCACTGTTAACAAATGGGTCATTTCGACCCACATGAAACATCGTCACTGCAATTTTACAACCATTTTCAGTTTTACCCAATTTCTCATTGGTTCTCTAACCTCCAACACTTCTTCGCTTTTCTGTTTCACCAACTGAAGTTTCAGCAAAAAGAAGCAAGCATCAACTTTTATAATCTATGCATCAACCTTAGCAACGCTTCAAACCCTAAGCAGTATTCACCTTCGTTCAGAAACAACCGAATGGTTGGTGGTGCTTCAAAATAGCAGCAGTATACTTCAGAACCGATGACAGATGGCTTTATCGGCTTCATCTCGGTTACACTAAATAGCTCTTAGCTCCCTACACAATAAAATGTAAAAAATATTCTAGAATGTTTCGGTTTCGGCCGTTTTTTCGGGCATGTTTTGGCCGAAACTGAAACCGAAACCACTTATTTGGACCGAAACTGAATATTAGGTCGGACACTAGTTCTTTCCAATATGTGTTATTGTTATTTTATAAATTCTTAAATAAAAAAGGATTGAACAAAGAAAGAATGGCTAAAATTGTTCAGTTTTTGTCCTTAAAAGAAGTTTTATTTGTCTTCACCTTCGGTCTAATATTTTAGTTATACCGAGTACTCTGCTTCGGCTTCGGCCAGAAACCCACCTTTGGTCGAACACTAATAGGTTTTAGTGGCCGTTGTGATACCACATTTCTAATAGTTTTTTCGAACAAGTGCTACAGCACACATCTCAAACAAGTGGGGGAAAGAACGGAGACGATTGAGCTGGGAATCGAACCTCAGACCCATGGTGTGAGAAGCCAGTGCGCTACCCACTGAAGTATCAAGCCCGGCTGGAGTGAAGTAAGACGCACAGAAATTACTTTGAAATTAGTTCACATGTAGCTTTAAGTTTCTGCATGAAAGTCAGTTGCAAGATTAGACAGAAAGATGCCACTATAACTGATTCAGTGTAAAAAAGTAACTTGCAACACAATGAAACTCCATGGATTCTATTTTCACACAAAATTTATTATCTTTATTCAGCTCATACATTTAACATGAATACAGAGATCAACCAAATCCGACTAGACACAAATTTACAAACACAACTGAAACAACAAAATACAACAAACAAAACGCCCACTCAGCAGCTGAGCAGCGTTGCCATCAGCGTTACCGCTGGCTGGCGCGCGGTCATTCGTCACACATGCAGCTCAACGTTTTGCGCTTCCACAGCTGCATTTGCTTGACCGCCGACGACAGTTGCAGCAGATTGATGCGTTCCTCGCTGTTGAGCGATTGGCGCAGGTGACGCATGACGCGATTCATGCGCCGATCGCGCGACTTGTACACGTAGCCGGCATTGCGTGCCGCCTCGATGTAGCAGTACTTGTCGTTGAGCGGCATGCGCGACCACACGTGCCCCGCCTCGGAGGCCGTCACCCAGACGGGCATCTTACATTGCTGTCGCTGTCGATAGTAGCTCAGGAATTGCATGAACGCATTGCGGCTCGTTACTGGACTGGCGCAATCGCCTTTGGGCGGCAGACACGAACACACTTTCACCATTATTGCCGATGTGTGCGTGTGTGAGGGCTTGCGTTTGTTTGTTGTTGCAGTCAGCTAATTTGTTGTCGCCTGTTGGCGTTAGTTGTTGTTGGCAAAAATAATCTGATTGGGTTGAACGTCAAAAGGTCGTTGAACTTGAATTTTTTAATTTTTGTAAATATTTTTTTGTCTGATTTTTAAAATTGCTGTTCAATTTTTTATACCTTTTGAAACGAATGTTGTCTGTAAACTGATTGAAAACTGAAAGTGTTCGACAGTACAAAGCTGCAACGTTTAACGGTCGAAGGTGTTTCGACGGTGGCAAAGTGGCATAGAATTGTTGAGAAGAAGTTACAGAAAAGAAAGCAATGAGTGTGAGCCAGCATGAAAATAGCAAAGCTAAACTCATTTACAGTTACTCTGATGGCAACTCTGACCAACTGAAATATTTAATGTGACTTTGCGCGCAAACGAAGGCGAAACTTTCTATTTTAGCGGCAGATAAAGTTGAAAAAGAAGACGCTATGAAAAAATATAAACAAAAAACAACAACTAAAAGGAAAAGCAAAGCAATCTCAATCCGCCAAACAATGGAAAGTAGCTGAAGGCAAGCAAGCAACTAGAACAAGAAACGAAATGGCAAAGAAAAATACGCAACGAAGAGGGCAACGCTGTCAGCGACTCGGAAAAAATCTATTGGCAACACTTGAAGTTGCACTGAAAGAAACAAAATAAATAAAACAACGAGTACACAAAAAGCGCGTCAACACAAAGCGGAAGCTGCAACAAAAGCCGGAAGTTGCCAGTGTTTGTGTGTGTGTTTGTATGTGTGGGTGCAACTGCAATGACTTTCAAGTGCACGAATGTGTGTGTGTGTGTTACAAAAAATGCCAGAACAGCTGAGGAAAATAGAAAAATATAGCAACAATTTATCAAGTGGAAGAATTTGCTGCACTTCCTATACACAAACACACAGACACATACATACAACTGCGGCAAAACTCGTCGCGGCTTTGTTGGTAGAAGGGCAAGAAGTTTAATCGTGATGAAGATTTGATTTTATGGCTTCTACTACAGCGACTTAATGCGCTGCGAGACAAACTGCGCGCGAAGCACGTAAATTGAAGTTGGAGTTGGAGTTGGCTTTTGCTGCGGCCAGGGCGTTTGAAATAATTGCGCAATGGAGGCAGTATTTGCTGACATATTTTTTTAAGGATATAATTAAGTAGCTGTGCTAAATGCTACAGTATGCTTCCACATAACTATTTATGTGTGTTTTTCTTATTCTTGGCATATTTTCATACAAGTTAGAAAAGAGTCAAATAATCTCTCAATGTTTAAACTTTGCATTTTGCAGAGTGAAAAAGCTTCTTATTCCTTTCTTATTCGTACCACTCAATCATTCATGACCACTGTTAGGTTAATTTTCATAACTTAAGCGCACTTTGATTATACATTTTGAAGGAAGAAACATGGAAAATTTCAGCATAAGTTTTATGTTCAATTAAGCAATGCTTTTAACATTTTCTTAACTCTTTCACTACTAATCAGACAAACATACAATGTGCTTATATTAAAATTTTACAATGCCTGAGACTTAAACTTGCAATTTTCGTTAGTTTCAGAAAGCTATAGCTCCAAGCATGTTGGCTATATTTTTCGGAATTAACGTTTAAAAAGTAAATATTTGGATCAGTTTATAGAAAAACTTGGTGAAACTATTTCAAACAGCAGGTTTTGCAATATAGTTTCAGTGATTAATGCATTAGGCCACAAAGTAGAGGGTTCTGCGTTCAAATTCCAACTGAACCAATATTGGAAAATTGTTTATTTCAAAAACGTTCTCCCAGCATATCTATGAGAGTTAAAATAATTGCCTAAGGAAAAGTCTGCTGTACGAAATCATTCATTTTTCGTGGCAGCTTATCTTCAATTTGATGTTGGTTGGCTGAACCCATTCGACCCCAAAGTTGCCTGAGAGCAACTTTACCTATTTGTCTTCTTATAGTAAAAGCTACGATTGATTTATGGGCATAATTTAAGTAGACACCAACAAATTAATATCTTTAGAAGTGAATTCAAACTTAATCCCCAAAATAATTTCCAATAATTTGCAGCGATATCAAGAAAAGTTTGTGTTCTAATTGAAGTCTACGAATTGGTGCGTTTAATCAAAACATGTTTCTTTAATAATGGTTAAATAAAATCAAAAAGTGATAATTTTGTATTTTTCCATAAATATTAAATAATTTTTCTGTAATTAAAAAATATTGACAAACAATTTTGTTAAACCCGTTTTAACACTTCTTAGGCAAGTGTTTTATGATTCGAATACCAAAGAGTATTATCGGGTTAAATGATGATGCCCTGACATCTAATTAGCGACTATGCGCAATTTTGTTATCACTTTATCCTGTTTTTGAAGTGAAACTTCTTTACGCACGCTTGGCGCGTGACGCGTGACGTAAGCGTTACGAAAAGTGTGATCGGGAAAGGCGAACGGAAGTTGAGAGGTTTACGTACGCTTGGCATGGGGAGTAAGCTGGCGAACGCGTTACGAAAAGTGTGATCGGGCGAGGCGAACGGGAGTTGAGTGGTTTACGTACGCTTGGCATGGGAAGTAAGCTGGCGAACGCGTTACGAAAAGTGTGATCGGGCGAGGCGAACGGAAGTTGAGTGGTTTACGTACGCTTGGCATGGGGAGTAAGCTGGCGAACGCGTTACGAAAAGTGTGATCGGGCGAGGGAAACGGGAGTTGAGTGGGGGATATAAGCAAGAGACAGCAGTGCGCGCGCACATTTTCTTTCTCTCTTCCTCTCATAGCACACTGCAAGCCTATTGTCTGTATCACAGTGTAGGAGCAAGAGAGAGCAGTGCGCGCGCACACTTTCTTTTCTTTACGAAAATAAAAGATCTATGCAAAAATATTAATTTACCAATGAGAACATAAAATAAGTTTAAATGTTTGTAGAAAAATAATATATGTATATGTATATACATGTATATATTGTACACACACATATACATATATATACATACAGATGGAGCGAAATTTTTGTAACAAATTGATATATGAGAGAGGTTTGAACCCTCAAAACCCTCCTTGTGAGCGCTGTTGGCTCGTTATAATTACTTTGAAAGGTTAACAATGCTTTTGAAATCGGTGAACAATGGCTTCCCCAACGTCTTACAATTTAATCTCACTAGAACCGAACTGCCAGGGAAGAAATGATAAATAATTTCTTTCCAGTACTAGTTTTCGCAGCTGCAAACAGCAGCTAATTTAGATAATTTAGAAGATGTCACGAACTAATATAAAGCAACAACAATTTGATTAAAAACTGAACACAAAACACTTTTTTCGGAACTTGTCTTTTTAGATTTTGATTTAAAATAAACTTAAATTTCCACTGCTGCGCACTTTTCTGGGACCTAAAAGCTTTTATTTAGATTTAAATTTAAAAACGCACAACACTTTTGAACATTAAATAATAACAACACACATATTTAACTTTGCGACACACGTGGCGTATGAGTAACATTTGCAATTTAATTGTCAGAAAATCATTTTAATTACAATTTTAGGCTTTCAAAAGCTCTAAAACCATAATTTAAAACGAAATTTTTAATATTAGCCACTTTGATGTCACAACAACACCAACACACATCTCTCTCATCACAATTCTGAACGTTTACTGCGCCTGACGTATGAGTGACATTTTATTAGATTGCAACATTTAAGCACAAAATAATTGTCGGCAAATGAGCGGACTGCTAGGAGTATGGAAAATATATAAGCACAGTGCGGCGTGTGGCTAAATTCAATTTTATTTTCAATTCTCATCTAACGCCAAATGTCTTTAAATGAAAATATTACGCTAAGCGCTTCCACACGCATACAAATTACCAAATTACAACAGCTCATTGCTGCGAAAGTTGAAGAGCGGGAGGAGGGGCAAATAGCCTGCAATATGCTGCCATAAATACTGCTGCCATTTGACTTTGATGAGGCCATGACGCAAGTTGGAGCTCGTGCGTGCGTGTGTGTGTGTGTGGTTGCTACATTTTAGCAGCGAAAAGATGTCGTTAGAATGCATCATAACAGGTTGACACACACGCGAACGGTGACAACGAAGCACACGCACACCAACACACACACACACAAACATTTTCACTTACAGTTTGCTGAATAACACGTACGCGCATCCATCAAACAGATCCGTCAAAGTTTGCCTGACTGGTTGGCTGCCTGTCGCCGTTCAGACAGCGCATCTGTCTTGTTTGCGCTGTGCTCGCCAATATTCGCTTTTCCCCTATCCCCCTCTCATTCGCTTTTTGCTCTTACTTACTCACCGCCTGCCCGGATGCCAGTCCGGGCGTCGAATGTCAACGTGTCAATTGCTCAACATTAGCTGATGGCATCATATCGCACATCCGTGCTGCTTGTTTGTGCTTGCATGTATGTGTGTGCGTATGTGTGTATATGTGTTTGTTTGTAGGTGCGTTGTGTTATCCTTTAAACTTATTGTTGCCGCTGAAGCTGAAAGCGGAAACTTCATTGGCAGCTGTGGACGTGCCGCCTACAGCAAACCTGTGCAAGTGTGTCACTTTGGCTGCCCATTTTTTGGGTCTCTACTATGTTTACGCCTCAACTATGTCTATGTTTTGCTTTGAGGTGTTGGTAAACAAGCAACCTGAGCGTACTCAGTGGCCGTGTTTGTTCGCTTTGGCTGTGAAAGATGCGTCGGTGTCTGTCAGTGCTGGTCAATCAGTTTTGAAATAGCAAAAATACAGGTCAGCTTGGCGGCTCTGATGAATTGGTGTCACTCGAAAATGAGTGGACAGCAGAATAATGAATGTGTGGTTTAAAAAAAGATGTAATATTTAAAATAGTTCAGGCACTGAAATTGTTTGAAAATTGTGTGCACTACTTGAATGGTTGAAGAATGAAATTGTAAACATTTTTGCGAACTGACCATTCAAATACCAATGAAAATGAAGGAAAAGGAAAGAAAAAAGTTGAAAAGGGACACAATTTAACCTATAAGCGCCTGAAGGAATGGTTTCTCAACACAGAAGAAACGATTTTCATTGACTCTTTTCGGTTCAAAATCGAGCAACTAGAAATTCAGCCCAAATGTTTGGACCTTTTGTTACCTGGGGGCTGCTCTATAAATCGATTCCCGAGCAAAATAACTCAAATTTGAACACAGATCACTCTGTATTTCGCTTTACGGATTTCATTTGTTTCCTTTTCGGATTTGAAATTTTCCCCACTAAATTCCAAAAATTGTATAGTCTCAGAATTTAAAGATTTTGATGTCATTTGAAAGCAAAAACTACAACTCAGAAAACTCTAAAAAATTTGTGCGAAAAATTAGTTAGTGTATGTGTGCGAGAGCGGCTCAAAGTTCAAACTTTTTTTTTCATAAACAATTTTAAACACAAATTTTTTGTTACATTACATGGTTACCAAAAAGTTACTAAAATCTTCAATATAGATTAAAAATTGATGAGAGAATTTTCGCTTTTAATATTTTCTCAAAATTTACAAAACTGAGGCTTTACTTTTAATTACAAATATTTTTCAAAATTAAAAAATCTGAAAACTGGCCAAACTGGCCAAGGAAAATATCTAAAAAGTATGTGAAAGTATGTTTCTGGACTTTTGTGTATTTTAAGAAGCATTGTTTCTTTTTCGAATAATGCAATCATATCTTCCGATATCTATCGATCTTAGAAAATACCCCAATTTGAAAAGTAGTCTAAACATATATTTTTCGACAAAATATATTTTATTCATACCTCAAAGTATGCAACCAGTCAATTAAATGCAAAACATACATCTATCTAAAGTGTCCTAAGACAATTGCTGTTACTTTTTGCAATTATCAATGTTGACGTAAGTGGTTAACAACAAAATATCACTCATACGCCATGTATGGCGTGCAATTAAAACCTCAAAAGTAATTAAACTGCTAAAAGTGTTTTAGAAAAAATGTTTTAAACAAATACCTTAACGATCAGTGGTGCACTCAATGAGAGTTTTGGACGGGTTCAAACCCCAAAAGAAATGTTTGTTAAACAATTTTGGGTGGCAAATCTGGTTCCAATTTGTAATTGGTTTAAAAATTATATATATGGAACACGCCTCCGCGCAATATAAAATCCTATTTGCCCCAATGTACCAGTATGCAATGCTTTCTATAATCTAAATGCGTATCGCTTTGAATTTTTCAAATATCACTCATACGACATGTGTGTCGGAAAATAATATGCAACGTTTGATTTGATAAATTTTAGTAATGAAGATGTATTTCGAGTAAAAGTGCAATGCAGATTATTAAAATTTCATTTTAATTTGATACATTTTAGCGATAAAAATTAGTCTCGAGCAAAATTTCTAAGCAGCCAACAAAAAACATCAAACAGATTTTCCAAAAATTGTTCAAGAATACTAAACATCTCTAATAAGTCATGCGTTCTGGTCATCGTTTGGCGCTTAAATGCATGAAATATTTTTTATTATATATTTATAATTTGTATAATTTTTATTTAATGTTTTATATCTTTTTTAGTAGAAAACGAATTTAATTAAATGTCACTAAAAATACTTCGTTTTTAGTTGTCATTTCAAAAATTTTTATCGGGGTTTAATTTGAAGATAAGTATGTGTACACATATTAGATTGATTTGAGGCGATATATTGATTTAAAAGTGAATGCAAGGTGTCTGTCGTTTATTTGTATTTTAAGTAGTAGTTAATATTTAATATTACAAATTGTGTTAAATTTGTATAAATAATTATAGAAGAATTTGTTAGGCGTTAATTGAATAAATGTCACTCATACTTCAAGTGTGACAATTATCTAAAAACTGAAAAAACATTCAAGTTTGGTGAATATGCCAACTGTTGCTGAATGATGGTAATTGAAAGTGCTTTCAATACTAGTTAATATAAAAGTGTTAAAGGTGAAAGGTACATGAAGCATTGAAAATAGAGGAAAAATGCTTAAGTCCAAATTGTGTGCGGTGCTTAAAGAATTAGGAACAGCTGCATGGTTTTACTTATGAAAAGCTATACACGGATTAGCAATCTATGTGACCTTTGAGTGTTGGTGTTTTGTTTTCATACATAAATATCACTCATACGCCATGCTGGATGAGTACGTAAGATGTTAATAATGTTTGTTAAAGACAAACTGTGCGCAGTTTTGACCAATGTTAGCTTATTAAATACTTATTTCAATAAAATATAAAATTATAAATATCCATGAAATAATCAGAACTAGGCCTGAAATTTTCAAGTAGAAATTTTGCAGAAATGTGACAAGACAAGAAGACAAGAACTAATTTAAATTTCAAAATGAGCCCACAGCGAATATTTTTAAATCAGAATTTAGCTGAAGAATTAAATTAAATTTGAAAATTTTTATGCAAAATTTTTTTTTAATAACACTACTCGATGGTTGGTTTACGAGATATGTGCTCATAACTAAAATATGAGGGGAAAACGTGTTTTTCGAAAATTTTTCGAAAACGCTTCTTAAGAAAATTCTTTGATTTTCAGTTTCGTGTTCAGCAGCCGAAGATTAGTCTAAAAAATACTTTTATTTTTCGTGTCGAGTAGTGTAATTATTATTATTAATTTTTGTATAAATTTCAATAAAAAATATATGAGAAATAAATGAACAAAGTAGTCATGATTCCAACTATGTAATTTTACATAATTTAAATACAGCAAATTTTCTTTGATTGATGGCAAATTTTTAAATGTTACTCATACGTCAAGTATGCTAGAAATGCAGAAATAAAAAGCAATTGAACATTTTTGTTCACCTTTTTCTCATACGTGACTTAAGTTCAGAAATGCAGAAGCTCTAGAAAATTTTAACTCCAACATTTTTGTTATTAATTGTGATACAATTTAGTAGCAAATTCTTCTTAAACTTAAAGCTACTCTACAATTATTACTTATACGTCAAAATTAACCACAAATAGAAACAAAAAAAACATAGTAAAAGGTATTTAGTAAAAAGTGTGTGTCTTTGCAAACAGCCCCAAGATTGAGCCTACTTGAACACGGCTCAACAAAATTGATTAAAATTTTTCTCCAAACTAAAAATTTATTCTTATCCACACTCAATGAAGATTACAATTATGTTTTAAGTGGGCAGCTGAATGGGTTTTCGACAACATATTTTGTGCTTTGCTTGGCAGATAATTTATAACAGAGGTGCTCATACCCTATGCTCTCGTTGCTCATTTGTTTTTGTAAATGCTCTTCAGCATAGGCTGAGGATTTCAGTTCCTCATTTGTTTTTGTAAATGCTGGTCGGCATAGGCTGAGCATTTTAGTATACACACACAGCACAGTATGCTTTGTTGTTGCAAATTGGCGACATTTATCTTCCACGTAGGTTTTGTTGTTGTCTAGCGTATGAAATAATTTTTATGTATTGGTGTTTGCTCTTCAATCAGACGGTTTTGGGCACCCCTGATTTATGACTTCGCAACTTCCTTTGTAACTGTAACTTCCTTTGCCCTCTGGTGAAAAGGTTTGAAACTACAGGTATAATACATTTTGTATTTTTTGCACCGAAAAACTTTGTTTAATGTTGTATGAATCGTTCACATTGGTTCTGTAGTTTCCGAGATATGATGCTTTCTTTTTTACTCTACTAAATACAAAATTTACAGGTGGCCAACTAATTTCATAGAAAATAGCCAGTTTTGTATGGCAGCTGCCTTTAGAGTTGGAGTTGGAGGGTAGATATGTCTGGAAGAATTACTTGGATGAAAATATAAATGGGGATGGTCATAGATTTGGAACATATAGGAGCAACCGGGAAGCAATGGGAACCGGTTTTATAAAAACAATCATTTTGTATGGGAATCCCATGAGGGGTTAAAGATACGGGGTAAGTATGTTTGGAAGAAATGTTCAAAACAGAAAATTAGTGGGGGTGTGTCTTAGGTATTAACTCTCTAAGAGCAACTTCTGAGGTGTTTGGGGAACATTTCGAATAATTTCCTCCATTGAGGCACTTAACCTCAATGCAACATCATTCATTCCACCTCCAGCCCCTAATATCTTGGCTCATTCATTTTTTCTCTAAGCAACATCAAAGTAGGGGTTTCGAAGTACCAGTTACTTATTATTAAGTATTTCCATACGTCACTAAATAATTTCTAAAATAAAAGTAACACGTCGTTCATAATTGTGAGAAAATCATTAACAGTTAAGTTTGCAAAGTTTTCGCTCTTCCAAAAATTTAAATAAATTTTCTTTTACTCTTAAATACATTAATAATTCAAAAGCCTCATGCTATACTCACAAGCCGACAGCAAATTAATTACAAACTTGCAGGATTTCCTCTCAACTGAATATGAAACCCAGCATTTGCTGCTTATGCACTGCACGACCACTTAATAAAATTTGTGGCAAAAATTTATACTTGAGAAAGCAATTTACATATATTTATATTTATTTGTCTATAAAAATAACAACAACAAAAATAGGAATTGTTCTTGGAACTATTTCCTCTGTTATTTTGGGTATTTGCGAAATTTCCATGAAAATGCGGCAACACTCATACGCACCGTTGTACCGGAGAATGAAATCTGCTCATTTTGCTAGCACACAGCACACTTGAATGCGCTGCCGATAGGCCATTTCCATGCAAATCTTTTATTCATGGCATAATAAAAGTTTTAATATGCCGCACACAGACACACAAACATAGACAAATGCGAGGCTGTACGCACGTTTAAGAACTTAAATATCGGCGCATAAAGCAACTTAAGCACTAAGCACTTAAACATATTCAATTAAATGTGCCAAGGCATAAGGGGCAGCCGGCTGGCTGGCTGACTGGCCGACTGCTGCTTGTGGTGCTTTGGCCTTAAATTATGCCACAAGGAAATAAAGTGCCATAAGCAAATGAAGTAAGCGAGAAAGCAGCATCAGATAGGCTCGTTGGCCGAAAGCCTCGAGCCTTGCACTGTGTGAGCTGCAAGTGAATTTGCTGCCTCACTCTCGGCCCAAGTGACTGCTGCGCGTTGGCCCTTGCTGAAGTCAGCGGTGTGCGGCATGTAAAGGGCGTAAAAAATGCGCTGTTTTGCCATATACATAAATTCAACAATTCGTGGCGTCTATTTCTTTTCATTATTCCAAGATGCCATGACTGTATTTTACGCTTATGTCGAGCCGTTTCGTGGGCTGTGGTGCGGCATTGTGTGGCTGTGTAGTCAACTTCATTGGCTATGCTCGCATCAGCCGCGGCTGTGCACCAACATTTTTGTTGGCTTCATACTTTTCTTTTCATCTCGCTAACTTTTCACTTTATGTTCTATATTTGCTATTATTAAATTTTCATTTCATTTGCCACACATTTCGTCTATACTTTCCGTCGTTCGCGGCAGTGTTTCCTGACTGCTCGCTGCTTTTCTTGCGACTCTTGAAATATATTTTGCCTTACACGTTGCACGCTTTGTGGCACAGCTGTTGCCGCTGCCAAATCGGCGCACTCTACGCCTCCCACACACACACACACACACATAAAAACACCCCGCTAGAAACACACCCAACCATCTTTGCTGCTGCTGGCTCTGTCGCTTCCTGCCGTCTGTCGTTTCCTCTGCGCGCTGCCATCATTTCCGCTTCCGTTGTTAACATGCCACAGGCATTTCAAAACACACAGAAAAAATAACTGACTTGCCGCGCGTAACAGCAACAGCAGTGGCGTCAGAAATAGCAACAACAATAACGCAACACAGCAACATCGACACAAATCAATGGCAATTGAAATGTGCGCGCGTGAAAAATTCGAAAAAAAATATATGTAACGCGCAAATGGCAACGTGAATGCATGAGCAAGCAAAACAACAGCAAATACAAAAACAACAACAACAACAACAGTAATAACAGCAACAGCAACAACAACAGTAACAACAACAACAACAGCAGCCACAGCAACATGGCATTCAAAAAATTGTAATAAATCGCAAAGTGACGTAAAAAAAAAATAAAAATTGGCAACGAATGAATTGGCGTGAAAATGTTTGAAACCGGCACATGTGAAGGCACATTAAAAATAATTGCAAAACGCATAGCTGTTGTTGTTGTTGTTTTTTGAACATAAAAGTACGACTTTTGGTTAAAGCACAAACACACAAGTGAGTCTATTGGCTGCTGTCATTCCGCTGGGATTTCGTTTTTCACATTTGATTGAGTGGAAGAATATAAATGTTAAATGTTGTTTTTGTTATTATTGCTACTTTTATTGTTGTTGTTGCTGTTGCTGTAATTGGCAATTTTTGTCATAAATTTTTGGTTAAAAAATCTTGTAAAATTTTCCCATTGGAGTAATTCACCGTAAAGTGCTGAATGCGGTAAGTAAATTCGATTATTTTGAAAAATTTGTTGGCATTTACTGGTCATGGAAACTTAAGTTATAAATTTTGCAAGGTTTTGGAAAAAAACAAAAATTATGGAAATATTTCAATAATTTTGAGGTTAGGGAAGTTTAGTTGTTTGTCAGAGATCAACTGAGTAATCTACGGTCTCAAGTAGTGAGCGATAGCAATAGTTTTTAAGGGGGATGTAAGTAGGAGGTCTTTAGGAATATATATAGAACTTATATAAGATTGAGGACTACAAATATCGACTCTTGATTAGGCAAAGCACAATTCGTGTCCTTTTTTATCACTCATTTGGCTTTTTTGAGTGGTGAAGACCGCTTTCGATTGGTAAATTTTGTATCCTTTCAGTTTTCTATCTTGGTTTTGTTTTTTGAGGCTTGGCTGTAAAACTAAACTTAGTTTTACTAATTTTGAAACGAGTTTTCAAAATTTCAAATGATGCAAAAAAAATGATGCAAATATTTTAATAATTTTGAGGTTAGGGAAGCTTAGTTGTTTGGCAGAGGGTAACTGAGTAATCTACGGTCTCAAGTAGTGAGCGATAGGCAACAGCTTGGAAGTTTTTAAGGATCTCAGATATGACTTAGGGTTACAAAAATCGACTGGTTAAATAGGCAAAGAATGAATCGTGTCCATTTTTTATCACTCATTTGACTTTTTTGAGTGGCAAAGCCCGATTTGGATTAATAAGTCGTGTATTTGCGCAGGTTTCTATCTTGTTTTTGTTTTTTGGGACTGACTGTAAAAAAAGTGTTTTGTTTTTCTTGAAATTTGCAGTTGCATTAATTTTGAAACAAATATGAAAATTTCAAATATTAATTAATATTATAATTTCCATATTGTGTTGTTAAATAAGTGTTCAGCGTTTATCTGTTAGCTTAATTCAATCGTAACTTCGTAACGGTTCGCTCATCTGGAAACTCTCAATACAAGGCAAAGATTAGTGAAATTTCCATATTTTTTTTTACAAGGACAAAGGGAAAAATGTTTCATAGGAGTCTGAAAAAATTTGTGCTGCTCATGGTGAAAATTATTCGTTCACTTTCTTTATGGAATTTTAAAATGAAAGATGCGCCTCGCTCTGGTCGATCTATCGTCGAAAAAGTCAACGAAATTATGGATAAGGTTCAAGAAGACCATTACGTGAGCAGTCACGACATCATTAAGAAACTGAAGATGGACCACAAACCAATTTTTAAAAACAATTTTGCATTAAATGGAGTTTAAAACGATACACGATGTTTGGTTGAGTCATGAACTAGTCCAAGTAAAACTTTAATGGTACGAATTTTCATCTTCAATTCATTGTTGAAACTGAATGAAATCGAACCATTTTTTGAAATGTGTGTATCAGGTGATGAAAAGTGGGTCACATACTATAATGTTGCATGAAAACGGTTTTGGTGGAAAAAATTGAAGACCCAAGAATGATATCCAAGTCGGGATTGCTGACAAGGAAGGTGATGCGAGAGGGGATATCATTCAATATGATCTGATAAAACGATTGATTCGCATTACTACTGCCAGCAATTAAAGCCCTTAAAGCAAGAAATTGTATTGTGAAATGGAACGGAATGTTATGGTATGGAATGGATATGGGAGAAGCCGAGAAAGTGAAACCTAGAGGGACCAATTTCTCAAGCACTCAGGCTAGATAGTCCATTGTGCTTAAGACTTGTGAGGAAAATGATGATAGAGGAAAGTGAGGTGAGGCTACAGAGAGAAAGAAAGAAAGTAGTAGGGAAGGGATAAGGACTACAAGTCTTCTTGCAAGAATTTTCTGGATTCTTTAATAAATCTCAGGAGATCGCACAGAGCAAAAGAAGAGAGATCTGGTCCATCCTCATAACATCAAAACCCAAAATCGCGCAATCTCGTCCTAGCGAAGATGGGACATGTACAGAGAAAGTGCTCTGTGCTGTCTATTTCCTCCAGACAAGATGCGAAAATTGGATCCTCGATGATGCCCATTGTGGTCATATGTTGGTCTCGAAGATTGTGTCCTGTGATGAATCCGACAGAGATCTTCTTCTTCTTTGTGACTCGCACGACAGCCCAATTACGAGACTAGCTACCCGCAACCAACCCTGTTGTGCGTATGAATGTTTTTACAAGGTTAGAACGGACCTACAGTTTTATGCCGATTCCGAACGGCGAGTTGGGAGCTTTTTCATAGGCAACTTTACTCTCAGAGGTTTGCCATTTCCTGCTGAGAAGACAGCCGCCGAAAGAAAAATTTTTGTTTTTATTTTTTTTCGGTGTTAACGCAACGGAGTATTGAACTCGCGGAGTCTTGACTCGCGGCCAAACGCACTAGCCAGCTGAGCTACGCTTTCAATTCAAAAGCAATACCTCTGTCTTCCTGCTCGGACCTAATACAAAACATTTGGCAGAGAGAGACTGTATGGTCCCTACATTGTCAGCTTAAGTTAGGTCATGTAAGAAATACACTCGGAGGCCTAAGAGGCCCATTGTGATACCACATCGTCCCCTCCGCGATTCTTGTAATTCTCATCTGCTTCATGCTTATAGCGATAGAAGTAGATGAGTGTTTCACCAGCCCTAGCTGGGATTCGAACCTAGGGCCTCTGGTAATTTCGATCGCTCCAGCATTCTCATCCTGACAATATTTAAAAGTGTCTTCGGGCCATCCTTTTATTTTAATATGCATTCATTTTTTATCTTCTACCTATTTGGAAGTATCTTCGTTAATTCGGATCTTCTTGTCTCTATTCATTTCGCTGTTCTTCCATTTAAGCAACTATTACTTTATTCGAGCCATCAATCCTACTTTCAATTATCCGCTTCGTCTTCTTTCCAACTCATTTGTACTCGCAGCAGTTTGTCAGTTCATTCGTCGTACGGCCTTTGTTTTATAGATAGAAGTATTAAGTTTTTTATATCTTAAGCTAATAAATAAAGTTAGAAGGACGAAATTCAAGGATATATTAGCGTACATATTAGTCCTTAAGATATATTAAAAAAAACAAATTATTGGAAATTTGCAAGAATATTCAAGGATAAAGTTTTAAAAGGGCATTTTTAATACCTTTTCGTCTTTTTACACCAAAACATTAAATTTTCTAAGATTTTAAGGATTTTTCTCTTTCATTTGATTCCCATATGGTTATTTCATAATGTGCTCAATTTTTAAAATAATTTTTGGAAATAAACATGTCCTTGAAATCTCAAAGTCCTTTCAAATAAAATTCTGACGTTAGAGAGAAAAACTAAAAACGCAATTTTATTACAATTTGCCTCTAGTTTTGCAAGTATATAGATTTTTTAGTGTGTTTTGAATTTTTTTGATTTTTGTCGCAAAGTGTAATTTCATAAAGTTTAAATCCCTAAATACGATTTTAGTTATTTAAAACAACAAAATACATACATGCAAGACATATGGCTGCTTATAGAAGATAAACAATGTTAGAAAATGTTCTAATAAATACTTGGCTACAGTTCGAATAGTTCAACTATTTGTGAACAAAAAATCCAAAAATTGTTTAAAGTCCAATAAAAATCCTTAAATTCTAAGGACATTAGCAACTAATCTGTGCAGCAATTGACTGTAAAGTTTTTCTGTTATCTCAGCAAGTAAGACAGTCAAGACTCATTGAAACAGAAAAAAAAATTTTCTCTCAAGTTTTACTTAATCTTGTCTCATGTTGTCTGCCTTTCCTCAGCATTTTTTCTTCTTCACTTTATCATTTTATTCAAATCATTATTCACGTTTTTGCTTTCGTTTTGCTGCCACAACGTTTTTCACCTACTCCCTCTCCATGTTGCTTTGATTTCATTCTTCTGCTCTACTAATTCTACATATTTACTTCAATTATGCTTAAAAAATGTGAAACCAGAAATCACCAACAAAATTACCAAATTTTTTTTCTTGCTGAAATTTAAAATTCCTGTCATGTGGTGCAACTTTTGCCTTTTAACTCAATTTGCGTTACATTGAAATGCAAAAAAAAAACAGCCAACGCGCACAGCCATCACACACACACACACACAAACATACACACACACGCACATACATTGTCCTAACTTACCACATATAAGAACGCTTCAAAATTTCCGACATGCGTTTGCCTTCACACGTACTCAACAACAACAACAACAACAAAACCAGTAACAACAACCAACAAAAATGAAGCAACGACAATTTGTGCCAAAGCAAACTTTGCGCTGCCGCACGAAGCTCTTTGCTAGCTCGTCTTGTTTGCTGGCTCACTTTCCTCTGCTTTTCCTTCCATTATTTTCGCTTCCTTACTCTGACTATTGCTACCAGAAAAAAATGCAAACACTGCGGTTGTGGCAGAGAAAAAAAAACAAAAAAATCGAAATTGGGCCTCCCACTGCTTGATCCTTCTTCAGCTCATCGCTGCGTCTTTGGCGTTGCTGTTCCACATTAGTTCGCCATGCGAGACTTGTGGCAACAAAAGTTGCTACATACCAACAACAAGAACAAGAACATATTGAAAAAAGAAACTAGCTAGAAATGAGGAGCAAAATGAATGCAAAAACAAATTGTATCGACAACTTTATGAAAATATTGGGCTGCGCCCAAATGTATGCTACACATCAGTGTATATGTTTGCCGGCATAGACAACTATGCTTGTGTATTTTTGTATATATGTATGTGTGGCAACGTGTGAGAGCGCGCTTCATTTTGTTTATTGAACTGAAAACGTTGTATATTTGCAGGCGCGCACACAGCTGACTGCCTGCTGACTACGTATTTGCGGCTGGCAGACACAGAGGCCGTTGTGCGAGGCACGTGCGAGTGTGAGTGTGTGTGAGTGTGTGCACGCACACACACCCGCATAGCGGCACACTTTAATATGGTAATTTAGCGCGCCAACAACACACAAACAGACACATTCCTACACTCACTCACACACACACACACACACACGCACACACATTTGAAGGACGCACTAAATGGCAACGTTGCGATCGAAGCGGCAATTTGCCGCGCATCTCATCTCTTCAATGTTCCGTTAATGGCGCATATGTTGTTGGCAATTTCTGACTGCCACGTGCCGCCTTTTTGCCAAATATTCACACGAGTCTCTCACTGAAATGATGCCGCTGTTGCTGCTTCTTCTTTGTCGTTTACTTTCGCGAAAATGCGCACTTGCTGTGGTGGCAGCTTTTCGCCTCCCATCCTCCTTCTTTTCTCGACTTTCTCTACTCAACTGATGGGGGCACCAAATTGCCTCACGACCTTTGTTTTTGCTTTTTGCCAATGCTGCTTCTGCGCGTTTTTTAAACGCAACAAATGCAATGTACGTGCAACGCATTCAAAAAATACTTCCCGCCTCCCCTTGTTTGCTTATTTTGAGGCAGATTTAGCGTTTTTTTGTCTGTTTTGTTTTGGTTCATTTACGAATAAAATATGCTGCGCCATTTGTTGTTGACTTTTTGCCCGATTTTTCTCTCCACTTGTTGTTGTTGTTGTTGTTGGGTTTTGCCATGTAATTGCGCTGTCAACATGTGCGTCAATTTTCATAAAAACGCAGCAGCAATAAAAAATTCGGTTACAATTCTCAAAAGCAAAGAAAAAAAATTAAAAAACAAAAATTTACCCATTACAAAAAGAAATACAACACTGAACCAGTAGCAACAATAAAATTCGCATAAAAAATGCGCGAACATTAAAGCACAAAAAAAGTATTGCATGCAACATATGCGCCCGAATGCTTAGAGCTGCTTGCCCCATGGGATTGTTTGCGTATTTCTGTTATGTTTTGTTGTTTTTACTAGCTTTGTGCATGCAACAATACATTGGCGGTATTCACCATAGCTGATTAAATGTTGTGCTGCAAATTGTTAATGAAGAGCTTTTCGAAGTGGTGTCGGGACCTACAAAAGTAGCTAAGTTTTTTTGGTATGGCCCAGGGTTGCATTTAGTTTTATATAAATTTTAAAGAAATTTTTCAAACTTAAAAAACTTAAGCACATGCAATGAAATATTTTTGATTAGAAGTACTTTTTTTTGTTTTTCCTGGTTCACTCCTCTCGGGCAGTGTTGCCAGATACTTCAAATGACTTTCTCCTAAATCTTGAAAAAACGGAAATTTTCCCTCGAAAGTTTCAAAAATCTCCTTAATTTTTTAAAAATAATTTGCCATATATTTATAATTTTTTTCTTTCATATCGCTGTTGTCCCATATCGTGAACACCGCCATCGACTCTTTCGGCGTTTTCATACCTCCCACTTTAATTGTTGCTTCTGCTCTTTCAAGCGGCCACTCAGCCTCCCATCCGATTTGAACGCACAACTGACACAGCTGTGCGTTTGGCTTTTAAGCAATTTCCATCTTTCTTTTTCGCTTCTTTTCTACATTTTTTCACCCTCCTTTGTTCATTCACTTGATGTCCAAATTTTTTTCCATTCAGCTATTTACCGCGTTGCCTCTTTTAATAGCGCTGGGAATTGCTTTCGATATGCGCCACACTGACCACTGTTGTGTAGGCTGCTTTTGTTGTTATATTTTGTTGTTGTTGTTTTTTGTTAATATCATTGTCGATATTTCGCTTGGAAATCAAGTCAATGAAAGCGAAATTGAAACGTTGCCGCTCACTGACCCAACACATGTTGCCGTGGCCATGGCATTCGAATTGGTGGCATGTGTTGGGTTTAAATTGTCATGTTGCCTACAGTGTCCTTTACAAAAGTTACAATGTGGCCAATGCTCATAGCAACGATTCCATTTGGCATCATCTTGCACGAAACTTTCGACATTCGCTGGCCAGTTGAAGATGCCGAACACACCGAAAAGACACAAACTCCGGCGGGATTTAATGCTAATGCGGACATGTTTAAATGTTCGACAGTCGTTTTGTTGCCTCGATTGTTGTTGTACGCGTACTTGCTGCCAGCTGCATGGCTGCAAGTGGATGAGCTCTGATGGGATTTTATGCCAATTTTATGTCAATATTAATGCGCTTCGCTCGGTTGACGTTTGCCTATGGGAGTTGGCCAAAAGTGGCTTCAAGTTAATTTTATGGAAATAATTTGTCTTTGTAAGAGGTATTTTAAAATAAAGGAAAAACACTAAAAAATGCTTGAAATGCTTGAGAGAAGTTGAAGTTCATTACATTGAAAAATAAGTGTCAGACGTGGAAATAAATAAAAAAATAAATTAAAAATTAATTAAATAAATGAAAAATTAATAATAAAATTTAAATTAATTATAAAAATTATATATAAAAATATATATTAGAAACTTGCTGGGGCTTATTCACAAATGGAATGGGCTTTGTGGGTTCTTCTTCTTTGTAGCAAGACAGATCAGTTTTTCCTTGTGGTAACACAATGGGCGCAATTTGTGGCCTAAAGGTGACTTTCGGCAAAGTTCCGTGTCACTGTAACCCAACTTACAGCTAGAAATTTTTAAGATTCTAGTAAGATTTTTATAAGATATGAGTTTTGTTATAAAAATCAATGTTTAAGAGTTAGTTTTGACTTTTATGTAATGATTTAACTAATAACAGTTTTTATTTATATGTATTTTAAAATTATTTTTTTATATTTTAAAATCATTTTATTTTATTTTTATTAATATTTTAAAATTCCTATAATTATTTGTGATTTTTTTCTTATTAGTCCACAAATAACAGAATTTTCGAATTTTTATTTTATTCTATTCTATTTTATTTTATTTTATTTTATTTTATTTTATTTTATTTTATTTTATTTTATTTTATTTTATTTTATTTTATTTTATTTTATTTTATTTTATTTTATTTTATTTTATTTTATTTTATTTTATTTTATTTTATTTTATTTTATTTTATTTTATTTTATTTTATTTTATTTTATTTCATTTTATTTTATTTTATTTTATTTTATTTTATTTTATTTTATTTTATTTTATTTTATTTTATTTTATTTTATTTTATTTTATTTTATTTTATTTTATTTTATTTTATTATTTTATTTTATTTTATTTTATTTTATTTTATTTTATTTTATTTTATTTTATTTTATTTATTTTGTTTTATTTTATTTTATTTTATTTTATTTTATTTTATTTTATTTTATTTTATTTTATTTTATTTTATTTTATTTTATTTTATTTTATTTTATTTTATTTTATTTCATTTTATTTTATTTTATTTTATTTTATTTTATTTTATTTTATTTTATTTTATTTTATTTTATTTTATTTTATTTTATTTTATTTTATTTTATTTTATTTTATTTTATTTTATTTTATTTTATTTTATTTTATTGTATTTTATTTTATTTTATTTTATTTTATTTTATTTTACTTTATTTTATTTTATTTTATTTTATTTTATTTTATTTTATTTTATTTTATTTTATTTTATTTTATTTTATTTTATTTTATTTTATTTTATTTTATTTTATTTTATTTTATTTTATTTTATTTTATTTTATTTTATTTTATTTTATTTTATTTTATTTTATTTTATTTTACTTTATTTTATTTTATTTTATTTTATTTTATTTTATTTTATTTTATTTTATTTTATTTTATTTTATTTTATTTTATTTTATTTTATTTTATTTTATTTTATTTTATTTTATTTTATTTTATTTTATTTTAAAAACCTTTTTAAATAGAAGTCACCAGTAATTGTTATCGTAGGACAACTTAATTAAAAATGGAAAAAATATTATTTGTGGACTAATAGGAAAAATAAAAGAAGAAATGTTACTAAAGGATTTTTAAAGTATAAAAAAAATAATTTTAATTTTTTCATTTTTCCATACAAATTACAAAAAAAAGTTTACTGCTAAATTCTGATTCTCGGTGAGAAAAGAAATGGTTTGGTATATTTAATTTAGTTCTATGACCTTCATAGTATTTTTTTCAAATACAGATTTCATAAATAACTCTTATTTCCAGTCTCTGGTCTGTAGAAAACTAGCTTGAAAATTCTGATTATGGCGAACCTTCCCCATCTTGACTACGCCCCAGTTTGTCCGCCACTACTGGTTTGCTTTCTATTGTTGTTACCGTTCCCCTCAAGTCACTCGTTACTTTCTTCCGCTTCTTATTTAATCTTCTTTTCTTAAACTTCAACTTCGACTCCTTCCAACTCTGCCCAAAGCAAAGACAGCTGCCGCCTTTGCCTATCTGGCCTTTGCCATTGCTTTGTCACCTCCAGCTGCGGTCCTTCGCGCTTCGGCCAGTCACTTTTGTTTGCTACGCTTTTAAATTGTCTGCTGCAAGTTGACGCATCTTGTGGAACTTGGCAATGTTTGTGAAAACTGCAATTTAGCACAACAAAGCCAGCATTGCGACGAGCTAAACTGGAATCACGCAGCGCGGCATAGGCTCGTCTGCACTCAGAGAAATTTGGCCGTTACGTAAATAACATGATGCATGTTGCATCCACATGATACAAAAACAACACGCAAAACAAAAACAATTTCAAAAATTTACACGACATTTTTAACACGTAGCCACCTGTTCAAATTACATGAATATTGTTTGGTATATTTAAAAAGATTTCCTGTCAAATTAACATGAAAATCGTGTTGAAAATCAGAACAACATGAATTTTAGTTGTTTTTACAGGTATTATTGTCATTTGTCACGTGATTTCTTGCTAATTTTGCACGCGTCATTCTTGTCGCGTCATTCGTGTCGTATCATTCGGAGGCGTCGGATTTTGTGATCGAATTTTTATAAGTGAATTGAAGTGAAGAGTTATAAGTGAAGAGTTATAAGTGACTAAGAGTTATAAGTGACTAATAAGTGCAAAAATGGAGAATGGTTTTCAAGAAACCGACCAAGAGCCAGATATATTTTTCATTATTCCTGGCGATGACCTTAGAGCAGTCGAGACTCCGTTGCAGCGGAGCCCGATCATTCAGCCCGATCACCTTAAAGAAATAATTTGTGGGAAAATGAAGTTCACAGAAGATATATACGAAAGAATATTAAGTAAGTAACAAAAGCGGCATAGTATATAGTAGTTTACGGTAGTTTACATTCACAGACTGCGGCATGGATGTAGAGAGTCTCTATTTAATCAAAGACGATGACATAAACGAACTTTTCCCTCTCCCAATGCTTGGAACTCGTATTAAATTCAAAGAAAGACTAGCACTCTGGCGCCAAAATGATGTGAGCATGACAGCTCATAAAAAACCATAGTGAAATCAATAAAGTGTACCAGGTAGACGACGTACACTTATTTCTCTGAGTAGCAATTGTCAATGTGTCAATTTATTTGTGTCAGTTCGATTAACCTTTATTTTTGTTGTCGTTAAATTTAAAATTTCCTTTCAGTACTCCAGATATATATATTTTCGTAATGTATTTTATGATACAAAAACATAGGAACTGCATTGCCGTGTGTTTTTTTTTGCAGATACAGCACGTTTTTCCTGGCATCTAGATGCGTTTTTGGTGTCGGTTTTTGTGCAGAAAGTATTTTCAAACACCAATTTATTTTGAAATTTTTTCATACAGCATAGACGGGTTATGAATTATGACATTTGGCAGCAATATGACATTAATCGTCAGAAAATAAGTGTACGATGAAGAGAGAGGTCCTGCTATCTGGCACACTTTATTAATTTCACTATGATAAAAACATTTTTTTTATAATTAAATAATATTTTTGTAGGCGGATACTCTTTCTCTGGGATCTTGTTCCAGTTGGGTGAATTCAAGCCAAGAATACCCAAGCTCTGCGGAGAACACAGTTGTAAAAACGTTGGATGCAGTTCTTAGTGCTACCCCAAGAGGCCAACATGTTCTGCACCAATACAAAGAACATTCAATATTATTGGATACGCACAGGGAAATTTTAGTGAATACCATAGTGGACTATTTCGCAGAGCGGTCGCTGCCTATGGCGATGAGAGATATTGTCCATTTTTCAGAGCAAATAATTTCTTTATTCCCAACTGAGGACGTGGTAAGGCGTGCACATAAACACTTATTAATTTGCTATTTATCTAAGTACTTTTTCACAGCGTTATTACTGCAATCGCCGAATCGGCAAAAACCCCACTGGGAAACTGTACGATAAGGCAACAAATGTTCGCAGAAAGATTGACAAGAAGACGAAAGATGTAACAAAAGAATCACTCGTTACCGAGACAAACATACCCCGGTCGCACACCAACCGTTAAGTGCAACACGTTTATTAGACACGATTTTGATACGATGTAAAATTTAACTGACTGATGTTTGTAAATTGTAGGCGAAAGTGCTTTAGCTAACAAGGTGTGGCTTTCAAATAATATGGACCCTTGGAGCGAGGTGTTGGAAAAATGGAAAGACTCTTTTACTCTAAGAAGCGCTGATATTGCAAATAAGGAAAGCAACATCGTTGCTGATTGGCCATTGCTCAAACACTCCCTTGGATATTGCTTAGTAAGACCTATTTTTCACGTTGTTACCCTTACTTAGTTTTCTTCGTTATAGATTGAAATTGACTTCGAAGCAAAATTTCCAAACACTTCGCAAATTTTACTTAATGAATGGCCGCACTTTAGAAAGACCATAATACCCTACATGAAATCTAAAATTAAAGATAGTTCATCCATCAACATGCTAAAACAAATTGATGAAAATGTCAATTCGGGTAAAATACTTTAATAATTTTCTATATTTGAAATTATCACTGTTTTATGTACGCAGATTCAATTGATTGCATATTAACTCTTCTGCTACATGCAATATTCAAGCCGCCACTTATTTCAGTTAAGCAAGCTTCAGGAGACAAACGACTGAAATGGAAGCCATCGATTTGCGATGCACAAAACGCCACTGTACTTCACTGTGAGTGCGTAAATGACTACCAAAGAATGTACAATGAATTAAAGTCTAAAGCTATAGAGAAGAACCATAAACTACAACCATTAATTTTGGTGACTGGCCAGGAGCTAACAAATTTGGAATTCTTCTATGTTCTCTTTGATAATATACTTTACAAGGTACCTACTTTTATAAAAGCGCTGGACATTGTATTTAAACTATTTCATGTTTTAAACTTCGAATACCCAAGAGAAGCGAAGTACTTGTATAACTTTATTGAATATTATTTTTTCAAAATCGAATGCTCACCAAACCCCAATATTATTGTACTAAGCAATTATTTAAAAGAATCCAAAAAATAACTGAAGTAAAATGTTTGTATGCTTCATTTGTAACTTTTTTACGTCTACATCAAAACAATTAATCAACCATTTGAAATCGTTCCATGCATATCACAAAATAGTAAAATTTATTTGTACTGTACCTAAATGTGGTCAATGCTTTTCAAACGTATATGCTTTTCAAAATCATTTAAGAAGAGTTCATACTTCTGTACCTATTGCACATAGTAAACGTAAGCAAGTGCATGTTTCTGATAAGACTAACTTAACAACAAACGATCAAAGAAATGAGGTAATTCCATATTTAGGTAACGCCGAAACAAACAATTTAAATTTTAATAAATTTGTATTGTCCTTACATAACAAAAATAATTTTACTAGAAAGGACGCACTCTCTGTTGTACAAGAAATTAATGAGAAAGTTTTAACGCCAATACAAGAACATGTTTTGAAATCTATGTTACCATTAATAGAAGACTTAAGCAACAGAATATCCGCAAAAAATAACTTCCTCGACATATTTTCTCTTTTTGAAAGTAGTAAGAGTGAATACAGTTTTTTTAAATCATTAGAAAAGGAACAAATTTTTCAATTTCCCATTTCATACATAATAAATGAAGAAATTTCTGAAATAGTAATTAGCAATAATCCTGGATTAAATTCAAATAAAGTTGTAGGAGTGTTGATGCCAATACAATTTCAAATTCAAAAATATTTTGAAACAAAAAATAACTTAAAGGAAACATTAACTTATATGCAAGACCTAAAGTCAAATGAACAAAAGTATGCAAATATAATTCATGGAGAAACTTGGAAGAACAAAATGTTAGGTTTTCCAAATAAGCTTGTTATTCCTTTTATAATATATTACGATGAGTTTGGAATTGACAATCCGCTCGGTCCTCATGCTTCGGATCAAACCATATGTGGTATTTATTACAACTTTCCTACAATTCCAAAACATCATTTGTCAACATTGGAAAACATGTTTGTTGCTGGTTTTTTTAAATCTCGGCATCGGAAAGAACATGGAAATATATATGTATTTAAGCCTCTACTTAAAGTTATTCAGCAATTAGAAACAGAAGGAATAGTTTTAACGACTTTAGAAGGTGAATTCCATATTTATTTTGTTCTTGCGTTAATTATTGGCGATAATTTAGGTTTGAACTCTATTTTGGGATTTTCGACTAGTTTTAATTCAAATTTTTATTGCCGAAGTTGTAAAAGACATAAAGTTGATTTGCAATCGGATGTAAAAGAATATGCAAATTTTTTACGAAATAGACAATCTTACGCTTCTGATTGTGCTCTTAAAAACGATAAATTAACAGGTATTAAAGAACCTTGCATTTTTCATGAAATAAAAAGCTTTCATACTACTGAAAATTTCTATTTCGACTTAATGCACGATGTTTTTGAGGGCGTATGCAAGTACGATATTTCGGAAATTCTTTTAAATTTTATTGAAACCAAAAAGTTGTTTAGCCTTGAAACACTCAACTACCGAAAGCAAATGTTTCAGTATGGTGAAACAGAAATTGGCAACATTTCTCCTCCTATAAGTTTAATTAATTTAAAAACATCTAACTTTCGAATGTCAGCTAGAGAAATGATGTGCTTCGTACATCACCTCTCATTGATTATTGGTGACTTAGTGCCTGAAGCAGATGAAGTGTGGAAGCTTTTTTTGTTACTGTTAGAAATTATTGATATATTAATGTTGACTGAAATTGACGAAATTTCCTTAAATTCATTGAAGCTGCTAATTGAAGAACATAATTTATTATATATGTCATTGTTTAAAAAACAGTTAAAGCCGAAATTTCATTTTTTAGTCCATTATGTTTCGTCCATAAAGAAATGTGGACCATTAAAAAATTTATGGTGCATGAGGTTTGAAGCAGTTCACAAAACATTTAAAACTTATGCGAATGCAATAAATTCTAGGGTAAATATACCATCCTTGCTTTAAAAGCAGCTTTGAAATTCGCATTTAACCTGACAAACGAAAACTTTTTTCAGCCGGACTTAAACGTTAGCATTAAATATTTATTACCCAGTAACACTTCTTATAAATATAGTTCTGACTTTCAAAAAGAATTTGAATTGACGAAATATAAATTTTATTCTAAAATTACTTTTAAAGGATTCGATTTCAAAAAGGGTTTTTTTGTTGTTGAAAAACACAGTACTATGTCCTTGTTTCAAATCGAAGACATTTTAGTTAACTCGATGCACAAACTGTTCTTTATATGTTTTCAGTACGAAATTATTAATTTTAACTCACATACGCTGTCCTATGTGGTGGGTGAAAAATTTTGTAATTACAGCTTTATAAGTGCAAGCCAAATACACTCTCCACCTTTACATATCCACTTGCTGCGAAACAATCAAAAAGCTATTCGTTTGAAAAGTATTTAAGCATAATTTAAGCATTTATTCATAAGCAATGTTTATCGAAAAGTAAAGCTGTAACCGTAAACTGAAACTGTAAAGTACTCGATATGTTTTTTTTTCTAAATGTGTTTTATGTGTTCATACAAACTAAGTGTAAATATTTAAGTTTTCTGTGTATTATTATTATATGTGATCTCATGTACCTATTTCGAATGAATAAAATTCCCATTAAAAAAAATTTAAATAATGTTACATTTCATACGGATAAAACGGATAGAACAACAATGGACAATGGTATATTAAACAGGACACCATGTTGGTTTGACACGATGGCATAATGTTATCTTAACATTAACCATGTTAATATAACCGGTACTTTCTTGTTAATTATAGTGTTAATTCAACTATGCGCTTTGTTAATTTGAACATACTTTCAACGTTAAATTGACATTCAATACCATTTTAAATCAACAATAACGAATCATGTTAAAAAAATGGTTCATGTAAGCTAATTACACGATAGATCGTGTTGAAAAATATTAACCACAAAATTGGTTAAAAATTGGTTAAATTAACACGATTTTTTTTCTGAGTGTGCGCCTCGAACAACATCGCCCACTCGTATCGGCGACAGCGTAATGAAGATGTCAACGCGCAATGCAAAGAACGACAAAACTTTCGCAACAAACTTTTGCACCCAACTTACGCTACGAAACAGCGCGCGCTAAAATTTAATGAGCCCCGCAACAACAACAACAACAACAACTATAATGTCAACTATGCACGCAACGCCAACTGCTGCGCCAAGTATCCCGCATCGGCGCGTTTTTGCCTGGCTGCAGCTGCCGTTTCTGCTGGTGGCAGGTGCTGCCAGTTAACAACAACAACAACAATAGTAACAACTTGGCAAAGCAGCTGCGCGTCCAACAGTGCGTCGGCAGCCTTTCAGTGACACATCAACAAAGCATTAGAAAAGCAATACAACAAGACAAGAACAGAAAACAATTACAACAACAACAAAAACAACGAAAAGAAAGCAGTAACTAAAACACTGTTTAAATGGCAGCCAACGAAAAACGCGAAACAGAACGCAGAAGGAAATTATGCGCCTTAGTGCTGTCAGTTGCGTTCGCGTTTCGTCGCCTTCACCAACGATTCTCGTTCACCAACGATACCGTTGTACATGATTCTTGTACTTGATCCTTATGATTATTGTTGTTGGTGTTGGGTGAAAAGTTTAGTTTGACATGTAAAGGATATGCGTGGCGTACAAATTTGATATGTTGGACGCAGAGGCGGCAGCAGCAGCAAACGGCGCACAAAAACTTTTGACAGCAAAACTTGGCATGTTGCACGCTCGCGCGACAACTACGAACGCTCTGGCTGTGCGAATCAGCAAAGAAGAAGAAGAAGAGAGGGAAACAAAAAATGAGAAACTTTGAAATGTCAGGCGGTAAAAGCGCGTGGGAATCGCGTTTGGTGCGCGACCGACTGTCAAACACTTTGGTGTTTGCTGCCAAATTGACAGAAAGTGTTAAAAGTGCAGACAGCTGAGTAAACTTCAGTTGTGCCGTTTTTAATTTGAAATTGCAAACGAAACGAGGGAAAATGTTTTAAATCAACGCAATAACTAAGTAGGACTGAGGAAAAGGAATTTTCAGAAAAAAATATGGCAAAAGTAAGAAACGGAAAATAGGATTGAAATTAAAATTGAATTTAAAATAGAATTGAAAGAATAAGAATAGAAACTAAAAATAAAAACAAAAATAGTAAAAATAAAACTTAAAAAGTAATAATTAAAATTAATATGAACAGTTAGTTGAATAATATATTGAATTGATTATATTCAATCTCGAATTGATTGCTAAATTAAAGTTAATATTAACATTTAACTCAATTAAAATTCAAATAAAATTGGATCTAAAATTAAAGTAAACTAAAAAAATAAAATAAATATTAAAATTAAAGTTATAATTAAATTGAATTGCATATTGGATTCAATTGGAATGAATTCCACTTAAATTAAAATAAAACCGAAATTAAAATAAAAATGAAAATAATTATAAAAATTAAAAATTATAGGTTAATTGAATTGAATTCAAAGAATTGAGTTGAATTGAATTGAATTGAGCTGAGTGGAGTTGAGTTGAATTGAATTGAGTTGAATAAAAGTGAATCTCAAATTTAAACTAAAATTTAAATAAAATTAAAATTAAAACTAAGACAAAAAAATAAATAAAAAATTAATTAACTTTTTGAAAATTAAATAAATATAAAAATTACAATGACATTGAGTTGCCATTGGATTGAATTGAAATAAATTTAGTTGAATTGAATTGAGTTGAGTTGAACAAAATATAATGTTAAATTAAAATTAAAATTAAAGTTGACATTAACATTCAACTAAATAAACATTCAAATAAAATTGTAATTAAAACAGAAAATAAAATCCATAAAAACAAAAAATCAATTAAAAATAAATATCAAAATTATAATTAAATTGATTTGCTATTGAATTGAACTGAATTGAGTTGAATTGAATTGATTTGAGTTGAATGAAAGGGGCTGTTGAATTGAATCTAAAATTAAAGTTGACATTAACATTCAACTAAATTAAAAAACAAATAAAAATGGAATTAAAACTACAACAAAAAAAAATCCACAAAAACAAAAATAAAAAAAAATAAATATCAAAATTATAATTAAATTTAATTGCTTTTGAATTGAACTGAATTGAGTTGAATTGAATTGAGTTGAATGAAACAGGCTGTTGAATTGGACTCAAAATTAAAGTTGGCATTAAATTTAAACTACATTAAAATTCAAATAAAATTGGAATTAAAACTAAAACAAAAAAATCCATAAAAACAAAAACTAAAAAAAAATAAATGTCAAAAATATAATTAAATTGAATTGCTTTTGAATTGAACTGAGTTGAATTGAATTGAGTTGAATGAATGGACTGTAGAATTGAAATCAAAATTACAGTTGACATTAAATTTGAACTTAATTAAAATGAAATTTAAATTGGAATTAAAACTAAAACTAAAAACCAACAAAAAGGAAAATAGCCATTAAAATAAGTTTACAAATAAAAATGTGAATTAAATTGAATTGCATATTGAATTCAATTAAAATTAATTTGAGTTTAATTGAAATGAATTCAATTGAATTGAATGAGATGGCGGTTTGAAATTAAAAACAAAGTAAGCAATAAAATTTAACAAAATGAATTTCAAATTGAAATTGGCACTAAAACTAAACAAATTTAATTAATTTGAGTACTGAATTAAAACTAGAATTATAATTAAATAGTAATTTGAAATTTAAATCAAAAGAAAAGTAGGAATAAATTGAAAAAAATAAATTGAAAAAAATAAAATAAAAAACAATTGACTGTTAATTAATTAATAATTAATTAATAAAAAATCGAATTGAAGAAAATGTTGAATTATATGTTAATTTTAATTAACTTTAATTAAATTAAAATTAACATCAAAATCGGGACTACAATTGTAAAATTTAATTAGAATGAAGATTAAAATTCAAATTAAAATCAACATGAATATTAATATTACATTTTAAGCATTGGAATTAGATTGAGAATTAGTATTCAAATTGGAATTGAAAAGCTTGAATAATAATAATATTAAATTAAAAGTAAATTGAAATTGTATGGAATGTTGACTTTAAATTCCAATTGAAATTGAATTGAAAAGTAAAAATAAAAATTGAATTTTAATTAAATCAAATATTGAATTAAAATAATAATAAGAATGATTATTAGAATCGAAATAAAATTATTAAACTTAAAATTGAAATCAACTAAACTGAATTGAATTTAAATTGCTCTCAGGGTAGAGTTGCCAACTTTTTGGCTCTTCAGCTGAAAGGACAACAATACATTTGTATGCACTATACATAGTTATGTAGCAATGTGTTTCTGTGTGCTGCTTGCAATGGCATTGCTAATAATAAAGCCACCAACAACAACAACAACAACCATCACACTGCCGGCAGGAGGAAAAATGCCAAAGCAGCCATTTTTGTGCGCTGTCAGAACGTTGCATGCCACATGCCGCACGCACGTTGCATGTGTGATTGTCAGCTGGCAGCGTGCTGTTTTTTTGTTATTGTTAGCCAAATGACTGCTTGGAGCGTAGCTGACTGGTTAACTATGCACGTGGGTGCAATTTTTTCGAAAGCTTGCTCTGCATTTTTTATGAAATGTTGCTAATTTCGCAGTTTTCACTGCGCTGCGCGAGGTAGACATACCTATATATGTGTGTGTGTGTGTGTGTGCGGTAATTTATGTTACCACGGTGCAGTGTGCAATTTGCAACATGTTGCACGTTGACATTTACGCGTTTTCACTAATTTTTTTATGTGCCATCAAACGCCAACGCACACCAACGTAATTTGAATGCATGCCACATGCATAAGTTTTCTCTCTGCAAGACGCAGAAGCATAGTAAGCATTATGCCAACTTATAATTAAGAAGCTTTCATGTGTGCTGCGTGTTGCAATTTTATGCAATCAAATAAAATTATTATAGTTTATGTTGTCAGTGCAGATTGTAGTACAATCATTTCTTTAATGACCTCTTTCATTCGATGATTTCTTTAATCAACTAATTAGATGATGGAAATGTGGGTCACAGCCATTGAATGGTAAATAATTTAAATCATGAACAAATATTTGGTTATAAGCAAATATTTGAATGTATTAGTCGCAAAGTGAATTAGTCACATTATAACTAACTACTCATTAACATTAATGCTAATTTGAACATAAGTTTCTGTTGCAGTGCGCAATCAACAAAAGTTTTCATAAATTCCGATTAAATTTAATTGTAAATAAGTTAGGCCAGAATAAAATATTTGATGACAATTAATTTATTAAGTTAGTCGTTAGAATTCGAATTATAAGACATTTAGCCGTTAGTCTCTCAGTCATTATTCGTTTCAATTCATTTCTTGAACGAACTAGTCTACTAGGTAGCAACAATAATGCTCGACTAATAATGACTAAATTAAGTCATGAAATATTCGAACATGAAACGAAATACGCGTACACCCTTTAAATCAAATTTTTAATTATTTGGTGTCTCAAATAGTCATTGGATATTAAACTATTAGTCACTATGTCATAATTGCATCATTGTTAATCACTTCAACATATGTTTGCATTCATCTAAATCGAATGAATGAATAAATTAGGCCATAATCAAATATTTCAAGACATTTAGTTGCTACACACAATAATTAAAAATTTAATTGCTAGTCTCCCATTATAATTCTTTTAAAATCTCTAATGTAGTCTGTATTCATTGAATTTCTTTATTATATAAATATAATAATATATTAATTATATAATGATCAACGACTAATCATTTAGTCGACTAATTTAGTCAATAAATATTGGATCATGAAGAAAAAACAACAAGTACTCATTCGGTATTTAATTAGCAATCATTTAGTGTTCAGTTAATCGTTATTTAGCCAATAATTATATTTATAAATTCAGTTTAGTTAATCTTTATTTAACTAATATTTATATTTAGTAATGAAATGTTGTAAATATAAATTTAATAGTTGGTAAGTTGAATATCCTGAAATATTAACTAAATTTGAGTATTGATTAATCACTAAGTATGAGTCTCAGTTATGGATTATGTCAAAACATCAGCCAACTAACCCAACTAACACAAGGTATTCCGAATTGTTTTACCGCTTAGAGGAGAGAACTAAGAAAAAATTCAGTGTGTTTAACAATCAATTATAATTGTGAGAAAATTGTGAGTGAAATTACAATAACAAATTTTCAATAATTTCAATTCAGCTTACATTAAATTCAAATGATAAAACTTCAATTGAATATTAATGTAATTGCCATTTGTTTCAAAATAATAATTAATTAGTCATACGCCATTTATCATTAACTCAATTAATTACTTTATTGTTGTACTTGTAATAACTTAAATTTAAAGCAACTGAATAACCAAAAGATAGTTTGTGATTAGTGGTTGATTACTTTAGTCTTTTTCAAGAAATAGTTCGACTCAGATATAAATTGAATAAATTTAGTTATTCATTAACTCGCCATTAGTGACTAAGAAAACCTTCTCAATCAGTACTTTTTAGTCTAAAAATATTACATATTATTAGTTATTAATCAAGGAGGTAATCAGCAGGAGGTAATACCACTAAAACTATAAAAGTGACCAAATTAAAAATAAATAGTTATAAAACTAATTAATAAATCAACAACTTAAAATTAACAAGTTATGACTAAACTAATTTAAATATAATTAGTTTAACCCGTTTCTAATCTAATAGTACATAGTTAACAAAGTACATAGTTAAAATAATGGAACAACTATAAATTGTTTGTGACTAAATGTTAATCACATTTGTCCTTCTTAGTCATTTGTTCGACTAATATGTAAATGAATAATGGCAATCATTCATTAATTCGTCTTTTGTGACTAAGAAATAAATTTACACAAATGTATGACTAAAATGTAAATGAAAAAAACTTTTCTATTATCGGTTAATTGTTTTAGTGCTTTTCAGCCCATAATTCCACTAGAATTTGAATTGAACAATTTCAGTTATTCATCAATTTATCAATAGTGACTTAAAAATCATTTACCAGTTACTACGTTTCAGTCTTAAAACATTACATGTTATTAGTCATTAATCAGCTAATTAATAACTTATAATTAAGCAGCTAAAATCAATGTATTTAGATAATTAATCAACTACAAATTAGTTTTGATTAAAAGTTAATCACTTTAGTTCTTATTATTTATCAGTTTGTCTAAGATGCAAATAATATGTAATAATTGTGACTAAGAAATAATTTCCTATTTGATTTTCACTAGATTGAAACTTAAAAACATTACATATTATTAGTCATTTATCAACTAATTAAATAGTCATTAATGAATACGAACAATTATAATCATTAGTTTGAAGTTTTTAGGTGTTGTTATATTTTATATTCCCCACCATTGAGGCATTATTTAAATTGTATTTTGCCCAACACTGACTATGGCCAAACACATCAAATGCTGCCACTTGGCTTTTGGTGCAAAGTGGCGCGCCACATTGTCGCTTCTTCGCGTGCGATGTGTGTGTGTCTGCGTTACGTGGAATTTTCATTTCTTTCACACTCAACGCTGCGTGTAAATAAATTCGAATTGGTTTCACTTGAATGCAGGCGCTTCCATTTTGTTCATTGTTAACCCAAACGCTTTCACTTGTCTTTACCCAAGCACACACACACATTCACCCCGTTCAACTTCCTGTCAGCGTCTGCTCAACTTCCGGTGTGTCCGTTGCTCCATTGCTCACCACTGCCACTGGCGGCAAAACGCTTTCGTTTGGCATTTTGAACGTTTTTTAATCTCAGTCGTTAGTCGCTTATGGCGAGAGGGGAGGGAAGTTGGAGGAGGGTGGAGGAGAAATGGCAACAAAACGGGGAAATGCAAAATGCGACAAATGGCATTAATCCACCGTAAGCGGTGCAGTGAGGTGGGCCGAACAGTGTTAGTGCAGATGGGCCAGATTAGCTTTTAATTTGCGTAAATTGCATTGCAGCTGACATCACTGTCGGGGGCGGCATTGCGATTCCAGTTAATATTTGATTATATGCAAATTAACTGCATTGAGTTGGCGGACAGTTGGCGCAAATTGGCTAAGTTTGCATTTCTCGCGTTTGCCTTCACTTAAATCAGCGATGCTTTTTGTTAGTCTAAATTGAATTAAGGGTTAAGTGATTTCTTGGGAGTATTGGTTTAGATTAATTATTTTCTCGATGTTCCTTGAAAGAGTATGTAGTAGTATGTAGATACACATATGAAGTTTGTTGGGATACTCTAGGGATGCATTAAGTTGTCTGAAAAGTTTTCGACCGCAACATGGAGATGGCAGCACACGTCAACAAGAGGAAGGGATTTTGTTTGCGTCTGTTTTGATAAGTACTCACCAAAATTTTAACCATTTTGGATGCTCAGTTTGTTGTTCGACATTGGTTTGAGTCAATTGATGAAAGTGCTTTTGTGAACATGAAAGGAATAGATTAAATATTTGTTTTTAGGCAATAAAGGCAATAAGCATACGTAAATTAAAGAAGTTAGATGCTACGTACAGGAATCCTCGTGACCATCGCGAAATATTCGCTAAAATAAAACGTGGCTGTACTACTTTCAGGTGATGTTGAACGTTGTGGACGTCAAAAAACTGCAACCACTGACGATAACAGTGCTCAAGTTCATCAATTGGTGTTAGACAACCGTCGAATTAATGTAAGAAAAATAGCAAAGTCCATGAATATGTCCAAACAATGTATTTGTTACACGCGTTGGTTGGCCCATTTGGTCATTTTAGACCAAAAACGTGTTCGTAGTGCTGGAGGAAGTGTATAGACTTACAAGGAGGTAGGTAGGTATAACTGGCTGGCCGCTACTGGCCGCACATAGACCTTTATTGGGTTCTTAGCAATGCCAGAAAGGGATCCGTTTATGAGTTGTAGTAGTGTTCCATTAGAATACGAGAGCTTTTTGCAAACTTCAGCAAACGCTTAAAGGTAAGTGCCGCCACTTCATCTAAGGCTTGTCCACGAAATAACTTTTACATTTTCTATTATTAATAGCTTTTAAATAAAATATTGAACTAATGTTTGTGTGAGTATTTATTATCTCTTATAACTCAAAGTTTGTGATAATGTACAAATATTTTAAAGTTCAATTGGATTTCTTACAAATCTACGTATTTTTGCTTTCAATCCCCTCATCAAATGTTGCACACCAGATTTTCCAATTGTTTTGGCCATACTATTCCACTTTTTTATCAATCAATCTTTCCCTTAGCACGTTTTTTATATTTCAGTAAGTTTTGTTTCATTATTGCCCAAAATCGTTCGACTGGCCGAAGCTGTGGGCAATTTGGGGGATTGTTTTCTCAACAACACGGATCTTATTTCTTTGGTACCACTCTTTGACAATTTCTGCATAGTGGACTGTTGCTAAGTCTGGCCAAAATAAAGGTGGAACAGCGTGCTCTCTGTACAATAGCAAAAGTCGTTTGTTGAGACATTCCTTCAAGTAAATTTTACTGTTAAGACTGCCAGTTGTAACAAAAGGACGAGTGTATTTGCCACAGCTGCATATGGCCTGCCAAACCATACACTTTTTACCATATTTGTCCATCCGTTTATACTTGAACCTTTTCATAACGCCACCCTTCAGGTATGCTGTGTAATATCCTCGACCTGGAAGCTGTTTGAAATCTTCTTTGACATACGTTTCGTCATCCATTAACACGCAGCCTTTAAAACGACACAGATCATTCGATAAAAGTTTTCGGGCTCGATTTCTGGCACGCTTTTCCACTTCGGAGTTACGATTTGGCACTTTTTGAACAACGAAAGATTTGAGCTCGTAGTGTCTTTTAATTTTCGCAATGTATGATTTCGAAACTTCGAATTTTCGTGCCAAATCTCGTAAAGATTGGTTTGGATTTTTTTCCAGAGAAACTTTCATCTTACGAGCTATATCTTTATAGACGAAACCTTTTTTTCGTCCGGCTCCGACGATACGGGATGTGGACAGGTCCTTCTTGTATTTAATTACCAAATTTGTAGCTGTTGCCCTGGAAACTTTGGCTAGTCTTCCCAACAATGCGTACGACGCCGTTGGATTTTCGAAAAAGTGGGCAATTATTTTTTGTCGAATTTTCTCTTCTTTAGATGCCATTTTGAATTTCAAAATACAATTGACCACTAATAGCTGAAATTTGACAGATTCTGAAAAGCGAATTTTTTTTTTTGAAATTTCGGTGCTTACTATACTTTTTTTCGTTTTACATTGTAAAAGTTATTTCGTGGACAAGACTTAGTCCAGCGAATTCGTGAGCCCCCAAGGTTGTCAAGCGTTGTTTTCAGATGGCGAGACAGAAGCAGAGAACATGTTCCACGCTCTAAAGTTTCTTCTTCTTTGTAGATTCTGCAACTTTTAATGTCTGGTAAACCCATTCTATGTGCATGAGCTGCTCGGAGGTAGTGCCCTGTTAATGCACCTATGACGGTTCTGTAATCTGAACGAAATAGTTCAATCGTGAAGATTGTGCAGCTGAGCGACTTTTACATTACTTTTGTAGTTAGCGAAATGCCTAAGTTCAGAGGCGGATTCAGAAAAATATTTGAGGGGGATTTCAGAAAGTAATTCTTTAAAGTTCATAAAATGCAAAAAAATGCCTTTTGATTTGTATGTAGTTTTAAAGTCGCCCCTAATATTTCGGGGGTTTCAACCCCTCGCCCCCCTGGATACGCCACTGCCTGAGTTCCTCCACCTGGTCTCTGCCTTTCTTTTCATGCTGATCTCTAAGGCCCAATTTCACAGAGGTTCATTAACTACTCTTATTCGATTTCACAGTCTCTGGTTAACCAATGGTTATCTAACCAATGTTAGATGGTTAACTATTGGTTAGTCAAGAAATAAATCATTTGATTGGACAGCGCACACAATTTATGTAATTTGTCAACATTTGAAGTGAAATTATTCAAGTGAACCAGGAATGACGACTTCTTTTGTGTTTGATAAAAAGAGAGAAATTTGAAAAGAGATTTGTCATTTACACAGTGTGTCCCATGGAAAACGGAACTTTTTCAAAATAAAGACAAAAACTCAATATTCCGGCAAATCTCATTTATTTAATTCAAAATAGTCTCCTTTCGCATCAATACAACTTTTGCACGATCAATTAACATATCGGATAAGTTTTTGAGATAATTTTTATCCATCGACTTTAGTATGTCGGTCGTCGCTCTTTGGATGGATGGATTGACTTCGAACCACGGTATTCGAAGGACCTGGATGTTCGTCGTCCTGAATGTCTTCACGACCTTCCTGGAACCGCTTATATCACTCACACATTCTGGTACGGGATAGACAATTATCGCCATAAACTTGTTTCAGCAAATTATGCGTCTCAGGAAAGGATTTACCGAGTTTAAAACATAACTTAATATTTGCTCTTTGTTCGGAGTTCATTTTTCGACCGATGTCACTTTGAGCGCGACTGCGTATCGTATTTGTCATGTTTTTTTTCTATTCATGAAGAAAAATTAAGCCTTGTCAAAATCTGGTCTTCTGTTTACTACCAGTTAAGATATTTGAAATTTTTTTAGATTGAAAAATTCGGTGGTTTTTTTTCACAAAATTAAACGAAAACAAAACAGATTAATGTTCTTGGTGGAAAATATAGTTTCAAATGGAATTGAGCTCAAAAGTTGTATGCAAACAGAGGAGGCAATGTAGAAAAATAAAAAATAATTTGAATCTCTTGTATTTTTGTTAGGTCACAACTTTTCAGACCACATTCGTACTAATGAAAAACATAAAACTTTGTTCAGAAGTTCCTAGAATTTAAACTAAACGTGAAAGAGTTTTTTCCTACTTTGGGTAATTTAACATGCACAGCGATTGAAAATTTTGATAAAGGAAGAGTTATGGACCAAAGCATCACTTGGCCACGAGCTTGGTTTGATGGTAGCTTTTAGAAGGGCATCAGAATCGTCAAAAACGGAAAGTTTAGAAGTCTAAAGCTAAATTCTGTAATGAGTTGTTGTTTTTCACTTTCGAACTGTTTAGATGACACAGGTTCCAATCAAAGCTGGATACCTGTTTTCGTGAGTTTTCCCCCTCAAGAAATCTACAAATCTTGTAATTTCTTCTCTCTTCATAATCAGCAGGGAAGACTTAATAAAAAATAAAAAAAATATCACTGCATAGCACAAAACACCAACACATTACAGCCGCCATGCGCGTAAAATATATGCGAAATGTACAATTTTTATGCCAACATTGTAGCATTTTCCGTGCGGCTTTTTCATAGTCGCCTGTTGCCGCCAGTCGTTGCTGTGTCAGCTTATAGCATCGTTGACTACCTTTTTATGATGTTTTTGGTCATTGTGATGTTTCCACCTTTATGGGTCGAACAACTAATGCGGATGATGCCGTGTGTGATGGCGCATTGCCGAGTTGGGCTTATAGCGGCGCACATATGCAGATGTGTGCGTGTGTGTGTGTTTTTTACAGTACACAAGCGAATATTTTTGGCAAACGCCAAAGTATGCGGAAAAAGAAATATGTCAAAGTATGTGTGATGTGTGTGTGTGTGTGGTGTCGAGATAGCAGCTAGTTGGCCATGCTCAATTTTAATGCCATTTTAAGCCCGCTGCAGTGTTGCATTTTTTTGTTGAGCCGCACACACACACACACACATACATATCTACTCAATGTATGATTGCAGCCATGTGTTTATTTCGTGCTTGAGTGTGCAGCAAAATGTTGTCAACATAACAAAATAAGAAAAAATTAAGGAACACATACTTGCACACAAACACACACACAAAAGATGTGTTTGTGGCCAAAATGAGCGCAAAAATGTTGGCTGACTGGCAACTGGCCAGCTGACACAAGCGTTGAGCGCTGATTACTGCAAAGGCACTCACAGAGATTGGCATGTTGACTAGTTGCGACTGGTTGGTATGTATGTATGTGTGTAGAAATATGTTGTGTGTGTGTGTTAAAGCACAAATTGGCATAAATATTTGTGCTAGAAAATGGCAGCAATTTTTTGTATTTTTCTTGTAAAGATTAAAGCAAACAAAAGTCCGCATTGCGACACAGAAAGTGCGGCCCACAGTTTGGCCAATTTATGAGTAGAAATTTTAAAGGTTTTTCATGTTAAAAGTTCTAAGTTTTAAAGGCATTTTTTTGTTTATTGATTATATTGTAGACTAAATAAAAATAAATCAATAAATAAATAAGTTGGTTAGCTCAAACTTTCAACAGCAATTTAAATATTGCTTCAACCAAAAAATCTCACACATCAACTGTCACTTTTCAAAATTTGACAAAGTTGAAGTATTTGACATTCAATGTCAATCAATTTTAGTTGTTATTGCAAGAGCAAAAGACAGAGTGAGAAGCATCGCACTTGACATTTTGTGCTAATCTGTATCACACCCCACTTGTCAGACGTTCGTTGAGCATCATTCGTTATCCTTAGCACTTAGTTTGGCGCTGAGGTCAAGCGCCTTAACTTTTGTCCGCAAGCAAAATGAAAACTTTTTTGTTTACTTGCGCACCTCAACGATGGCGTCTTGGTTGCTCGAAAGTGCTTGTTGTTTTTGTTGTTGTTTTGAAGACGCAAAGCAAAGACAGCAGCGCGCCTGCTGACCTGCAGTGCACTGTCGCCTCAATGTGTGGTGACGTTCTTGGCCAATGTCCTGGCTAACGGTTCAAGCACTCATCTGCGCCCACGTTGAGCTTCTGCAATTTTGGCCACTCAGTCGCCGTCTTCACGGGCGCTTCTATTGTCTGCCACAAATGCCTTTGATCCTGCTCTCCTTTCTCCTCATGAATCCTTGCCCCACTCGATTCGTTCGCTTGTCTCACTTGTCTCACTCGCTTCCTGTTGAAAGCTGTTGAAATTTGCTTTAAAGCTGTTTTCTTGGTCTTTTTATTGTTGTTGTTGCTTTGTCTGTGAATTTTTCATTTTCGTTTTAAACATTTTTTCTCCCCCCGTCCCTTCTTTGCAAAGTGTCCACACGTATTCACGCAGACTTTGGTATTTTTCAAACAACAACAACAATAACAATAGTTAGCTAGCAGTATGCTGCTGAAGACAATAACAACAACAAAAATAATAACAATAGCAATAACAAAAATAACAACAACAAATACACCAACAACAACAACAAATACACCAACAACAACAACAAAAGCAAACAACGACCACAGTGTAAAAGTTGGAAGCAGCACAACTTGACTCATTTATCTGCGTCCACTGGAGAAGTTCTGAAGGAGGTCGAACGTAGCGCAAGCTCGGCCGGGTAGGTGCGGCAACCAGCAGCAGCCGCCTAAGAAGAATGCGACGACGACGACGATGCCGATGCCGTCGAGTGGTTTTCGGGCGCGTAACAAAGCGAATCGCTGAAGGCTGCACGGCACACACTCGAAGATAAAAGACTTGAGTGCAATTTTCTTAGCATTCAATGCACTCAAAAGGGAATTTTCAATGCAAAGCAACGGTGGTATGGGAGGAGTTGTGTGTGTGTGTGTTCAAGTATTATTATGCTGCGAGCGTATGGTAGTAAATGCCAAGTAGAAATCGGTTTAAATAATAAAGCGATGAGTTAAAGGATGGCAGCCAAATTGTAAACGTTGTAAAACGAAGATGAAAAGATAAAGAAATTGGTAGTAGAAATTGAGGATAAGAAGCAATTACAAAGTTGAGGGAGGTGTTATGGGAGGTAGTTAAATAATTTTAGATAATTTATAAGAAGATAAGAATCAATTTATATAATTTAAAAGACAAGGTAAGAGAAACAAAAGGGAGTAATTAATTGTGGAAAAATAGTAGAAGATGTGAAATGTTAAACAGAAAATGGACAGTAATAGAAAAGTGTTAGAGAGTGTAGTAGAAAAGTCATTATCTAATAACACCTGCGACAGCATTTTTCACATCGGACAAAATTTATATGGGCGTGAAACTAGAGACCAAACATAGTAATACTGCGTACCCAGTTTTCCATTTCTACATCTTTGTCCTTTTAAAAGGACTTAAAAAACACTAAAAAATAAAAAAATACTTTACCTCGTTAAAATATGGCGATGTGTATATCCAATGAAAGAGGAAAGGCTCAAGAATTTAAATAAAATTTATTTTTTATGTATTTGTAAAAAAAGGATATGAAAAAGGTGATTTGAAAATTTTAATCCTTTATATCCTTGAAAATTTATATCGAATTTTCTTGAAAAGTAAGTATGTTAAAAAAAATCTCAAAATCTCCTTGATCACGTGTTAAAATTTCATTACTCTTACT